>JAHRHZ010000069.1:20711155-20763522 GCA_024137785.1 Ginglymostoma cirratum | reverse complement strand
AAACGTCAGCCTTCCTGCTCCTCTGATGCTGCTTGACCTGCTGTGTTCATCCAGCTCTGCACCTTGTTATCTAGGATTTGGGAGTGTCCTGGTCTCTGAGTCAGTTTGCTTAGGTTCAAGTCCCACCTGTTCCAGCTTAACATCCCAGAATAATTTGATTTAAAAAAATCTCCAACACATTCACTTATACCTTGAAAATCGAAAGAATGGCGGATGCTGTAAATCAGGAACAAAAACAAAGTTGCTGGAAAAGCCCAGCAGGTCTGGCAGCATCTGTGAAGGGAAAAAAACAGAGTTAACGTTTCGGGTCCGGTGACCCTTCCTCAGAACTGATAATGGCTGGGAAAACGTCAGTTTATATGCAGTAAATAGGGAGGTGGGTGGGGTAGGGAGTAAAAGATAGGATAGAGCCCAAAGAGAGAGAAAAGCGGTTGGACAGAGAAAGGAGTTGCTAACGATCAGGCTGGGAGGGTGAATAGCTGTTAATGGGGACTGTTAGTGACTAACAACACGGGCTGTGTAATGGCAGGCTATGTGGTAACAAGGCCTGGTGTGTGGGGTAGGGGTCTGAGATGTGGGAGAGTTTGGGCCCTAAAATTGTTGAACTCAATATTGAGTCTGGAGGGCTGTAGGGTCCCCAAGCTGAAAATGAGGTGTTCTTCCTCCGGCTTGCATTGGGCTTCGCTGGAACACTGCAGCAAGCCAGAGACAGAGATGTTGGTCAGGGAGCAGGGTGGTGCATTAAAATGGCAGTGTTATACCTTGAGTTTTATTTTGCAAACATAGTGCAAGTTCTTACATGTTGCAAGAGTTTTATATGCAAAGTGGCATTGTAATGCAAGCGCAGAGTATGAAAGATGAAATAGTCAGTGATAATTGACAGCCATTGTTGGCTGTTTTTTGTATTAAATATAAAATAGAGTGAATCATACAGTGTGTGATAAAACATAGCATGGCCATTCAAGTCTTTGAGAGATAGTAGGAACTGCAGATGCTGGAGAATCTGAGATAACAAGGAGTAGAGCTGGATGAACACAGCAGGCCAAGCAGCATCAGAGGAGCAGGAAGGCTGACGTTTTGGGCTTAGACCCTTCTTCTAGCCTTCCTGCTCCTCTGATGCTGCTTGGCCTGCTGTGTTCATCCAGCTCTACATTCAAGTATTTGACTTGTTTCAGAAGATGACAATGATGAGATATCAAAGAAAGATACTTCAGTGTTACAGCTAAAAAACAGTAGTTTTACCAAAGTCTATATACATGTGAACAACGTTTGTGCTTAATAAAGAAAGAAGTAACAGCCAGCTATCAATTCTGTTCTTATTCAGGATTTATATTTTTTGAATATTTATTTATTGAACTAAAAGTAAGATCTTCCCTAATCTGCTGCAAGGTGGTACAGGAGGGTGAAGTTAGGGCCCAGCATTACAGTGGATCCCAGCCCATTTCCACCACAAGGAAGCACTCTGTTGCTTCAGGGAAAAATCCAAATGATTAATATTCAAAATGGAATCATTAAATCATAAATTTAATCACAGGCTGCCTTTAGGTGCAGATGAAGCCACAAGCTTGTGTCTGTCAATGAAGCTGTCACCAGGACTGCAGAAAGACAAGAAATATTTGTTGGAGGCTGAGGAGTCTCAAAGAAACACAATCTTTATGAAAGACCTTAGCCCTTAGCTTGGGATAAAGAATCTGAAGCCTAATGTGAGGAGAGATGCTACTACCAGACTGATCTCCTCCAAAAGGGACACTGGCAAGCTACCCACTGCTGCCTTGCAATTTATTGTCAACCATCTCCTACACATGCCTGGCACTGACTGAATTATAGGCACTGAGCAAGAAGATTTTGCAGTTCCCCACATCCATGCCATAATATATGTAGAACAGACAGGGAAGGAATCATCAGTGGCCATCCCATCCGAGCTGGACCAACAGAAGATATAAATGGATTACAGCAGAGGTACTTTGGCTCATCTCTACACGCATTAAGACAAAGGATAATCCCACCTCTGCAAGTGGTTTGTCTTTCAACAAAAAATGAATAATGTGGTAAATGAGATTGGAGTGACACCGAGGTAGCATTTGACCAAGTTTGTTATCAAGGAGCTGCAGTAAACTACAGTCAAAGAGAATCGGCGAACATTAAGTCACATCTAGCACAAATAAAGATGGTCGTGGTTGTTGGAGGTCAATCATCTCAGTATAAGTTCAACAGGATTGCCTCCAAAGTCCAACCGTCTTCAGTGGCTATATCAATGACGTTCCCTCCCTCATAATGTAAAAATTAGGCTTTGGCTGACAATTGTGCAATGTTCAACACCACTCCTAACACATCATATACCGAACAATCCACTTTCATATGCAGCAAGACCTATAACATCCATGTTTGTATTGGTAAGTACAAATAACATTCACATGATACAAGTTTCAGTCAATGACTCTTCCCAGTGAGAGATCTAACCATCTGGCCTTGACAATGAGTGCTATCGCAATTGCTGAATCGCCTACTATCATGGGGTTATTATTGACTAGAAACTGAGCAGGAACAGCTGTGGAAATATTCTGGCTATAAAAGCAGCTCAGAGACTTGGGAATTCCGAGGCAAGTAACCTACCAGATGACTTTTAGAAGCCTGTCCACCATCCACAAGGCACAAGTCAGAAATATGATGGAATATTCCCTACTTGCTTGGATTCATATAGCTCCATAATACTAATGAAGCTTGACACAATCCAGGGCAAAGCAGTTTGCTTGATTGACACTATCCACAGTCACTTCAGCATTCACTCCTTCCATCACTTTGCACACTGGCAGCAATGTTCAAGAAGCACCCAAAAACACACCAATACTCTTTTGATGGCACCTTTCAAACTCATGACCTCTTTCACCTTTATGAACAGAGGAATCAAGTGCCTGGAACACCTGCAAGTTCCCGTTCAAGTCACACACATCTGATTTGGAACTTTATCACTGCTCCTTCACTGTTGCCCGATCTACATCCTGGAATCCCTTCGTAACAGCGCCATGGATTTCCCTGCACCCCATGAACTGCAATGGCTCAAGGAGGCTGCTCATCAACACCTCTGACGGGCAATTAGGAATGGGCAATAAATGCTGGCCTAGACAGTGACACCTATATCCCATTAATAATTTTTTAGAAAGTGATTAAATCTTGATGATTGTACATCTGGATTGCAAACTGAAAGTAATACTGAAAATCATCTAAATTGCTGAGCGGTAGTTCCTAGTGAGCACTGATACAAAGCTAAAACAGAATCAGTTCAATAGCTCAAATGAGAAAATTACAGCTATCAGAAATTTCTGAAACATAATGGTATCAGATTTCACGTAATTTGGTTGTCTTTGAATGCAAATATGTTCATTTGTAACAGGTCAGAACCTGTCTCTAATGAATACATAGCAGAAATAAATCTACACATAAACCTTTTAAGTGTTTTATAATCCCAAATTAAGCATTCCAAATTTACTTTTAATTTTGGGACATAATCATTGGATGGAACTGCAAAAAGGTGCACTCACTATTTTTCTTTTAGTTGTATTCTCAGTCATGGTATAAATTATATCCCTTAATTTGGTTCAAAGACACTTAGTTCAGTAGTTTCAATTTTTCTTTTATCTTTCAGTTGACCTCCCCAGCTTTAAAGTTAAATCTCTGCCCTGTACTGAGGTCAGTCATTTAGTGGACAATGGGGAGGGCAAGATTGGACTTTATTGTGAAGTCTCTCCTGGATGAATAGTATTCCCTAGGTTTGCAGATAAACTGTCATCACTGACTAAATTGCAGGTCTTGACTAATACTGTGGGTCCATCCCAAAGTATGACCAATGTCTCTGGGAAAGAAAAACATTCATTGAGCTATTATTTTATTCAGCTGTTCATTACCATGGATGGTAATAGCAGTTCATTTTTAACAATTTTACTTCGAATTATTGATAAATGGAAAGAAAGACAAATCAAATATGAATATGACCTCAAGGCAGCTACCAAACTATCAGACGCAAGTTTCTATATTCAATGTCTTATGAATGATATCTTTCTAAACTTAAATGTGGTCAAATTCATTAGTATGTAATTAGAAGTTTAAAAAGAATAATAATAGCTTATAACATCCTAACAAATTGTTTGTGTCTTACTCACGACATGAACCTTTGTAACTAAAGACTGATTGTGTCATTCATGATTTATAGGGTCTTCTTTACTCAAGTCATTAAAAATCATATTTCAATTACAACACCTCTCCTCTAAATTAGCACAAAAAACAGAACAATATTTTACAGAAGTATTATGCGGCTTTATGTTATAAATCTTTCTATGCGGAGGAGAGATATGTTTTCCAATTAACATGTGCTTTATTTCATTTGTTGTGTAATTTGTGTTTGTGGTTTCATTGTCACTGACAGATTTCTCATGCCTAAGCTACCTGAGGGCTTCAAAGTTCTATATCCCCGCTGGCAGTTTTGCTGTCTTGTATCTATATCTTCTCATGCCAAGCACAAAATCAATGTCTCTGATGGGAAAATTGTGTGGGATTTATTCTTTTAATTTGTCTACTAATAATAGTGATTAAACACTCAGTATAAAGTGATGCATGATATGAATTTTTTTTTAGGATTTCAGATTAAAGGCTTCGAATGATGGTTCTTAGCAATGCTTAAACAAAATATTCACAACATGATTGATCATTGTGTTACATGGAAAATGAGAAAGCATAGGAATAGAAACATAGGAATACAAAGAACTGGAAAAGGCATCTTGTCAGCTCAGAATTTCAAAGCCAGTGTATCAAATTCATTATCATTGATGTGAAATAGGCAAGCTGAGAGTTGTATTATTGTGTTTCGTCTGTCTTTCTTTCTGTTGCTTGGCAATTTAGAATTTGGGAATATTGCCCTCGAAATTTTTATATTTAAGAAAAATAAATAACCTGTAGCCTGCTACATGTTTGGAGTATATTTGAAAAATAAATAAGCTTTTCACGAATAATTATAATTGATGCCCCCGGATGTCTTATGCTGAGCAGAGTACCATTGTGTCTTATATTTTTTTAATTGAAGGGCCCATATAAAACACGCTGGGATATTGATTATAATTTCCAAAAGAAATACATATAAATAGGATAATATTATTAAAAAGAAAATCTCTGTACATGAATGGGCTCGAAAGCATAAAATGTTTAAATTCTAATTTCAGCATGGAGCCTGGGTTCAAACCTAAATCTAAGAAGAAAATGAATGCCTTTTGTGCTTTGACATCAATAAACGTTTCTGTGAAATGAGTTAAGAGCCTGAACCTAGTTCCTATTGGGTATGAGTCCATAGCACAAACTGCATGCCTTTCTGTATTAAATTGCCAATCTCACTTTGAGAGGCCACAGGGGTAGTTGGTATGGCTTTTAATCACCCATCAGTGCAACAGGGAATCAGGGTCTATTATTGAGAAAGAGTAAGTAGTATGTTGACCTGCATTCATCTCTAACCAAACTTGGAACTCTTGATGCTACTACCGAATGCAAAAGGTAAAAACAAATCAATCTTGAGCACCGACATCTTTCATCTTGATAAGTAGGAACCACACACTCATTCCCAGTAAAACAGAGCTAGGCAGCAGACCTTTCAGCTTTTAACTATGTTCAAAGCTGAAGGTTTTTATGGTGTCTCTGAACTGAAAAGGATTTCAGGACACCTAACAATCTGTCCATCTACTATCAACTTTGCCATTTTTCCACACTTATAAAACATTGTTCCTGCTGGTACACAATCATACAAAAACTAATTGGCAATCATTATTCCAATGATTCTTTGGGTAGTCAGCGCTGTGGTTTGGAAGTTAGCTTGAGGGATCCTTAAATTGTGGTCAGTGACGTGACAAGGTGCATAGCAATATTTGCAAAGGATTCACTGCACAAATCTGTCTAGAATGCACTGATAAAGACAATCAATGTTTGTTTTTTTGGGACCATTTTCCTGTCTGCTGGAAAAATTTCATCTCAGTGAATAGGCCATTTTGGACTGTAAGGTTTAGACACTTTAGCAGAATATCAAAACAGTTTTATGTTATCTGTCTCTTTATTTCATTTTGTTACTTAATGACCCAAATATTGTCCTCATCTTATTTCTAACTCTGATGGGATGAAAATTAACCTACTTACCCTAAGATGACTTTTGTGTTGAAGAGTTCTGGACAGAGGCTTCCATTATGAACTTGTCCAGGAATTTGTGAATCCAGCATGGAAGAAATTATTCACAGAAACCACACCTTGTTTTTCAGTAGAGACTGCACCATATTCTCTAATTTAAATGTCCAGCAGCACAACCAGTCACTTTGACAGCTCCTGTGATAAGGTAAATGTGTAAGGTCAGTGTGGGGTCAGGAGTGGATTCAGGTCGGGGGTGGAAATATCTGGTTGGGCTGGAGTCTTGTCAGGGTGGGGGGTTGCCCGTGTCTGACTGGAGGGATGGGATGTTAGATGTGGGGCAAAAGGGGAGACTGTGTCAGTTCCTCGCAGGTAAGTAAGCCCAGTGGTAGTGGGAGGAGATATCTGGTAAAGGCAGTATGACAGAAACTAGGGAGTTTGGGTTGCATGGGGGCTGGAATTTCGGTAGGTCAGGGAGATTTGACCAAGGTGTCCTTCCAGACTTGGGTAACATTTAGTTGTGGGGAGGCGGAGAGGGGGCTTGAGGCTCAGTTTAATAGTTACCCAGGAATTGAAATAAGTTTTTATTCTCATTTTTCTGGGTTACCTCTGAAAACCTTAAGCAAGTTGGAACCTTTCAACTCTCCAACATGAAAGGACTCTCTTAGAGCGTTCCATTTGCAAGTGAATAGCATGTCAGAAAATCCAATTCCCAGGCAGTCCTTGCCAATTCAGCTGCATGGGCGATTCCGCACAGTCTCAGCGCACAACTCCAATCCATGCTGCTCCAACAACTCTCCAGCCGTTGGAATAAGTGGGCCATTGTGCTTTGTTTTCAATGTGTAAGGAATCAAAATTGCTAAATTCTGATTAATGAGGTCTTCTACTTCATCTGTAATACATACTGCACACAAGTGAACTTACTGCAACAAAATCATGTGAAAGCATCACTGAAAAGGGTGCCATTCTTACTGACAGGACATTTCAAGATCACAGCTGAAACACCTAGCTTTAAAATAGCATAAAACATACATTCTAATACACAAACAGCAAAGAAATACCCCTAACAACAGTCAGAGACCTCGGCAGCAAAGGTTATATGTCCAATGTTTGCCGATAGGAAGGCCTTCCTTTCAGTGATGTGATACGTAAGCTCCTGGGCCTTAAGAGAATGAAGCAGAGAAGAGACTTTGGCTGTATGTGTTTAATCATTGAATCAGAATCCGTCCTCCAGGCAAGTGACGAGGCCCATTCAATTTCCCTCACAGCAGGAATAGTCATTCACAGCAGGCCAGCTATTCCTGCCGGTGTAACACCGAAAGTTAGAAGGTACAATAAATTGAATATGCAACATTTTCCATAGCTGATCATTATGACCCTTTCCTGTACATATCATCTGTTACTGACCAGATCCTGACTGCAATGTTTTCATACCCCACCCATCTCCATGGTGAAGGACAAAGAACGTTATTTTGCTATGTTGGAGTGTGTGATGCATGATTAAAATATCTTAACATAAATTAGGAAATGGACTAGAATTTCCAATTACTATTAGAACAGATCTACCTGACAGGAATCATGTCAAAACATGGCCATTGTCTTTGCTGTAACTCCCTGACTTCTGACTCTGCCCTGCCCCAGGATATTGTTGGTCAGCAGTTAAGTCCTATCATCACAAAAATCTATCTTCTGTGCAGAGAGAAGTGAGACATAAGTCATCTTCAACTCCCTCAGGAGTCCAGTAAGGAATGTTTTAAATTACTGCTTCTCATTCCAGTTCTATAGAGGGGCCACCTGAGTCACATGGACAGACAGAAAAGAAGTAACAAATCAAACGACTGGTTCAGAGCCTGTTGGACTCTATCCAAGATGCCTGAGGTTCACCTCCTAAAATTCCTGGAATTGTCTATTGCAGATGAGGGGAGAGTTAAGTGAAGAGCGCGAGGTCATGCACTGTCTCACCGGAGTTTGACTCTAAGTGTCCTCCATCAAGCAACTGACCTCGTCCAAGGATATGGGGCTATTTCAAAGCCACCGGCTGACTTTGACTTCATGGAGATACCAATCCCAGGATCATCATCAGAGGGCTTTCCTGCCTTCCTTACATGTGAATGCTCTCTTCTCACCTCACCAGCATCTATGGTGTCATCTGATTCCAGTGTAAACTCTCCATGCAGTGTCTGATGTGGATGGGATGTGAGGGGAGGGAGGTTTCGTTGCACCAGCCATAGACAATGAGTGGACCTGATGGATTTGGAGACAGAGTTTTTTCTTATATTGGTCACCTTCTTGCAGGCCTGGCACTGCACACTGCCCAACCAACATGGTAGGCAGCCTCCTCATACATCACAATAAATACTCCTCCTCTCCCGTTGGCAGAGATGTGGACGAGGAGTTTAAAAATAAGGACTTTAAAGGGTGGGGCATTTGACAGAATAATTAGTTGAGCGTTAGCCTCTAAAGGGTCCATTAGCACGAATGTCCCATCCACAGTGAATCCCTTTTCCAATAGCTAGGTGCACCATCACCTCGCTGCTTCACCCAGTCTCTCAACGACTCCCAAGTAATAGCCGCTGAAGCATTCAATCAATCACAGTGAATCCAGCCACTGATATCTTTAGCTTAGAATCAGAAATCTCCCTCCTACTCTCGTCCCTCTGTATCAACAGCTCCCAGAAGTAAGATGCCTCTGTATAGGAGCAAACAATAACAAGCTTGTAGCTGGGGATATTTTCTTTGACCACTTCCTCACAGACACAAGAATGAATCCTGCTCTGTAGACTGAGTCTAAGGGTTTAGTTAATTATCAGTGATAGATGATAAACCATTTTTGAGTCTTAAAGAGTTTAGACAAATGTTTTATACGACAAGATGTAGTTTATAGTGATGAGTTAGGTATAAGAATAAAATAGAATCCCTACCGTGTGGAAACAGGCCATTGAGCCCAATGAGTCCACACCAATCTTCTGATGAGCACCCACCCAGACCCATCCCCCTACCCTATCCCTGTAAACCTGCATTTCCCATGGCTATTGAACCTAACCTACACATCATCGAACACTATGGTTAATTTAACATGTCCAACCCACCTAACATGCACATCTTTGAACGGTGGGATGAAACCAGAGCACCCAGCAGAAACCCATGCAGACATGGGGAGAATGTGCAAACTCCACACAGGCAGTCCTCTTAGTGTGGAATTGAATCTGGGTCCCTGGTGTTGTGAGGCAGCAGTGCTAACCATTGAGCTACCGTTCCACCCTAATTAAAAAGATTATCAAGAGCTTGAGATGGCACATGTGTCTCGGTTGGGACCTTGTGCTAGACTGTTTCTTCTTCATATGAAGACATTGTAAAATCATCAGATTGGGTGGAGTTTAATGCAACTTCATCATTTCAGGATCATTATCTTCTACAGCAATGTTCAAAATCATGAAGTGTCTGGACTGAGTGGAAAGGGAGTAATTGTTGCCACTGATGGATGCACCAAGAAGCACTGATTAGATGCACAGATTAAAGGTAACTGGTGAAAGAAGCAATAGTGATGTGAAGAAAAAACTCTTGGATGCAGGAGGCGGTTAGAATTTGGAATGTATTGTTTGAATGTTGAGTGGGCAAGGTCAATTGAAGATTTCAAAAGGGACTTGAGTTATCTGAAAAAGAAAAAAAAGCAAGTAGGATTTTGAGGAAAAGACAGGGGAGTGGCATCAGCTGAATTACTCATTTAGAGATTCCACACCGATATAATGTGCCAAACATCAACCCCAGCCCCACCTCTAAGCTGTAAATACCATACGATGCCGAGTTTGAAGATTGTCAATGGGGTTTGTGTTCTGATCCCAGCTAATGTTCTTCCTGGGCAAGTCAAATCCCAGAAATGAAATCTACTTTGATAGATCATGTTTTGTTTTAGTTTTGATGAGACCTCTCATTGCAACATAAGCATGAAATGTTATAGATTCGCGATAAAACCGAAATTAATATGGCAAAAGAAGTTAGGGTAAAATAGAATAAACCAGACTATTTATTTATAACACAAACCTGCAAGATTTTTAAACACATGATAACATATATCCCCATCAATCCAAAAAAACTCCTTGACAGGTCCGAAAAATAGAAGCCCAAATTACAGTACCCAAAAGTGCCCTCGGTTTAATAATCACATTGGAAAATAAAACCTCTTTCTCTAATATATCTATAGGCTTAATTTAACTTTGAATTTAATTCCCTGTCTGGAAATTCTGACAGGCTTTTCTTGGAGTTTAAATGTTCCCAGCTTCAAATAACCTCTCTAGGGTTGTACCAAACACTTCTGGTCTGGGACAAACACTAAGCACTTACACTAAGGTAATCTATTTTTCTATTACCTTCTTCCTTTTGAACACTGCTTTATATATCAATCTTCATCCAAACTTCTTACAAAACTGTCCCAAAAACCTAGAAACAAATAACTCTTTTTCCAAGCTTTGGGTGGTTCCCTTAAGCTTTAAAAAAAAATTCCTGACATTTCTAACAGAAATCTTGTGTCAAATTGTTTTCCTTGCTTAGTTGTAAACTCTCCTAATGTACAGAAAAGCAAATGAGTTTTGAAAGCTACTTCTCTATCAAGTTATTTTTAAAGAAATCACTATGGCAATAGAGAGACTTACAAATCAATTGTTTAATTTTTCGGAAACACAGAGAAACTTACAAGTTATTAATTCAAAATTTAAAAATCCAAACTTATATACAATTGAAAGTGTATAAAAATCAGAATCAACATTGCATTAGAAAATGTACACTGTAAATTTCAAATGATAATGGAAATCTTTTACTTTTATTATCTGAATTATATTATTCAATTGGACAGAAAAGTTCCTATGACAACCTTTAAAGGCTTGAAGCTGAATTTCTTTTTGAAATTGATGTGCTATGCGATAGTTCTATAATAGTTAAACCACACCAGAGAGGTTTTCAATGATATCATTACTATCAGAATTATCAGATCTTGTTGATATTTCGCAGTGATAACAGAAGAGCCATTTTTGTTTAAGTCAGTAACAACTCATTAACAGATTAGGAATTTAACGTTAACATATGATGTTAGTTACGGACAAGCTCAGTGGACATAAATGGCAGGCCACCCCAGAGTAACACTAGAACATTCTCCACGAACTTGAAGTTAACTCAAAAGGGAAAAATGTAACTTACACATTATCTGAGATCTTGCTTCTAATAGGAAAGCTTTAAATCTTTAAACAAAGTGGCATTTTGATGTAAATCTTTACTCTATTAATATCTAACTACACACTTTTCTCTCCACTCCACAATATCCATTATTGAGTTGCACCAGAAATTGGGAATATGAGTAAGAAAGACAGCCTGGATCTTCCACCAATGGATGGACAAGGTTACAGGACATAAACCACAGTGATGCAACCACAAAACTTCCCATTCCACCTGGGAGTAGGAAGGGAGGGGTAACTGGGGGATGTTGAGAATATTTACAGACACTCACAGCTCATAGATAGTAGGAGATCTATGCATGAAAGGAATAACAATAGCGCAGTTTCCATTTATATGGCTCCTTTAATGTACTTAAATGTCCCAACAAGCTTCACAGAAACTTCACCAAACAAAATTAAAGACAACAACTACATAAGGAGATATTAGGTCCTAAAGCTTAGTAAAGTATATAGGTCTTAAGAAGCACCTTAAAAAGGACAGAAGGTAATTCTAGGGCGTGGGCTTAGGCAGCTGAAGGCACAAAGGTGCTATTAAAATATGATGTGCATAAAGCATTAGAATTGAGCAACACAGAGATCATGGAGGATTGTAAGGTTACACATAGATACCCAAGGTTCTTTTCTGGAGGTGGCTCACAGCCAGTAGAGCAGGGAAATAGAGCTACCAGAAAAAAAGGGGCTCCCTGCTTCCATTTCTGTGCAGAAGAACAGGTAAATAGCAAAAACTATAGACCTCACCCAACCTACTGATGCCGTAAAATTGTTTCAGCAGATATGTAAGGCTAGGATGCAATGATAGGTCTCTCCATTCCATTTTTTCTTTTTTGATTGCTTCCAGACTATTGATAAATGGATGGTTAGCGTTGGAAAGTCCAGATCTTTATATGGTCACATAACATTTCCTTTGATTAAATTGGTTAATATCAAAGGAACAATGTGAAAATATTTTCGGCCTTTTTCCAATAATTGAGTATAATGCATTAAGAATAGGTTCAGGAGAAGGCCGTTTGGTCCATTGAGCTATCTCTGCCATTTAATACAATCACGGCTGATCAAAACATCAATGCCTCTTACATACTTTATCCTGACACCCCCTCTTAGTCATTGACAATCAGAAAAACTATCATCCTCTAAAGATAGCCAAAGACTGAGCTTCCACAGCTCTGGGGTTGGGAATTCCAAAGGTGCACCACCCTTTGAGTAAAATAACATTTCTCATGTCATTCCTAAAGGGTATCTCCATTTCTTTTTAAACTGTGCCTCCTGGTGCTAGACTCCCCAACCAAGGGACATATCTCACCTGCACTACTCTGTCAATAACGTGACTTTATAAATCACTTTTCTTTTCCCATTTTCTGCCTTCAACTTGCATGGAGGGAAATGGACAACTGAGTTGTTTGGTGGTTTTGCATAGTATTTATTAGGCCAATTAATCATGAGGGACATCACTACCCGCTCAGTCCTGTTCTGAGCTAACATTCAAAAATATATCACCGGAACTCATCAGAAACAAATGGTTGATTTTTCCATTTCATAGCCTAAGATTATTAAAAGCAAAATTGCACTGTCCTCATCTAAGATCAGCTAATTTAGCAGAACCTGCAACTGAGTCAGATACCTTCAGATGTACACAGATAAATATCTCACAACATCATGGTCTCATTCACCAGATCGTAACTGGATTGTATTTCTTCATAAATATATTTGCTATCGGTCAAACCTTTACTCCCGACCCATGTTTCCTTTGAACATTTCCTTGCCATTTCTGTTCACAAAGTGGCTTCAGTTCTAGTAGAAATATGCCTTTGTGAATAAACATGACACTATAGTGATCTGACATTAAATCATTCATGTGGAAACAAGGATGAGACTACAGTATTCAGGGTAATAATTAGGTACAGAGGTTTTGAGGCACAAAACTTATCCAGATCCAAATAATATATTACTGTTCAAGGATTAATGGAGTATATTACTAAAGACAATGAGTTAAATTTATAATTGCAACTGTAAGGTTGTCTCAGGAGATGCTTAAAAAAATTGTACAAGTCCTATACCCAGTCAACCAACTTCTGAAAATTTGGTCTGGCTCAGATTCATGATACCTGACAAAGACTAACTTGTGTGAGTCTATGTTTCAGATATGGTTCTCACACTTCTTGACTCAGTGCAGCTCAAGTCATTTCATACAGGGAATAAGCTATATAGTGCAGAATCTTATACTCACCAGTGGAGGGTTAGTGATTAGGGTTATACTGTTCAGCATGATGCATGGTCACCTGAATACGATTCAGCTACCTATTGTAAACTCAAGGCTATTTCATGAATTTTGGGTGTGCTCTCCCTATCTTACAGGATGGCAGCTCTCAGAAGTGAGCTTCTTCCCAGACAAGTGTGGAAGTCTTGTTCTAAGTCCATAAGGACAATTCCCAGCTTAAATGGGAGCTGAGGTGCAGCTCACTAAAGAGGGCTGATTCATAATTGCCTTGTTTGCTGGGAGGGCAGGAACTCCAGAAAACCATAAAATCTTGTCCATAGTTGCTTTTTGGGTGCCGAGGTCAGTTCTAAATTTAGATAATGCGATAAAACTGACTTGTCCAAACCTCTTTAGAACTTTCTAAAAGTGGACTATCTTATGGCATTTTTCATTTTCTATAAAATACACCTTGCAAAAATTTTCAGGTTAATTTAATGCCTTTTTATTGTTCTAACCATAATCCCTTTCCATGAAAGCCCAATCATTTTGACCAGGCATTTTTAGTCACAAAATAGGATGCGACTAGCAAATTACTTCACTTACCAGTAGCATTCCACAGTCAGTCAACCAGCACATTAACGTTTCCGGTCAAGTGACTCTTCCTCAGAACTTGACCCAAAACATTACTCTGATTTCTCTTCGCAGATGCTGCCAGACCTGCTGAGCTTTTGCAGCAACTTCCGTTTTTGTTTCTGATATACAGCATCCACAGTTCTTTCAGTTTTTATTTAGAACATTACTGCTAATAGGGTGAGATAGATGGCCACGTCCATCTTCACTCCCTTGAGAAAGAATATTTTCATTATCCTCCACTAAATAATTTGTCACAGAACTCGCAAAATTCACCATGACTGAAGTAATAATTCCCAGTCCTTGGATTTGCATTTGCTTGTATCTGCCTTTAGAAGTTAAATGTGGGCTCATATTTAAGATTCAGCATCATTTAATTTTATATTGTTATGAGGTTCCTGAGTGTTAATGGCTGTATTAAACAGATCACAATGAGATTGTCTAAATGCTCAAATTTATCACTGGAACTTGGAACAGTTAGACATGTGTCTTTTCTCAATTGACAGATTCTGACCCCTTATTCTGGATTCCCCCAAATAATTTCTCTCTACTTATTCTATTGATGGTTAGTTTTCTTTTTAAAAGAATCATTTTAAACACCTTACTTAGATCACTTTTCAAATGCCTAATCTCAAGAGATTGCCATGTCTTATATAATATGTCCCGCTAATTTAACTCTTTAACTTTGAGCATGACTCAAGTAAGTTCGAACCCAACTCCCTCCAAGACAACTATGTCTTTTTGTGAGGTGAGTTGCCCAGACCTGAACAGGCTGAAATGGTGGTACATACTGGAACCAATGACACAGGGAAGAAGTAGGGCTAGGGCTATAATATTCCTAGAGACTTCCCTGCTGACTGACAAAGAAGCTTCATAGATAATTAATTCAGCAATATTCCCAATATCACATGAAAGGCCAGTAGATGCAAATTAAGTACGAAAATAATTATAGATAGAAAAGAAGATTAAGTTTGGCTGAATGGTCCGTGCCACAGTGATAGTGTCGCTGCCTCTGGATCAGAAGGACTGGGTTCAAGTCCCACCTGCAGCCGAGTTATGTCATAACATATCCAAACAGTTGATTAAGATAACAACAAGGATGAGTTTGAGAACCAAGGTGTTGGGACGAGATCTAAGTTGGAGGAAATACTGCAGACAATCCGAACTCGCCTTCTTCTCGGGATGTTATGAATACTCTTGAAGTGAGATTAAGGAAAATGTAAATGAGTGAAGGGCAACTTAGAAAATATGGGGTGGAGCTAAAACATAAATATATAGGGAAGGAATAATGCTGTCTAAAAGGAGAAGCTCATTCCAGGGGGACAATTAAAGAGAATGCAACCACAGGGAATACCCAAGATTTGGATCTTGTGGTTGAATGAATGCTAATGCTGGCAATATTCACAGTTATTAAATTGTAACTCAATTAGAAAATTCCAGCAACTACAAATAAACTGTTAAATTCTGAAATTAGGAAGTTGTTCTCTGAGCTGCCTTGCACCATCAGAAGCTGCATTGCACTGGTATCACGCTGGCAGGTTCAGCCCAGAATGTTGAATGTGTCAGTGTGTAGTTGTAGTATCTAATGATAGATCTTCCAAAGTAAATCTTTAGAAGAATGAAAGCTTTAATTTCTGCCAAACAACCCCTCAAGACTTGAAAGTTGTACTTTGTAAGTGTGAAGTCTCATTTTGTAACTTTTGTTGGAGATTTAAAGAATTTCTTTTCTCTTTCTTACCTCATATCTCTCCTTCTTAATACAACCTTTATTTCCCTCTCTTTATTTTGCTTTCTGAACTTAATTTGTCACTGAATTCAATATTCTAATTTACACTTCTGTATAGAAAGTGTACTCGATAAGAATCCTTCAAACTGATCCATACTTTACCCATGTCTCAGTTTATCTGTAAAGAATATATGCCAAAATGGAATTTTAATCATTTCAATTTGCAGTACAAAAGTCTGTGAAAAAGTGTTAGTGTGATGAATGGCTGTGTTATTACATTGTTGCTGTCAGCAAAATTTGGCCAATTATTCACTTCACAAAATAAAGTGGTTTGAAATCACCTCAGTCATTTGGGACACAAAACTTGGCTCTATTGTGCTTGCTTTTCCAGCACTGTGTGTGCTTCTCTGAGTGCAAAATGTTGTTACATCTCTATGTGCATACTTCTGGTACAGTTTGCAATGTACACCATTTTTGATGAGTGTATTAGCGCGCAAGTTAAAAGTCTATGTTTGAAGTATGCAAGAATGCAAATCATGACGTCAGTCTGCATCAAACACTGATTTTGCTATGACATGCTAATTTTTAACTTCTATGGTTCAGCTTGCACTCTCAATCTTGCACGACAGCACATGTGCTCAACACCAAGTGTTCAACCCCTGAACAATGCTATTAAAGGGATCATCAAATACCAGCAGGCTACTGTTTGTAGAAGCACTGAAAGTGTTCTTTTGTTACAAAAAGTTACTGAAGTCTACAGGTGTTTCATGCAAGGAAGGGCTTGTTCTGACTTCAAGAGTCTGAAGAAATTATTTATTCCAAGTCCGAGGTGCTGTTGTTACCAAATGCCTAGTCCTGCAATAGATCAAGGAGTTTGAGTAGAGACGACATAGAGGATCAGCTGATTAAGTAGAAGGAGAAAGGCTCCCAGTAGGAGGTCTTATCCACCTCCAGACTTCAGGGAAATCTGCCACCTGTTGTAAGCAGATCTGCAACATCAGAGCTAGTTGCAGTTGCAGTTGCAGTCAGTGACTGTGAAGGTGATAGGGGCTAAGAACATCTTCACACTAGAATCCTTGATGAATGAAGCAGGTGACGTCTCCAACATCTCCTGCTTTGCCATCCACTGCAGTATAAGGGAGGTCATTAACATTCTTTATGTCAGTACAGAAGAATATATAGCATTCTCTCCGGCCAAAGATGAGCAGTGGAATGGTCACATGGCTTTTCCAGGATAACAGATTCTTCTATGATTATAGGATGCCATTGAACACCCACATATTGCTTCACTAATGCAGTGAAAGTATAAAGTGCTAGTATAAAGTGTTCTATTCCCTGAATGTGCTGTTGGTTTACGATGATGCTAAGCACAGTCAGGTAAGTAAATGTCTACTACCTCAACATCTACATTGAAGCCTTTGGTCTTTGCAAGTCAGCTACATCATTAACATTTGAGCAAACATGTCAAACCAGAGGGTAACAACTGGGTGTCAAGAGCCACCTGCTGTCCACCTGACTTCTAACTCTAGCGTGCAACTCAAGTATTCACAATTAGCATGCAAACAATGAGGGTCATGCCTGCTACACAAAATGTCATTGAGAATATCACTGGGGTCCAAATGTAACCCTTCCACCACCTGTATCACTCTAGAGGAGCACTTGTAGTGCTCGTGTCACATTTCATCATGGCCTGCTGTACAATGCACAACGTCACCATCAGGAGACCACAGCCTTGCCATTGTGAGACAGCAAGCTATTGAGAAGGAAGAAGACGCCACTATCACTTATTCTCCCTCTTTAGCTGAACATTACAAAACCCTTTTGGTTACTGTGCATAAATAAACCCAGGATAAACAACAAACTCACGTGTGTTTCCAAGGTTGGAAGCATAATGCATAGATTTTCAGCCAATCATTCATCCAACAAGTTACCTGGGTGCATTTTGTCATTTCACAAGCTGCACAATGTTTTTATCTGACTAAGCTGGCTGAGCCTTGGCCCATAACTAACCAAAGTTCTGCCGAACCTCGTTCTCCGCTCTCTGCCCTACAGGAAGCTTCTCCATTACTGCCCTTCCCCAACCTCCCTGTCATGCAGAAGGACTAAGCAGTTGGAACAATCTCCCTAGTGGACTAATCTAGAAGCTGAGAGATAAAGAAACAGAAAATATATCCCATAGAAAAAGATAATTTATGCCATCATGCTTGAGGGATTCCAAAAGAGTAATCCAGACTCATCTCATTTCCAGCTCTGGGTTTGTATTCCTACAGGTCACAACACTAAAATGCAGATCCTAATAATTTTCTAATGCGATGGCTGTTTCTGCCTCTTACCACTATTGCAGCCATTGAGTTCCTCTATGTTTAAAAAAAATTACAACTCCGCTCGAGTCTTTCTACCAAATATTTTAAATCCAAATCTCTTGGTTTTTGACATCTGTGCTAAGAATATGTAATGCATATTGATAGAAGGGGAAAATAAGCAGTAAATGCTTTGAAAGTCAGCTACTAAGCCAGAAGCATGCAGCACACTGATTGCAACACATGAATCCAGCAGAAAGCTCTTTGACAAGAGAGATTTGATATAAAAGTCACTGCCAATGTGCTTCCCAAACATTTTTCCCAATATCACTCTGAAATTGAGAGTTGCAAGTTGTCATGACCCCTGAGTAAAAACTGTGACAGTGGGAGTATAACTCATAACTTGGCCAGATATCTGATGGTCATTGCTGCCTCAGATCTCATGACCTCAAAACTCCCGCTCATGAAGTCCTGACCCCCAACTTTGGGAAACACTGCACAACCCACAAACAGTTGCTGAGGGAACTCATATAGATGCATTTAAACAAAAGCTAGATAAACACTTGAAGGAGAAAAGAATTGATGGTTCTGTTGATGGTCTGGGTGCAGAGAGCTGAGAGGAAGCTTGATGAATATAAATATTAGCATGGACTTATTGCATTGAGGTTTCAGTAGTGAAAATTCTCTGCAAGACTATGTAGTGGTGACGTTGAATTTGTCTTTGTTTTAATTTGGATTTGAGATTTTAATAAAGCAATTCAAGTTTTGCAGAAAAGTTGGATGTAATATTCCAACCACAAAAGTGATACGGAAGCTCTCATAAATCTTTGCATATGACAGGAGATTCTGACCCTCAAGAATTCTATGTCCTGTGTCAAGTGAAAAATCTGACAGAAAAGAAAACCCTCAGCTAATTCAGTGTGTATAAATCTAGGAAGTTCGACTTTGATCCCTGCCAGCAATTGAATCAAGTTCCAAAAGGTCACTGTGACAGAAGAGTACACTCCTTCCTGTCCCAACACCTTTTGGAACGCATGATCATAATCTTTCTTTCTCCTTAACCTATCGAGTTCAAATAATTTATATGTGTATTGCTACAGTGTGCCATGTTTCATTTTGTCTACATGAAAGTGAAGTCCAAAATGAAATATATATTTTTTAAAAAACTAATTCATTTTAACAGAAACAATTGAACACTTAAGAGGTCATTCACAGTCTCCTGCTTATCCCCTTGGAATATCCCAGAAGTAAAAGCATTTGGGGTGATACTTTTAAAGTGCCAATTCATTTATGTCATTTAAGCCTTCTCTTTGCAATCTGGTCAGTCAGCTTCATTTCTCTCCTATCACTAATGGATCTTAGATGGACCAATGTAATAGCTATTATTTCTGGAGATATGTGACAATATTGCCCTTGCATCAATATTGTAATATTCAGACCACATTATTAGTTTGCTTCTAGAAGCAGTTCACTTAACCTTTAGGTATCATTCTGAAATATAATAAACTTCAGTGTAAGAGGGTATTGACCAAGAAAATAGCAATTTAAATTGCTTGCTATTCATTTTTGGTGTTACTGATTCATTCTTCTCTGCATTGCCCAGTAACAAGCTACGCAAATCAGCATAGCCATCAAAGGCTATATGGGAGCATGGGAAATATTGTCATCTCCTTGCTATCAGGTTGTCGAAGAAGCTGCAACCCAGAAAGAACAGTTATGAGGGGAATAAAGAATGAAAAACAGTGAAATAGAATTCAGGGTGTGAATGGTGGTAGGGAGGCACAGCACCTCTCACAGGCAGGCTCAACACATTGTTTAAAGTGGTTCAATATGGTTCTCACATTGCTTCTCACCTTCACCCAGCCTTACCATTGACTCCTAGTAGTTATGAGCATACTGTTGGGGTCACACTTCAATAAATTGTACTGATTGGTGAGCCAAGCCTGTTGTCTCAGATCCTGTAAACCTACAATAATAATTTCCTCGTTATTATACTGCATTCCCCTTGCAACAATTCATTTTTCTTCCTAATTACTGCTGACTACCCTTTGTGACTCCTGTACAAGAACACCCAGATCCATCTGTACCACAGAGCTCTGCAATCACCCCCCATTTCCAACCTTTTTGCCAAATTGGGAAAGCTCACATTTTCCCACATTATACTCTATCTTTCAAAAAGTTTGCCAATCACATAATTTGACTAAATCCTTTTGTAGACTACATCTTCTTGGTAACTTACTTTCCTGTGCATTCAGTAAATTTAGCTATCATGCATTTGGTTCCTTTACTCAAGATATTACTGTAGATTATAAATCATTTAGGTCCCAGAATGAATACTGTGGTACTCTGCTAACAATTTTCCAAATTGAGATTTTCTAGAATCCAAGGGACTTTTTAAAGATCACAACCAATGCATCGACTATATTTACAGCAACTCCTTTTAAAACCTGAGGATGAAAGTCATCATGTTCAGAGGACTTGTTAGCCTTTGGTTCTAATTGCTTTCCTACTACCATTTTCATAATGACTGTGAATGATTTAAGTTCCTTCTTTCCTGTGATCTCTTGATTGCCAAGTATTGGGATTTTTCTAGTGCCTTCTTCAACGGAGACAGACATGAAATAGCTATGCAACATTTTTTTGTTTTCTTATTGCCCATATTCTTCTATCTTGACCTCTAAGGGACCCATACTCATTATAGCTATTCCTTTCCTTTTCCTGTACTTATAGAAATATTATCTGTTTTTTCAAAATAGTTTTCTCGTATCCTGTAATTGCTCCCTCCATTTTTCGTCATCTGTTGCTTGTTTCTAACATCTGTCCATACTTCGGGTCTATCTCTAACCCTCACAGTTTTGCACACTTTTTTTCAACTTATTGTTATCCTTAACTGCCTTATCTAGCCATAGATGGTGCATGCTTCTCTTTCTTTCTTAGTGGAATATTTTGTTTCTGGGATGTATGGACAATGTTTCCTCTAAGCTTCATGGCTGCAGCCTCTCCAATGTTCTACACACGATGATCAGAGTTAGCACACCAATCATGACATTGACTTCCAATTACACTGCCACACATGGGCCCAGGAGGCCTGCACAGCCAGTAAGTAAATTAGAGAGAATGCTGATTATGATCTTCTTTCTTAAATATCTGCCACAGCTTTGTATTGTGCTACCTTTTAACATTTTCCCCAGCTTATTTTAACCAACTCTGATTTCATAGCCTTCATCGGATCACTGCGGCCTGAAGACTCTTTTTACAATTAATTAATTTAGTCTGACTGCACAGACAGAACTCACTGCCAGACAAATTATTCCGAATACATTCTATGAACTCATCATCCAGTCTATTTTGCTAATCTGATTTGCCCAATCTATAGGAAGATTAATATTACAGTTATTACTGTACCTATCTAATAATCATCCATTATTTTTTCCAGTACATTATGTCCTACAGTTAGCTACTATCAGAGGGGCTAGAAACTGCTCCCACTCGTGTTTTCTTACTATACCTATTTCTTATTTTACACAAGCTCCTTCTATATCCCGCTGTTCTGAATGAAGGTCCCTTATTATTGTGCTAGTATGATTCTTTAATAATAGAGCCACCATCATTTTCTCCTAGCTTCCTGTATTCCATAAATGTTAAAACTTTGAATATCTGGTCTCCATCATAGCTATTTCGAAGAAGCAGTTGCAGGATGACCATCAGATATAAAATATCTATTTCTAGCTGTGCTATCAATTTAGCAGTTACGGGATGACCATCAGGACATAAATATCTCTTTCTAGTTCTTTATCAATCTTATGAATATCATTCACTCAGATGCAGAGTCTTGAACTTGTTTTTAAACCACTATTGCAAACTCCGGTCTTGCCTCTGGAGCATTCTTAACTTTGTACGCTTTGTCCCTTCCTGTTATACTCTGGTTATCATTGTCCACATCACAACCCCACTCTATTGGCTTACTCTTTCTTTCAAGTTTACCACATCTCCTTTCAGCAGCTTCAGTTGTGAAGACTGCCGTAAAAAGAGAAAGCTGAAGTATTTTTATTTCTCAATAAATTGTACAGCGGCCATCCTCTATGCTCAATTAAGGTCTGGGCCACAATTTAAGTTTAGAAATATTTTTTAGTGGTTTTAGGACGAAAGTGTTACCTCGGCGGCAGGCACACATATAATTTCTAGGAAGGATTGCTGGTGAGATTTGGTGGCCTGCAGGTAAGAAACACAAGTGTGAAATGAATCATCACTACTCATATTAGCTGGGACCTGAGTGACATATTATAGCCTACTGTTCTGGGATCCTGTTGGATTTTATGGCTAAGTACCACACTGTGGAGTGTAGGTAATCATTCAGCCATTGAATAGCTCAATTTTTCTTTTCAAATTTCACTTTGAATTTATAAGCCATGAGATTCTTATTTCCTCATAAAGTGTTCACTTCCAGCTAATGCACAACTGGTGCATTTGTGGTGCAACACAGAGATAGTCATTGGAATCAGTAAACTTGCATGTCTTTTCAAGAAACTAACTAACAAGTCCTGACTTTTTCCATTTAAAACATATATTTGTTAGCATGTTAGGTATACTCCAGTAGGATGATGTCACCTTGACAAAATAGAGGGCGGAAGTTTAATATGGGCAATTAGTGCAAATTAGCCCTATATTTCTATATTTTTACATACTGTGGTGATTAATAGCTTTAATTTGTTTAAGCTGTCTATGTAGAATCCTTTGGAGGCAGACGCTGCTAAAATTCCTTTAATTAAAGCTAATAATGCCAAATTTGCATGTGCTAACTGGGTTACAATATTAATTACAGTTTTTCAGACAAAACTGTACAGAGGGTATTACTGCAACTTTGAGGACTTTTGACACTTCCTCAGGGACTTATTCTGTTGACAAATATCACATGATAAACATAAAAATGCAAACAATCTTCCTTACCCGTTTATATATGCAGCAACTCATGCAAACAGGCCACAGTGAGGCTCGTACATCATTACTAGTCACAAAATGGTGCATTATAATGGCAAATTATTTACTAAACAGCATTGTAGTGCTTTGACTCTGTTGCTCACATTGAAATGATTTCTGTCATTATTTTAGTCCAGCTCTGTATGCCTTTCTCTGTCAATCATATCTAAATCCACAAGGACTAAAAGCTTGAAAACACTTGCACTGTGAAATTGTTACTTAAATGGTGTCAATTATTTGTTTCTAAAGTAGAGGTCCATAAATAAATGGAGCAATTTGTAGCTGCATTAGGTAAAGTTACAGTCTGAATGGACATTTTTTATACTGATATGTAGGACTGAATTTTGAAATATTAACATGTTCTAAATATAATAATTTAAAGACTCAAGGTCATTTGTGTGGTTAGATTAAAACAAATCATTAGAAGTAAATCATTGGTGTTATTTTCAGATCAGACCTTTCTGTTTTTGCTAGATTTTTTAAAAAATTTATGGTAAAAGTAGAATTGATAATAGCCAGAGATAAAGTTATATCGTTTTTATACATCTAAACGTCTGATACACCTTAACCACCTTTGAAAGAGTTTATTTGAAGTGAAATTATCTAGAATCCTCAATAACTTTTAACTTCTTTCAAATCCCAAGACGAACCAGGAGCTGAATATAGCTCTCATACCAAAAAATGGCTTTTTCAACATTTCTCTCTCATTCTAGGATAAGGTGAAACAACGTTTTTGTCTTATAGAAGATGCTTTCCTCATCAGTGGCTCAAAGTCTTTTTGTTTCTATTCATTACGTTACTTCATACATTCTGTACATGACAATGTATATGAGCTCTCTCATTTCATGTAACTGTAATGCTTTGTATGAAAGGAGATGTGCCTTTTCTTATCCTTGGATTGGGCTTTCAATTCAATGGGTTAGCAGGAAATGTTTGTGAGTTTAAACTAAAGAAGGCTATTTATTGTCACACATAGGAACTGAATTAACATCTACTAGTACGTACCAGGCTAGAGGTACAGCATTCAATTAATTCTTTGTCTGATTTCTGAATTCTGGATACCGACTGCCAGGCCTGAGCTTTTCCCTTGAATGGATTCAATTAATTCAAGTTGAAGTGAGGGTATTATAAGGTGAATAGTCCATAGAGGTGTGTCTCTCCATTTTGTAACTGTATATCAGAGAGGTTGGTTATCAGGTGAAGTTTGAAACTCAGATAACAAGGCGTAGACCTGGAAGAACACAGCAGGCCAAGCAGCATCAGAGGAGCAAGAAAGCTGACATTAAAGGAGTGGCCCTGACCTAAATACTGTGGAGTTTCCAGGCTGCTTTTCCCCTGGTTTCACACTGAATAAAAGAAAAAAAATCAAAACTTACTTTGTGGTCGATGGAAGTAAAGAGGTACTCTCGTCTTTGCATTATATATCACAGGCCTCCCCCATCCAAACTAAACTAAGTGGGCCCCTGAGGTTTGAACCCATGACGCAGAAAATGAAGAAGGGTCCAGACCCGAAATGTCAGCTTTCCGGCTCCTCTGATGCTGCTTGGCCTGCTGCATTCATCCAGCTCTACACCTTGTTATCTCAGATTCTCCAGCATCGGCAGTTCCTGCTATCCCCAAGTTTCAAACTCAAACAGGTTAAATATATTGAATAAAAATAAAACAAAGAATTGTGGATGTTGGAGATCTGAAACAAAAACAGAAATTGCTGGAGGAACTGGCAGATCCGACAACATCTAGAGACAGAAAGCAGAGATGATGTTTCAGGTCCATTGAGTCTTCTTTAGAATGCTTGAGGACTTGTAGTTAGTTTCCAAGTCTAGTTCTCAAACTGATTGACTACTGATGGTTCTAATGGATCCACCTCTGCACGTCTCTTACCTGATCTTTTAAAATACCAAACAAAGTCGTTGTTTTACCATGTGCCTTTTCATTAGTCCAAGTTCTTTTCCAAATGAAATGTTGTAAATATGTTGATTTCCCCCATTCTGCGTCGTGGGTTCAAACCTCAGGGGCCCACTGAGTTTAGTTTGGATGGGGGAGGCCTGTGATATATAATGCAAAGACGAGAGTACCTCTTTACTTCCATCGACCACAAAGTAAGCTTTGATTTTTTTTCTTTTATTCAGTGTGAAACCAGGGAAAAAGCAGCCTGGAAACTCCACAGTATTTAGGTCAGGGCCACTCCTTTAACAACGAGATGTGTGGATCCCATGGACAGCTGACAGGCAGCATCACTAATGTCTATTTTAATTGAGTATTTGGAAGTCTATCAACTCTGTGCTTACTGAACTACCATCCCATCCAATCACCAACTTCTCTTACCTCTCCAAAGTTCTTGAATCTACTATCATTTCTAAACTTCTGCCTATTTTTCCTGAAACTCCATGTTTCAATCCCCACAATCAGGTTTTCATCCGTGCCACAGAACCAAAATTATGTCTGATCCAAGTCTCAAAGTTACATCATGCGTGCATTTATAGAGTCATCGAGTCTTGCAACATGGAAACAGACCCTACAGCCCAACTAGTGCATGATGATCAAGTTTCCCAAACTAAATCAGTCCCACTTGCTCGTGTTTGGCCCATTTCCCTCTATACCTTTCCTATTCATGTACCTATCCAAATATCTTTTAAATGTTATAACTATACCTGCATCTACCACTTCCTCTAGCAGTTCATCACACATATGAACTACCCTATGTGTGAAAAAGTTGCCCATCAGTCCCCTTTCAAATCCTTCTCCCCTCATCCTAAAAAATGTGCCTGGTAAAATTCTGATAATTATTTTCAAATCTCTCCATGGTTTTATAACTTCTTAACTTGCAATCTCCTACCAAACCAAAATCCTTCAAGATGTCTATGCTCTTCTAATTCTGGCCTCTTGTGCAATCCCAGTCATAATTGTTCGACTATTGGTCACTGTGCCTTCAGTTGACGAGGTCATGATCTCTGGAGTTTGCTCTTGACACCCCTTTTCCCCACTAACCGCCTGTCTTCCCTTTAGAAAACATCTTAAAACCTATCTCTCTGACTGGCATTGGCTCACTTGACCCAATATCTCTTTATGTTGGGGTTATAATTCACTCAGAGATAGCAAAAACTGCTAATGCTGGAGTCAGAGATAACATAGTTGAGCTGGAGTGAGCCAGGCAGCATCAGAGGAGCAGGAAAGTTGACTTTTTGGGTGGGGACTCTTCTTCAGAAATGGGAGAGGGGGTAGGAAAGTGGAAGGCCCCATCTTTGGAGCAGACATGGTGGAGGCAGAGGAATTGGGAGTAGGGGATCGTATTCTTGGAGGAAGGTAGGTGAGAGGAGTTGTAGTCTAGGTAGCTGTGGGAATCAGTGGGCTTGAAATAGGTATCGGTTTTGAGGCAGTCACCAGAGGTGGAAACAGAGAGGTCCAAGGACGACAGAGAGGTATCAGAGCTGGTCCAGGTGAACTTGAGGTTGGGGTGAAAGGTGTTAGTAAAGTTGATGAACTGTTCAAGCTCTTCGTGGGAGCACGAGGCAGCACCAATACAGTCATCAATATTGCGGAGGAAGAGGTGCGGTATAGTGCCAGTGTAGCTGCGAAAGACGGACTGTTCCAAGTATCCTACAAAGAGGCAGGCATAGCTTGGGCCCACGTGGGTTCCCATGGCCACCCCCTCAGTCTGTAGGAAGTGGTAGGAGTTGAAGGAGAAGTTGTTAAGGGTAAGGACGAGTTCGGTTAAGCAGACGAGGATTTCGGTGCGAGGGAACTGTTTGGGCCTGTGGGAGAGGAGAAAGTGGAGGGCTTTTAGGCCATCTGCATGGGGAATGCAAATATATAGGGATTGGATGTCCATGGTGAAGGTGAGGTACTGGGGGCCAGGAAATTGAAAATGTTGGAGGAGGTGGAGGGCATGGGTAGTGCCCCGGACATAGGTGGGGAGTTCCTGGACCGGGGGAGGAGAAAATAGAGTCAAGGTAAGAGGTGTTCCACTCCTGAACATCCCAGGTGTCCTCTTATTTCAAGGACCGCAACCTCCCCCCTTCAGTGATCGAAAATGCTCTCCACTGCATCTCTTTTGTTTCCCGCACCTCTGCTCTCACATCTCCTCCCCGCAACCAAAACAAAGACAGAATCCCTATTGTCCTTATGTATCACCCCCACTAACCTCCGGATTCAATGTATCATTCTCCGTCACTTCCGCCACCTGCGATCTGACCCCACAACCAAGGATATATTTCCCTCCCCACCCCTATCTGCCTTCTGTAGGGACTGCTCACTCCATGACTCCCTCGTCCGCTCCACACTCCCCACTAACCCCACCACCCCCAGCACCTTTCCCTGCAACCACAGGAGGTGCTACACCTGCCCCTACACCTCCCCCCTCACCTTCACCCATGGAGCCAAATAAACCTTTCACATCAGACAGATGTTCACATGCACATCCACTAATGTGGATCTGCTGCTCCTGATGTGGCCTCCTCTACATCGGGAAGACCAAGTGGAGGCTAGGAGACCACTTTGTAGAGCACCTGCACGCTGTTCACGACAAACGACAACACCTTCCAGTTGCGAACCACTTCAACACCCCCTCCCACTCTCTGGGCAACGTGTCCATCCTGGGCCTCCTCCAGTGTCACAACGATGCCACCCGGAAACTGGAGGAGCAGCACCTCATATTCCACCTTGGGAGCCTACAGCCCAATGGTCTCAATGTGGACTTTACCAGTTTCAAAATGTCCCCACCTCTGATCTCATCCCATGACCAACCCTCCCTCTCATCCCTGCCTCCTTGACCTGACACTACCTGTCCATCATCTCTCCCATGTATCCGCTCCTCCCACCTCACTGACCAATCCTCACCACTCCCTACTTGCACTCCCCTATCACGATCCCACCTACTTTCCCCAGCCCCACCCTCCTCTCTCTATTTATTTCAGGGCTCCACACTGTGTTATTTCTTTATGTGGCTTGTGTTTTGAAGTTCTCCTGTGAAATACGTGGAAATGGCTCTTTACAATTAAGATGTTATATAAATATAAATTGTTGGTGTATATTTGAACATGCTAAGTGCATGTCTGATTTTAATACTTCTGAAGATGCAAATATATCGTTCTGTACACTTTTCATTCTCCATATCTATTCCTTGTCGATATTCAGGACTCATTTGAGCCTTCTGCCACTCTAACTCATTGTTTCCCAGGACCTCAACATTATAGAGTTTCTTATAGTATTTAAACATTATTCAGGCTTTTCAACACAAAATTGGCGGCCTGGCGTCGTTACGTCTAGGTTTACTTTGAGTTTCCTTCTTTTTTTTTCAAATCTGGCGATCTGTACCATGCATATGAAATGCATAAGATTAGTCTGAAGTAATTCATTTATTTTGTTGTCGGGATGACAGAGTAAATCTGTTGGGGATCAGAAAATGTGTTTGTGTTTCCAGGTGCTCAGTGGTCAATAGAAGTGGTTCGAGGATTATTTTTGTTTATATTTTCACATTATCAGCTTTCATTTTACATCATAGAAGTCAAATGGCAAAGATGCCTTTCTATGACATATATATTGAGAAATACATCTTGAGCCATGTCATGACAATAATCTCAAAATGTGTGTTCGGAGGAGTTTACACAGATGCAGTGGAGATATCAGATATTATTAAGGATCATCTGAAAAAAACATGTCACAGCAAGAAATTTTAAAGGAAGTATCACAACAAAATATCTGATTTTGAAAAGTGCCCTGAAATTACTGCCTGTCTCATTTGAAAAATATGAAATTGAGCTGAACTGTACAAATATTGACAACAACTATAATAGATGAAACCTTGAAATTAATTTCCTTAAGATCATCAAAATGCATCTTTTAATCACGATCAATATCCATTTCCAAATACCAGAGCTATGTTCAACAGACTAAGTTATACTTGAGGTGTTGCTATGCAACAGCATGAATTGCACTGCTCTGTAAATGGGATTTTTTAAAAATGAACAGCTATACCTTGGGGTATTTGTCTGAAAATTGAAATACTGCTGCAGGTAACAGCTCCAACATGTTTTATAAAGTATTTTAACATTTGATGGTAAACCTTAATTGGTTATGCTCAGACAAAAGATTATATTATCGTAGAACACCACGGCTTCGAACAATACAAAAGAATGTAATGAAAGAGTTTGCTTGTATGCATTTTCAATGACCTTGACTTCACAGTGTTTGATGCTCTGTAACATATCCCACAATTTACTAATGAATTATTTGTTACTGGCTTAAAAGTCTTTTGAAAGTCATTTAAATTGGTTTGTTTCTGATCACATGGAAATATTGAAAATAATGAATGTGTTAGAGGCAATCATATGAGGTAAGATGGGTAAAATATAAAAATAATACAAATGCAAAAAAACTGATGTAGAATTTTTAAAAATGTTGGAAAAGTGCAACACGTCAATCAGCATCGGAAAACCTAGGTTTGATTGTTTCTGTTCAGCCCTTGTATCAGAATGGATTATTTATGCTGTGGATGAAAAGTAATTGCCAGTGAAATTTTGGTTTACAGGAAACGTTTACAGGAACTATTCCACGTGTTGGATTTTAACATATCAGTCTGGTGAAGGACGAAAATTAAAATGAAATCTTATTTTATTTTTTAATACACAGATTGGCCTGTGTGATTCCTGAATTTTCTGCAGTTAGTAAATTACATAAAGATGTGACAACAAGAACTTCTCCATGTTCCTATTGTTGTCACATTTTCCCTCCTCTGAAAAACAAACATTGAGCCTTAGTTCTTGCAAGCACCATCTCATCACCAACTTCTCTTTCCTCTCCAAAGTTCTTGAATCTGCTCTCATCTCCAAACTTTGGCCAATTTTTCCTGGAACTCCATGTCTTAATCCCCACAATCAAGTTTTCATCACTCCCACAGAACCAAAATTACCTCTAATCCAAGTCAGAAATTTACATTGTGTGTGGCCATGAGGAAGGCAAACTCCCTTTCTCATTTTGACCTGTCAAAAGGTTTTGAGGCAGTTCAGCGCACATCGAAGTGGATGAGACCACGCTTACTTGTCCCATCTTTATCCACCAAATCACAGGCAGAAAACCACCATCAATGGCTTCTCTTCCTGTTCCCTCACAGTCACCTCTGGTGTCTCCTGCTGGTGTACTTTCAGATGACCAATGCTTATCCATCAATAAAAACTCTACAAGAGAAAAGGCTATCATTGCTGTGTCCTGATTTGGTGTGTACAATTTGATTGTCTCATTTTCTAAATTTCAACAGTGATTACACTTCAAAAAGTATTTAAGCGGCTGTGACCCCTTTGGAAACCCAGGTTTCTTCTTTTGCAAAAAAATCATCACATGCATGACTTAGGATATGATTTACAAAGAGACACATGGTAGAAAGTAAGGTAATCACAAAGTGACTGATGAGCTGACCTTATTAATTCAGTCCTAAACTGCATACCTTGAAAGAATCAAATTATTATTGTGATGCAGCATTCCAAAATTCAAACTTCTTTATTTGCAATAACCTGTTGTTATGGAGGAGTAGTCGTCACCTCTCTGATAATTAAAACCCGAACACCTAGAGAAACTTGCCTTGCCTCGAAATCTGTTAAAGGAAATATGAAAATCAGTACAACCAGCCTCTCACCTCCCAGTCTGTTATAAAATGGAGGTTAAGTGAAATGTTTAGTTCTGAAAGACAAATGGAGTTAAAGAAAAAGATGAGACAATGAAAGATTACATAAAGATGTAGTTGAATTTTGCCATACCTGTCATATATGTCAAATGGAAGGAAAGCCACAGGCAGCAATAAAACCAGTGCCTTTGATGCCAATTCCTGCATTTGAAGAACCTTTCACGTGGGTTATGATTGATTGTGTAGGTCCCCTCCCTAAAACCAAAAGTGGGAACCAGTATTTGCTAACCATAACCAATGTGTCTATCAGAATTCCAGAGGCAATTCCATTATGGGATGTCAAGGCAAAAAAGGTTATAATGGAGTTGCTTGCTTTCTTTACCCGTTATGGACTGCCCAGTGAGATACAATCGGACCAATGGTCGAATTTTACTGCCAAACTGTTTAAGGACGTCATGGATAGTTCAGGCAACTACGTCTTTATGTAATCCAGGCCAATAGAAATGCATGTGTATCTTAGCCTGACCTGACCTCCTACAGGTAACACGTGTGCTACCCACAATGCTTCCTGTCTGTATGCTACCGGCAACATAATCTGATGAAGCTCTGACCATTTGTCATCTGCACCAACCTGCCAAGGTCTCCATTTCTGCCCTAGGATTCTATCCTTTAGGTAGTAACATTCTGGAATACATTCTGAATCATTTTCCAAGTAGGCCTTATGATATAAATCTTTTATTGTCTCATCTATTTCTTTAAGTCAATTAGAGTTTCAGAACTAAACACCAGAACTAAATTACCAGGATGTTGCCTAGTAAAGAGGGAATTAGCTATGAGGAGAGGTTCGAGAAACTTGGGTTGTTTTCACTGGAACGACGGAGGTTGAGGGGCGACCTGATAGAGGTCTACAAGATTATGAAGGGCATGGACAGACTGGACAGTCAGAAGCATTTTGCCAGGGTGGAAGAGTCAGTTACCAGGGGCCATGGGTTTAAGGTATGAGGGGCAAGGTTTAAAGGCAACGTACAAGGCAAGTTTTTTACACTGAGGGTGGTCGGTCCTTGGAACTCGCTGCCAGGGGAGGTAGTGGAAGCAGATACAATAGAGTTCCTGGAAGGGTAGGGGGTCTTAGTTGTGACAGGCAGCATGCCGGTGCAGGCTTAGAGGGCAGCAGGGGCTGTTCCTGTAGGGTAATTTTCTTTTTTCTTTGTACCTCTGCCTGATCCTCTACCAGCTCAGGTTTCTCCTTTATTGTTTCATCAAACAGAGTGTCAACTAACAGGACCTCAACTCCTTGGACTTTCTCTTTGGTTTTCCCTTCTTGTTTCGACTTGTGACTGTGGGATCTCATCACCACACAGTCCAGAAAAGTTCCAGGGTATTTTTTCTTTTAAACCTTCAGTTCAGGGTTTTTTCAGCTTCTCCACTACAATGGGCATCCCTCCCATCTTTGATCCGGCTAGGTCGTTTCCAAGAACAAACTGTATTCCTGAAATAGACAGTCTTTCAAACACTCCCACTGTCATTTCCCCAGTCTTGATTGGACTTTCCAGCCTTATCTTACACATGAGAATGCTAAACCTCTCTCCATTTATTCCCCAGATTATCACTTTCTCAGGTAACATTTCAGAAGGAGTACAAATACTTTCATCTCTTACTATTAGAGACTGACCAGCTCCCTTATCTCTCAATATTATAACTTCTTTACCTTCTCCCCCTGTTCTACCTGAGTAAACCTTACCCACAGAGGTGAAGTCTTTGAAGAGATTGGGCACTACCTTACCATCCAGGCCATGACTAGGCTGTGTACTGTCCTGCAGTTCCTCCACCTTTCTTTACTACTTCACTACTTTAACTGATTCCACTGGTTTAACCTCTTTTTTTACCACATTCTTTTCCCCAGTGCCTTTCTTAAACCAATGGCACTGTGACTTTATGTGTCCCCTCTATTACATTTGATTCACTTCAGGCCTTTCTGCTCTTTTCCACCTTCTTGGGTCTCTTTTTCACGTATTCCCAGTGGGATTTATTTTTCATTTTTCATTGAAGGATCGACCATTTTCCCAATTTCTATCCCTCATGGAATGAAATTGCTGTAGGAAGCTATATGTTGATTTATGCACTAATGCATATTCATCTGCCAACTCTGAAGCTCTTCTCACTGTTTTAACTTCCTGTTCCTCAACGCAAGTTCTTATCATTTCTGGAAGTGATTTTTTAAACTCCTCCTGGAGAATGGTGTCTCTAAGATCCTCACATGTCTTTTCTATCTTTAATGCTCTCACCCATCTATCAAAGTTACTCTGTTTAATTCTTTCAAACTCGGCATAAGTCTGACCTGGTTCCTTCCTTACATTCCTGCACCGTTGTTTATATGTTTCTTGTATCAATTTGTAGGCACTCAAAATAGCTTGTTTTATTTCTTCATATTCGCTTGACACCTCTCTGACAGCGCTGCAAACACTCAGTAGCCCTCCCTACCAACTTGGTCTGAATTAACATTACCCACATATCCTCTGGGCAGTTCATCTGTTTAGCCAATTTCTCAAAGGAAATGAAAAAGGCTTCGAGAGATAGTAAGAACTGCTGATGCTGGAGTCAGAGAAAATACAGTGTGGAGCTGAAGGAACACAGCAGACCAGACAGCATCAGAGGAACAGGAAAGCTAACATTTCAGTTTAAGAGCCTTCTTCAGAAAATCTTTTTCATCAAATTTTGGTAAGGTTTTGACATATTTGTATATATCCCTACCAGGTCCTTGGCTATAATTCGTTTGCTCGTCATCACTCTCCTCTTCCCTAAGCCTACCTTCTAAACTTCATCTGCATCCTTTTAACTTGACTTTACTGAATAATTGTCAACTTTTGAAGTTCAAACTCTCCCTTTTTCTTTTCCTTCTGCTGGAGATCTTCTTTCCCTTTCTTTTTCCTCAGTTAGGAATCTTATTTTTCTTGCTTTATCTTCTAACTGCAATCAGCTAATTTGCATTTCATTTTCACTGCACTTAACTGTTTCCCTGTTACACACCTAAATGCTTGACCAACTCCTTTAGAATTTCAGCTTTCCTCTTACCCCTAGTTAAACCCAATTCTAGCCTGTTTGCAAAGTCTAAAAGTACATCCTTCCTCTGTCTTTCTAAACTTTGTTGCTAAATTTGGGAAGCATCCTCAAACTGAAGAATCCCTTTCGCAATGTTAAGAGCAAGTTCCCCCACTTTTGATTTAACCAACCGCAAGGAACCGAAATTACACAGATTTTCCACTTCTAACCTAAGTTTTATTTAAAGATCTAGGACCCTAATCCCCAAGTTGTTTAAATCTGCTGGGAGCTTTCGCATCCTGATTCTGTTCAAATCTGTCCAAAACCATTCAGACCCATTCAGACCCTGTACACGAACGAGCCAGATCACAGACCTGAGCCCCCAATCTGTCATGGAGGAGTAGTTGAACCCCTCTGATAATTACTGATTGAACACCCAGAGGAGATCACCTCGCCTCATAATCTGTTAAATGAAATGTGAAAAGCGGTATAACCTGCTTCTCACCTCCCAATCTGTTACAAAGGGGAGGTTTGAATGAAATGAACTACTGACAGATACTCTATAATCAACAAATGATAATTTATTTAACTAACGCTAACAGGTAACAAATTAACAGAACTACTAACAAACCAAACAATTCCCCTTTAATTACTAACTACTCCCAAATAAAACAAAATTCTAATGGTATGCTGTTCCAATAGATACAAGACCCACTGATGTAAAACCAAATTACTAAAAAAATTAAAACTTAATCTCACAAAATTATAGTGGGAATAAGTATTCTGGAATGTTCTTTGCTTTCTCCGCTGTCCTCCAATCAGGAATGCATATCTCCATTGAATTCCACTGTCAGGAATGCCTTTCTCCATCAAGTTCCTCTGTCAGGAACACCTTTCTCAGTCAAATTCCTATGTCAGGAATATTGGCTAAGAGTGCCATAGTACCTTTATTTAGACGGTGCTTAGTTTGACAGCTTAGAGATTTCTGTGAGAACCAGTGAGTTTCTTTTCAGATGACAATTTTCTCTCACAACGATTTTCAAATACCCTCTTTTTTTATACCCTTAATGACCTGTACATTTCTTACAATAGGATTGGTCCTAGGTTGTCAAATTTAATTTTAATTGATTTTTAGCTCTAAGTGACTGGTTTAAATTGATTAATTGATATTTGAACTGATTACCTTGCTAATAAAACAAAGACAGCCTTTGATACAAATGTTTCAATTTCAAGAACTCTGTGCATCTGCATACATTTTATTTTTAAATTGCCAAGCCTAGAAAAACACATTATCTTTTAAAGGGGCCATGCACTCTTTCCCCCTTATCATTTTGCAAAAAATTTCTACTGTCCAGCATTCCAATCCACAAGTACTATACCCAACTTTGCAACATTGTTCATGAAATCAAAATGTAGTCCAACATTAGAAGGTATTGGTTGAGATAATGTAACAGAAGAAGGTGGTATAGTTAGTTTTCCAGCTTCAAGCTTCAAGGTGGATGCCACAGTTCTGATGTAAAGTTATATACAATATTATATAACATCCAATAATTAGAAACAAAATTGTTATGAGTCATAGCAATTAAATTATCATAATTTAGTCCTTCAAATTGCCTTTAGATAATCAGCAACAATGACAATAACAAGCTTTAATGTAGTGCCTTTAAAGTAGTAAAATGTCACAAGGCACTGCATAAGGACTGTTGTCAAACAATATTTGACAGAATGCCATAAAGTATTATCAGTTCAGTAAACTAGTGGTTTTCTGATTAGTCTTTTGGGGGAGAGTGAACTAGAAAATCAGAGGGACTTATGGGGTGAATTTCAGCCCATACAGCTCCGACAGCTGGAAGTATGGATGATTATGGTGAGGTGATCAAAATTGGAGGTCAGAAATGGAAGAGCTCAAAAATGTCAGATAGTTTAGCAAAGAAGGAGGTTACAGGGTGAGGAAGGGATGAAGTCATGGAGGGATTTGAAAAGAAGAATAATGATGTAAAAATTGATACATTGCCAAATGAGGTGTGTTAAAAATTAACCAGCACTGTACTTACAGCCCAAACAAGCAAGTTAGACACTGCATGCACAATGTGGAGAACACAATGCTTTGCCTTCTGCTTTAAGCCAATGCTGCCTCCTGCACATATACAAGTTTAGAGTACCTCAGGCTGAGGTTGTCTGCAGTTACAGTAAGTAAGGATGTTTCAGTCTTTATACACTGTACCAGTTGTTATGTACACCTGTACATATTAGACACCAAACACAGCACTCTGGTACAGTGTCTAAGACCTCTCTCCTCACATGTTCATTTGAGACTGGTCTCTTCTTTCTTACTGATGTTAGAGTCAAGAGATCATCGTTACTTACATGAATCCTATTATTTCATACTTCCACAAGTTTTCTTTCCGTTTGGTCAATATTATTCAAACAACTTTTTTTTACTTACTTACATATTCGTTGTAATCATTATCATCATTATCATCAGTGTTGCCTTTATCATTGTTAGCACCATTCTCACTATCTTCCCATTTGTCCCCAATGTCCAAATCTCATGGCACGCAACAATCTAGAACTCTGACTGTTCTTCCTGACCTGCTTTGATTGAGTTCAAAACTAATGGTGATAGTGATGTATCTAATACATTGATAACCACTGTTTTGGTGACTGTTTGTAGGGTGCCAGTGCCACCATGGTGCCTATCCATCCAACAGAAGAATCCTCATGTTTCCTCATAGTACATTAAGACTGACCAATTTTGGACCCTGATTTCTGCCTTCTGCTGCATTGGACAGGCATTAAAACTCCCTTTGATTGAAAAAGTTGCATAGCTTTTCATCCCTCATACTGACTACGGTATCAACATCAACCATTTCATTTTTCAAAGCTCCATACTCACATAATCCTTCTGAATGATATAAATCATTCCAAAAACTGCTATTGTTTTTCTCAAATACTGCAAACTTTGACTAAATCTTGTCCATTCTATCTTTTCTTTTAAAGGCTGAAATACATGTTAGACGCTTTAACATTTACATCATGTTCCATAAAGTTTTCTTCCATGATTTGTTCTACCAGAACATCATCAGCAATGTATATAAAATATAAAATGACAGTTTGCTCTCACTCTGATTTTCAAATACCCTCTTTTTTTATACCCTTAATGACCTGTACATTTCTTACAATAGGATTGGTCCTAGGTTGTCAAATTTAATTTTAATTGATTTTTAGCTCTAAGTGCCCGGTTTAAATTAATTAATTGATATCTGAACTGATTACCTTGCATATACACAATAGTGATTAGATAGAGCTGTACCTTAACGTGTAAGTCCAAAGCCATCCTATGATGTTGAAATTGCCAATTTCGGAGCTTCCACTTCTGGCATTGCTGTGATTCTCCTACAGTGTGAAGTTATCAAGTTAATGGCAAAATCTATATTCTGGCTTTGTACTTTGTGGTTTCTTCCTTATTGTCAAAGTGTTTTGATCTTATGCTTTTACTCTTTAGGGTATTGCCATCTCTTGACTAGGCTTGAAGTATTCTAAGATTCTTTTATCCCTCTTTTGAGTCTTCTTGCTCTGTAGCCCTGTAATTGAAGTCTTCCAAGGTTTTATTTCCATGCTTTCAGAAATCTTGCAAAGTCATGGCACCTTGTTAAATTTTCCAAGCACCTGTCCTTTTTCAGCTGTGCCCCTTGGATTCAATTTGAATTTCAGATCCTAGCTCTGGAGATGTCTTCCTTCATGGCCAACAAGCTTTATCTTGTACTTTAATTCTGTTACTACCTGGTGCTACCTGCATTTTGAGGTATTGGGCCTGGAGTATCTCTGGGCTGTAGGTATGTGCACTGCACTGTCTCTAAGGCTGCTTGCTGCTTATCATTAAGCTAGGCTCTTCAACTCCTTATATACAATACCTCTATTAACATCCATATGTAAAACAGGTTATCAATACAGCTCTCTAGTGTACTATCTAAGACCTCTCTCTTCATTTGCTCATTTTAGATCAGCATTTATTTTCTTCCATATATCAGAGTCAAGTGATCAGTTACAGCATCATGATTTATTTGAATCTCACTCTTCCACAGCCATGAAATGCAAACGCCCAGGAAAATAAATTAAATATTACGAAAGTAAAGCTTACTTTGGTGTGCAACAGAGTGAGCTGCACTAAATTGGCGGTCTATTTTATATTTTAGCTTAAATGCTTTTCCACAAGCTGTTCCATTCTGTCATTGTTGTAAGGAGTTTAAAGTCTGAAAATATAGAGTGAAAGGCTGGGAGGTGGGTAATGTTCTTTAAGAATACATCTGACTGGAGTCAAAAAGACTATTTTCAAGCCAAGCTGCTGCAGAATTCTGTATTTGTTTGTCAATAATAATCTTTAACAAGATAGCAACATTATTGGTCAGTACATTGAGTATAGGAGTTGGGAGGTCATGTTGCAGCTGTACAGGATATTGGTTCGGCCACTTTTGGAATACTCATTGAATTCTGGTCTCTCTGCTAGAGGAAGGATGTTATGAAACTTGAAAGGGTTCAGAAAAGATGTACAAGGATGTTGCCAGGGTTGGAGGATTTGATCTATAGGGAGAAGCTAAATAAACTGGGGTTATTTTCCTTGGAGCGTCAGAGGCTGAAGGGTGACCTTATAGAGGTTTATAAAATCATGAGGGACATAGACAGGGTAAATAGACAAGGTCTTTTCCCCAGTGTGGGGAATCCAAAACTAGAGGGCATAGGTTTAAGGTGAGAGGGGAAAGATTTAAAAGGGAACTAAGGGGCACCTTTCTCATGCAGAGGGTAGTGCATGTTTGGAATGAGCTGCCAAAGGAAGTGGTAGAGGCTGGTACAATTACAACATCTGAAAGGTATCTGGATGGGCATATGAATAGGAAGGGGTTAGAGGAATATGGGCTAAATGCTGGCAAATGGAACTAAATTTATTTAGGATATCTTGTCGGCGTGGACAAGTTGGACTGAAGAGTCTGTTTCCATGCTGTACATCTCTATGACTCTATGACTATAAGTAAAAATGAAGATTTCCAAATTTTTTAATGAATGTCTATTCATCTACTTTTGGATCATTACATACAAAGAAGCACTAACCATAGACAAAGTGACCCAGTGGAACTACTTCACTTCTTTTTTACTCATATATAATTTTATTATCAAATAAATTTTTTTTTAAAAATTGCAAATTATGTTTGCATTGTTTAAAGCAGAAATAAGAGAGTTTTTACTTCACTCAACATTTGGGACTTCTATCTGGGGTTAAGTAATGCACAAACTGCAGAATAATTTCACTCACAATTGTAATTTGTAATACAGTATTTATATATCATTTTTTCATGAGTCACATACAATGCTATAGTTATTCATCTAAAACCCTTTCAGATTCATCTGTATGACTCACCAGGATTACGATTTCCCTTGTGAAATATTTTCAAATTGCAGCATTACTTTCTCCAGGGTTTTCATAGATTTGTGGTTCAATTTGTAACAAGTTCCAATTATTTTAGTTCCATCTGATATGAAGTAATTACTTCATCCCAATCAGTTTTCTATTTGAAGCCATTTAAATTTTATCTGCGCAAGCCACATACTGAGTGTCTTAGTTGCAGCATGTATCTGGCTGGATAAACAGAAATCACTGGACGTTGATCTTGAATTCACAGAACTGATGAGACAGTGACAGCTAGATGATTGGAAAACAGATAGGGCAGTTTTCAAGTTGTTTGAAGTTTAATCTGGATAGATATAGGACCTGCCAATGTTGTTGACATTTCATTTTGATTACAACAGCCGAGTCAGGACAGTCCCAATAGCCCAGTGGATAAGTACACTACACATGTGGTACTGAACCAGAACAAGCAAGCCTGTGATTTGATTGTGGCCTGTGCTTTGTTAGCCGGTCCTTTCAAGATGGGAATATGACTGTCAGTATTATTGTCTGAATCCTTAGTTGAAAGAGGCAAATATTTTCAGGATTCCTGTTCCTGATTACTGCACTGCAGTAGTGTGATGTTGAGGAAAGACCTATGGCTCAGCTGTACTTTGGTTGTCTAAACAAAGATAGCAACAAGCGGAACTAAAGTTCTTCACATTTTTTTTCTGGATGTCCTTTTTACTTTTGGATTGTTACAATCAGAGAAGCACTAACCATAGAAGAAGTGTTTCAGTGGAACTACTTCTGATATTTCACTTCTTTTTACTCAATTTTATTTTCTTAAACAGTGAGAGGTGGGGAAGTATTGAACCTTAAAGGGACTGTGTATCCTTGTTCTTGTGTCACTAACGTCAGCAACTCGCGATTAAGAAGCTGGATGGTATGTTGGTCCATACAATGAGACCATAGGAAAAAAAAGTGTCTTATTTCAATTTGATAGAACCTTGATGAGACCATAATTGGAATATCATATACAGTTTGGTCTCCTTACCTAAGAAAAGATATACTTGCCACTGAAGGAAATTAAGGAAAGTTTACCAAACAAAATTCTGGGATGGCGGGTTTGTCCTAGGAGGAAGGATTAAATAGGCAGGACCTAAACTCTCTGCAATTTAGATACATGAGAAAGGATCTCATTCAAACATACGAAAAGATTACATCAATATCCAGAAAGGATATTTCCACAGGTTGAGGAGGTAGTGTAGAACCAGAGGACATTGTCTCAGAGTAGGGGCCAGATCATTTTGGACTAAAATGAGGAGAATTTATTCACCCAGGGGGAGGTGAATCAATGGAAGCTTCTTTAGGTATCTGTGGAATCTCTGCTGTTAAGTATATAAGAAAGAGATTGATAGATTATACACATGAAAAACATCAACTGCAGGAAAACGGTGATGGAAGATCAGCCATGATCTTGCTGAATGAAGGACTAGATAGAAGGGCCTGAATGGCCTGCTGCTCCTACTTATCATGTTTTTGTATTCTTTTGAACCATCTCGTGATTTCTGCACATTTGCCTTTGCAGCCAGAATAGGATATTTCCAGTGCCAACATTTCTTCAAGTCAGCGTTCAAAATGTTATTTTTTAGGAGGAACTGTCCTTCTTTAGTGATGGGATTTGCAAAGATTATTGTATCCACTGAGTTTTATCTAGTAACATCTGATCTGCATTGCAGTGCTCCACTTACCCCCTGGCAGAGAGCTGGCTGAATAATTGCATAGTGGAAACAAGTTATCATTTAAATCGAACGACCAGCTAAAATGAAGGAGAGGTTTCACGTTTGTCCAATTTGTTTCTGAGTTTTAGCTACTGAGTACAAAAGGAAAGTGCTTTCCCCATACATTAAAAAAAACCAAGAAAGCCTGATTTGAGGACAAATTTGGAAATAATATAGAACAAATTGAGGAAAATAATTAAATACACCATATTAACTTTCATTTTCTATTCATTCCGTTGTTTCGTATTACTTTATTTTTCTTCACGCAAAATCCTGATGCAATCCAGCGTAAGACCATAAGGCATAGCAGCATAATTAGGTCATTCAGACCATCAAGTCTGCTCCACCATTCAACTATGGTTAGTGTATTTCTCTACCCATTCTCCTCATTTCTCCCCATAACCCTTGATCCTTTTACTAATCAAGAACCTATCTATTTCTACGTTAAATACACTCAATAAATTGACCTCCACAGCCTTCCACAGCAATGAGTTCCGCAGATTCACTACCGTTTGGCTCAAAAAAAGTTCTCTTCATATCGCTTTTAAAGGGTCACCCTTTCAATCTGAGGCTGTGCCCTCAGGTTGTAGTCTCTCCTACTAGTGGAAACATCTTCTCCATATCTGTTCTATCCAGGCCTCTCAGTATCCTGTAAGTTTCAATCAGATCTCCCCTCATTCTTCCAAACTCCACTGAATCCAGACCCAGAGTCTCAATTGCTCCTCATATGACAAATTCCTTGTCCCCAGGATTATTCTTGTAAACCTCCTCTGGACCCTCTCCAAGGCCAGCTCATCCTTCCTTAAATACAGGGCCCAAAACTGCTCACACTATTTCAAATGCGGTTTGACCAGAGCATTATACAGCCTCAGAAGTACGTCTCTACTTTTTTATTTTAAACCTCTTTCTCCTCCCACACTAAGTTCCTCTGCAACCCAGATGAGATATTCTGAATCCAGGTACCAAACAGACAACACAGCCTTTGGGACTGTTCATCCTAGCCACAGAAAATAGTGTCGGTTCCCCTGACTATACAATCCCTATTTCCCTTTTCTCCCCTCTGTTGAATCGCTCCCTATGCCACACTCTCATCCACATACAAGCAAGAATCTCAAAGCTGTTAGACAAGCTCAAAGACTGAGGCTTCTTCATCGTTATCTCCTGGATCCCTTGACCTACTTTGATCATAGTCACGCCCTCCTATCCTTGATCGCTGACTGAATTTGGGGTAGTTAATCCAAGAAAGTCATCCAGATAATTCTTCCCTCCCTGGTGTGTTGCAGTTTTTGTAACTCAAACTCCAACTTGTCAATTCTGAGTTCCTCAAGCAACCAACACTTGCTACAGATGATTTCACTATGAATCACAATTGGGTCCAGCAACTCCCACATCATACAGGCACAACACATCACCTGGCCCAGTGTCTCTATTTTAATTACTTGGTTCTCAATTTGATTTTCTTTCAAAAATTCATACAGGTCTTTCAGTTTGTAACCTGTAAACATTAACCCTATTTACCTTCAATCTGAAAGTAACTTAGATAGTCAAATTAGTAGCTAATACCATCTGGTGAACTTACAGTTTCCTGTGATGTTCAGTTTCGCCTTTGCGCTGGGCACCTGTTCCTGGGCTTCAATTTATTCTGTAAAAAGCCCTTACATACTATGAAATAAAAAAAACAAGCAAAATGCACCTCATACCCTCTGCAATGATTTCTCACACTGCCTCCAAATTTCTCAAACTACACACTCACTCAGTCTGTCTCTCGCTGTGTATGGGATCATTCCTTCCTGAGCGTGTGCAGCAATCATATTTAACTGATGATTTTTTTTTGCTGTTCATATTTTTATACACTTTCAAAGCATTATTCAGAACTATTCTGCTTTATTATTTTCTTTTTGCAGTGCTGAATTACCATGCAGCTAAAGAATTTATTTAAATTGCAGGACTGTTAAAGGCTGCTAAGCATGCCGGTTATGTTCACTTCCCTTACTCTCAACCTGGATCACATCTATTCAGTATTTTCATGGATGTTGTGCCCAGACTCCATTTCACTGGCAAACTAAGAGCTGGAATGACAGACAGTGACAATTACAGCTGGGATTAATGCATTGATGGTGGTCTTGTACATACGTAGGAAAGTTGTGGGCAACACCATTGCCACCAACCTCCTAGTCATGATGGACTTAGCTGGTTCAGCCAATTTATTTATCTTCTATTGATTCATGAAGTGTGGCCATCACTTACTTGGCCAGAATTGATCACCCATCCTGTTTGTCCTTCTTTAACTGCTGCATTCCATTTGGTCGAGGTACACCCACAATGACATTCAGGATGGAGTTCCAGGATTTAGTCACAATAACACTGACGGAACAGCAGTATATTTCCAAGTCAGAATGTTGTGTGACTCGAAGGGGAACATGCAGGTGATGGTGTTCTCACGAATCTGCTGCTTTTGTCATTCAAGATGGAAGTTATCTTGGGTTTGGAAGGTGCTGCTAGGGAGCCTTGATTAATTTCTGCAGTGCATCTTGTAGATGTTACACACTGCTGCTACTGAGCATCAGTGGTGGAGGGTATAAATGTTTATTGATGTGGTGCCAGTCAAGTGGGCTGCTTTGTCCTTGATGGTATCAAGTTTCTTGAGTGATGCACTCACCCAGACAATTGTGATTATTCCATCACACTCCTGACTTGCGTCTCGTAAATGGCAAACAGGCTATGGTGAGTCTGGAGTTGAGTTACTCACTGCAGGATTCCTAATCTCTGAGACGCTTTTGCAGCGACAGCATTTAGATGGCTAGTTCAATTCTGTTTCTGGTCAATGCTAATCCCCATGATATTGATAGTGGGGGTTTGAGTGATAGTAATGCCACTGAATGTCAAGGGGCCGTGGTTAGATTTTCTCTTGTTGGAGATAGTCATTGTCTGGCAGTTATGTGATGCTGGATGCCCAGATTAAAGATAAAGCGGTATGGCTTTTCAGGGACAATCAGGTAGGCCTTGTCAAATGTTCATGGTGAGAAGTGAAATGGAGAAGAAGGTTGGGCTTTTTCAAGTGGAGGCAGTCTTTGACCATAGTGGGAGACATCCATTGGACACAGTACCTAAACAGGAGGACCCCAGTGCCCCACTCCAACCTGCAGACAGGCCATAGCATTTCCCTGACAGCCTTAGTGTGTGGGGTCCCCACTGCAGGTGAAGTGCCAGTGGCAGTGGGAAAATGCACTGAAGTGGCACCTTTTTTAACTGCCTATTTAAAGGTTTCCATTGGCCCTGGGCAGGCAACTCACTCACCATCGACTTTATCACTGGTGAAATATCTGCGACAGGTGCAGCAACCCTTCCATCCCACCCAATTTTCCATCTTTTTCCCACTGCCAGCCTGGGGATGTACAATTCTGGACTGTGATCTCACAATCATTAGTAATTAACATAAAAATAAGATTTAGAGAAGTGAGTCAGTGACTTAAAAACTCCTACTAACATTAACAAATAAATAATGTTCAAAATTTTTTCCTTTTAAATTTTTATGTACACCACACAAATGGGATTATCAAGATGGATGACAGCCATTTCTTCAAAGTGTTTGGAGGCAACTCACTGAGAGAAGGATTTGATAGATTTCCAACACAATCGTGGCTCCTAATACACAATTGATTTTCAAAACCAGTTATAACATAGAAACTGGAAATGCATTATAGAACATAATTCGAGTTATGCTCCCTTTGACCTAAGATGTTTATTTTGGCATTCAGTACTTTTGTTATGAGAGTACTGATACTTTGGGTGAAATTTCCTTGTCCACCATTATTAACATTGCGGCTATTAAGGGAGAGAGTAAAAGCATTTCATTTACAAGTTTTAGTCACTATTTTCACTAGATGTCAAATGTCTCCCAGCTATGATCAAGCCATACCTACTTGTAAAAATGATTTTATAGAGAAAAGAAAGGGTAGGGGCAAGGCTGTTAATATGGATTGCTACTATTATTGAAAATAATACGGTGATTGAATATAACATACAGAGGCATTCGCTGATAAAGTATCTAACAGCACGTTTAGCCCAGTCATTTGTTGAGGCATCAATAGATTATCAGTTCAATTCTATATACACAGATACTCACACACAAGCATTCACACAAACACAGTCAAGGTATATTGAATTAAGTTCAACTGTCAAGGTATATACTTGTGATGCCTTGCCTTCTATCAACTCCTGACATAAGACAAAGACAGGTTTACATTCTATCTTGTAGTATATTAAGAATGATGATCAATGAGAAATTAAAAGAAGAGACCTATTGAAGCCATGGGCCAGATAATATTTGCGATCAGATAATTTTATATTGATACATTTCAGGGAAGTTATTTATGTAGATGAGAGAGAATTTAATAGAGTGTTTTGCTGATGGGGTTAGATGTCGTAAAGTAGGAATAAGTTTTTGTGGAGCATAAGCCTGTTGGACTGAATAATTTGTTTCTATTCTGTAAATTCTATGTATCAGGTAATTAGTCTTGATCTACAAAGGACCATTGACATCTCTCTTCAACAGAGAGAGGAAGTTAGCAATGCTCAGTGTGAACTTCAAGCATGGGATGAAGAGAGAAGCAGGTCACCATGAAATCCCACAATTAGTATGAAATTGAACCCACACTGCTGTATCTAGACAGCTGAGCTAACCAAATGTAATAAGAACAGGTTGGCATTCAGTTGAGTGAACATCAGCAGGCTTTATTAAATAAAGCTATATAAATGGGATCATAAAATAAGACATCTCTCCAAAGACCTAAAACACAGGTTCCATCTAACATTCCAATGACGTAGATCCTTCCGTAGCTGTTCAACAGCTATTCATAGAGTAAAGGTATTTTTAACCCAGAGACATCTTGCTAGAGGTTCTAGTTGAGGCTATACACAAAAGAAAGGAAGTCTTCTTCCTGAGGGACGGTCTCAGGAATTATCTCTTCAGATCCGGGTGTCCTGAAGAAGGTCACAGCACTGGTCAGTGCCAGTGGCCCACACCTAAGAGCCTGGATCTTTGCAGGAAGAGAATGAACGACCTGCTGCTCAGCATCTTCTCATTGTAAGCTCACACTCATAGGGATGTCACTCAGTCTAACTGTGCCACTGCTCAGGCATGTTACATAGGCTGAGAACTTCATGCGTGATATGCACTGAACGGCTGACAACAACGTCAACCTGTCAATGTTCAAACAGTTCCTAGGCAGTGTGATTCCTTTTTACTTACTGGGAGAGCTTAGGACCTATCATGGCTATGCAAACTCATAAATCGCTGAGGGATTGAGGGATTGGGGCAATATTGATGGAGGGATGCTGTATGTACAAATCCTTACCTATTTGGAAGCTGGCCTCAGAGCTGACAGAGAAAGACTATGAACACGCTTGTGTCAGGGGGTGACAGGAGTGTCACAAGAAGCCCACAAGGAATCTTGCTGTCTGCTGTTCTCAGATGTGCTGGCAACATCAGATCTTGGTCTAGATAAGGGACTGTGCACTTCCACCAACTTACCCTTTCTCTTCTCCACCACAGCTATGAAGAGAATGAAGCATGGGATGCAACAATCCTCCCCTATTGACACCACCATCAGCACCAGCAGCACCTCTACGGTCGATGTACCTGAAACTTCAGAGAAGGCACTAGCATGAAATTTACCTTCACTACCCATTACCACAGAGATATTCACCGTGATGAGTGTACTTCATACGCATGTGGAGGATGTAAATCTCAAGGTCTTTGACATCCAGTGGTCTGCTGGAGACCTTTTGCTTCTGAACTCCCTGCAGAAGATGTGCCTTTCTATTCAGCCAGAAGTGACATGTTGTACTTGTAGAGACAGCTGGGGAATATCAGACAGAAATGCCAAAGCCATTACTGGACAAGACAGCAAGATTGAGGAGTCCATTCACGTTGTGTTCGCTGTCATGCCTCCACCATGCAAGCTCTCGGCTGCCTCCACAGATAGAGTGGCGAAATGGCTTCAAGGCCTAGATTCTGCAAAACACTCAATGGTTTTGGATGTGTGCCTAGAAGCGCACATCTACCTCAGTAGTCATGGATACACAGCAACATTGGCAAATGAGTTCAATTCTGTTTCTGGTCAATGCTAATCCCCATGATATTGATAGTGGGGGATTCAGTGATAGTAATGCCACTGAATGTTAAGGGTCGGTGGTTAGATTTTGTCTTGTTGGAGATAGTCATTGTCTGGCAATTGTGTGATGCTGGATGCCCAGATTAAAAGTGGAATATCTTGACCTCAGTTCTGGTGCCCCTTCATCTCAATGAGATGGAGAGCTAATATTAGGGACTCACATGGATGAGGAAAGTCAAACTGGCACGCCAGGAGCTTCATCTCAGGATAGTCCAGAGATGATTTGCCTCTTTACCCCTGTGTCATTGCTCACAGAATTTCAGGTTGAGGAGTGTGCACCTCCATAGGAGAATCTCAGCAGGGTAGGGCCCTGTAGGCCCAGAGACGCCAAAAGCTGCCTACCAGAGTCATTACAGTCACTCAGCATAGCAATCAGCAAACTGCATCTATTTCTGCTGGGGATCCCAGGGTAACATTTGATGAGGCAATAGGCAAAGAAAGAAGATATTCTGATGCAGTTGGGTGGCACAGATTTTCATACTATCTAGTTGATATATCTGTAAATATATGTTCATTTACATGTTGGAATATTTGCAGTACTCTCATTATGATCCTGGGTACTGACACATTTATCAGAAATGAAAAATATTTGGCATGCATCCGCATCAGAACACAATCCTGGTGTCCCATCAGCAAACCTTTTACTGGCTTTCATCATCAACAATTTGTACATCCAAAGTTGTTCTCATGAGCAAGTGAAACATTGGTGTAGCATTTGAAATTGCAGTCCAGGCCCATGACATTAACTTTAGGCTCAGGGACCTTAGAATCATAGAATCCCTACAGTGTGGAAACAGGCCCTTCGGTCCAACAAGTCCACACCGACCCTTGGAGCATCCCACCCAGATCCATCCCCCTATAATCCACACACCCCTGAACACTATGAGAATTTAGCATGGCCAATCCACCTAGCTTGCACATCTTTGGACTGCGGGAGGAAACCGGAGCACCCGGAGGAAATCCATGCAGACAAGGGGAGAATATGCAATCTCCACACAGACAGTCACTCGAGGCTGGAATCAAACCCGGATCCCTGGCACTGTGAGGCTGTAGTGCTAACCACTGAGCCACCGTGCTGCCCCACCTTGCCTAATGAGATCAGAGTGAGGGCACTGACACTGGATTTTGACAAGGTGGACACTACAGAGACAATATAAATGAGTAATGCAGAAATGTGGGTAGGTCTGCAGGATATAGGAAAGAGAGATTTTTCCCCTGGCTGCAACCTTGAACGTTGTACAATGCATTCTCAGTATAAGAGGCAGGTAATAAATTACTGATGTGAAAGATTGCATTCTCTTGGGTTTGAAGGGATTGGATCTTTGGATTTGTCCAGCTATCATATTGGAAGTGCAGTTACTGAAGATGCTCAGCAATTTCAACAACACAGTCAAGGAACCTAACAGTGTCTAGGCCTGTAGGAATGGTTTGAGAATAAGGTGACAACTAACATCAAACAGGATATAGGGGAACTGGGAAGCATACTCCAAGGTTGTGTGCCCTAACCTGCCTCCTCTTTGCTTGAGTCAAGGTGCATACGTTCCATCATGAGTCCTGGTCATGGGAGTACACAGTGTGGTGCAGCTACACTCACTGCAATTTGCATAAAAGCTAGGTTTCTCACACAGTTTAATACTTACAAGTGATCACAGTGTCAGTGGTTCCATTATCTCCACTCACCACTCTCCCTTAATTAAGTTGAGAATCTTAATGGTATTCTTATTTGTTTGTGGATTTGTGAGTTGTTAAGTATGAGACTTTAAATACAGTCAGTTCTGATATAAAGCGGTAGTTCCACTCTCGTGCAATCTCTCATTATAAGAAAATTGTACAATAGCCGCGCCATTTAAGCTAATGGGGCCAGAATCACGTTATAGCCAATACAGGTAAGGAAAGAATGTGTTCTACAAATCGTGATCTAAATCCTTCAGTGGCGTTAAAGCCAATTTGCATTTAAGAAACATGCGTAATCCTACTGTACTTGCTTTTCATTATTCATTGTAAGAATCAATTTTGATTATATTGTACTCACCATCCAACAAATTTCTTGATTTGATGGATTATCTTTGGAAGGGGAATTCCCTCAGAATTTACATTTTCTTGTGTCCTACAAGTGAACTGACCTGTGTCTGTGTGTGCTCTGTTTATTTCATTCTAATTTTAAGACTTATCCTGCAGCCCATCAAACAGGCCGGCATTGACAATTTTTCAAATTCTAAACCAACAAATAGCTACTGAGGATCATAATAACACTTTCTTTCAAGAGGTTTAATTTGGAGAAACAATTTTACAGGCACAAGATTAGTAAGGATTAGTCAGGCCATCTCACACCTTGTTCTGTCTGCATAATGTCTGAGATCATGATCCTGGCAAAATTTCAAATATAGATTTTCTCTTAACCTGAATGTGTTCATTGCTGGATTAATTTTGTGCATTTCTACACAAAAGTACCAGTACATTGAAATATTATAAGCATCCTTTATTTTAAACAATAGAGCAAAGAAGAGTCATTTATATCCAAAGGATAAGAAGCAGCCTTTCAAATAGATGGTTTCCAAAAACAAATTGCAAAAACAAACATGTGTAAGTACCTCAATCACCCTGAAATTAGTTTGCTATAAAATTATCACAAACTTGTCTTTCTCATGGTTTCTTCTCATTGTTGAGTGATCTATCCCAGCTTCAGGTTCTTGTCTTCCCTTTGCCATCAGAGGTTTTTCCCTTCTGCATCTTTTTAGCTCCTAAGACATATCCACTTTGTTGAGTGAGATTGTGGAGACCACCACAATGAGGTGGAACAGCCTCTAGAATGCATGGTTCATCTGCTAAGCAGTCCAGGTATTGGAATATCACTTTCAGCAGTCCTATAGCTTGCTCAGTAATGGCCCTTGTTTCCTTTCCTGCTAGTACATCTTGGCAGCCAAAGCAGAGTTTAAGGAAGCCAGCTGGCTGCTTTGCCAGTTTGCCTCAAATGACTTGGCAGGCATTCTCTGGTGGTTCAGGTCTTACAGAGATCCAGTCAGCTAGAGGCATCTGTAAAAGTGCAGATGCAACATCCTCAGCTTGTCCTGATGGAGATGTATGGATCATTGACAGAGAGTATATAGTATAGCTGGACAACTCTGGAATGTCCTCAGATGACAATCCCTGCATACCTGCCTGTCACTCCTCTGCCATGTCAGTGCACAATGGCACCTCCTCCAGGCCTTGAGGAAATGGAACACCTAGAAGGGTGGGTCAATTTCCCTCATGTCCTTAGTCACCAAATGCATGCATCTATGGCTCAAGCAAGGTACTGAAGGCTTCTGTGTATATTTGACTGGAACTGTTTATTTCTGCTAGAACTTACTTTCCATAGCAGCTGCCAACCATTCCTTGGAGGCAGCTATATTCCCGCATGACAGAGCCACAACATCAGACATCAAACAGAATGTGGGCAGAATCCTATGCCTGGATGGGTGCAGCTCCAAGCTCAAGAAACTTGACACACTCAGAGCAAAGTGGCCCACTTTATTGGCACTACATCCACAAGAATTCACTTCCTCTACCACCGATGCTCAGTCATAAAAGTGTGTACTATCTACAAGATGCACCGCAGAAATTCACCAAACATCCTTGGACAGCACCTCCCAAACCCATGACCTCTTCCATCTAAAAGGGCAAGGGCAGCAGATACATGGGAATACCACCACCTGCAAGTTCCTCTCCAAGCCACTCACATTCTTAATATGGAATTATGTTGTTGTTCCTTCACTGACGCTGGGTCAGAAACCTGCAACTCCCCCCCAAGGGCATTGTGGGTCAACCCACATCGCAGAGACTGCAGCAGTTCGAGAAGGCAGCTCACCATCACACTCACGTCCCAAGAGTGAATTAAGAAAAAACGTTCTGCACAGGATATCTGGCACTACTACCAGATATTCCTTGCCTTACCTATTCACCTCTGTGAGCTCAATAATGGTCAAATCAAGTGGCTCGTCGTCTCTATTGGACTCAGATGAAACCTGCTCTCCAGCAGTCCAAGATTCAGAGACCTTTTCTTCCTTCTCTAGCTGTTAGCCTATGTCAGTGCTGTGCTCACCAGAATGTGACCCCAAGGCCACACTAGATGGATTCTCCAACTGGATGACTGTCTCTATACTTGTGGAGGGTGAGGAAGAAGGCTGTTGCATGAGGTTCACAACTGCATCTCCTTAGAGGTGCGCTTCGAGGGGCTGCTAGAGATGGTCCTGGATTCTTCTCTTTTTTGTCCTGGCATGGGAGTGAGATCTAGAGGCTGTATAAGAAAAACAGATTATTTTTATTGTGAGTCCCCACTTTTCCCCATAGTTTCGTTCGGGCAATGGGGCTTAATGTGCCGAAGGAAGTGGCGAATTGGGGGTTTTCTTATGAGATGGCTGTAAATATCCAAGCTCCCCTTTCACCATAGGCATGTTTTCCTTGCTCTACTGCCTGCAATTGAAACACTATGCAGTCCTCACAGATGACAGCTTACATGTCTTATGCAAGCAGTTTGAAAGTAAACTGTGAAGATCACATGTAACAATTCTGTATGACAGGATCAACATGTCAAAGGGATTGCTCACAAATTGGTTTTAGTGAAATCATAGGAGGATTAAATATAATGGGATTTTGTGCATATCTGTTCCAACGGGCAATATATTTCAAACCTTTTGTAACTTCACATCCTCTGCAGATATTCCTCAGTATATAAATATCACACAGGTGATGTCCCCACCTCAGCCGAGGTTCTGGCTTCAAAATTTTACTCTAGAAATAATCCTTACTCGACAGATTGTTGAGATTGACTCCTATCCAACATTTAATGAAATACTGGAACAAAAACAAAGTTGCTGGAAAAGCCCAGCAGGTCTGGCAGCATCTGTGAAGGGAAAAACAGAGTTAACATTTCAGGTCCAGTGACCCTTCCTCAGAACTGATAGTGGCTGGGAAAACGTCAGTTTATATGCAGAAAATAAGGAGGTGGGTGGGGTAGGGAATAAACGATAGGCTAGAGCCCAAAGAGAGAGAAAGGCAGTTGGACAGACAAAGGAGTTGCTAACGATCAGGCTGGGAGGGTGAATAGTTGTTAATGGGGACTGTTAGTAATAACAGGGGGAGTGTAATGGCAGGCTATGTGGTAACAAGGCCTGGTGTGTGGGGTAGGT
>JAHRHZ010000069.1:20623636-20711055 GCA_024137785.1 Ginglymostoma cirratum | reverse complement strand
ATATGCAGAAAATAAGGAGGTGGGTGGGGTAGGGAATAAACGATAGGCTAGAGCCCAAAGAGAGAGAAAGGCAGTTGGACAGACAAAGGAGTTGCTAACGATCAGGCTGGGAGGGTGAATAGTTGTTAATGGGGACTGTTAGTAATAACAGGGGGAGTGTAATGGCAGGCTATGTGGTAACAAGGCCTGGTGTGTGGGGTAGGGGGCAGGGACATGGGAGAGTTTGGGCCCTAAAATTATTGAACTCAACATTGAGTCCGGAGGGCTGTAGGGTCCCAAGTGGAAAATGAGGTGTTGTTCCTCCAGCTTGCTTTGGACTTCGCCAGAACACTGCAGCAAGCCAGAGACAGAGATGTTGGTCAGGGAGCAGGGTGGTGCATTAAAGTAGCAGGCAATAGGTAGCTCAGGGTCTTTTTTGCGAGCAGAACGTGGATGTTCTGCAAAGCGGTCACCCAGTCTATGCTTCGTTTCCCCAATGTAGAGGAGACCACGTTGTGAGCAGCGAACGCAGTAGACTAGATTCTGGGAAGTGCAGGTGAAGTGTTGCTTCACCTGGAAGGTATGTTTGGGCCCTTGGACACTGGGGAGGGAGGATGTAAATGGGCAGGTGTTGCACCTTCACCGGTTACAGGGGAAGGTGCTGTAGGGCTGTGGGGAGGTGTTGGGGTGAAAGAAGTGTGGACCAGGGTGTCCTGGAGGGAATGGTCCCTGTGGAAGGCGGACAAGGGAGGGGAGGAGAATATGTGTCTGGTGGTGGAATCTCACTGGAGTTGGCGGAAATGGCATCTGATGATCTTCTGGATGTGGATGCTGGGGGGATGGTAGGTAAGGACAAGGGGGCCCCTATCACTGTTGCAGGAGGGAAGAGAAGGGGTGAGGGCGGAAGTGCGGGAGATGGGTCGGACCTGTTTGAGGGCGCTGTCGACAACGGAGCTGGGGAATCCTCGGTTGAGGAAGAAGGTGGACATTTCAGAGGTTCCCTTGTCGAAGTTGGCCTGATCTGAACATATGCGATGGAGACAGAGGAACTGAGAGAATGGGATGGAGTCTTTACAGGAATTGGGGTGTGAGGATATATAGTCCAGATAGCTGTGGGAGTCAGTGGGTTTGTAAAAACTGACTCCAACAGCTATCTGGACTATACATAACTGAATTATCTGGAAAAATACAAGATTTAAAATAGTGGCAGGGAGGACTGTCTGAAAACAATGGTATGACACTGATCTCAAAGTAAAGGAATATCGTTAAATAATTAATTCTAAATTATGCCTTCATTTAAATTGAGTTTACAACTTAATATTAATCCTCATCATAAAAATAGAGCTTGAATCATAACAACTTATCATAATAACAAGTGGCATGGTGCCAGGGACCTGGGTTCAATTCCAGCGTCGGTGCCTGTCTGTGTGGAGTTTGCGCATTCTCCCCATATCTACATGGGTTTCCTCCAGGCGCTCTAGCTCCTCCTGCAGTCCAAAGATATGCAGGCTAGGTGGATTGGCCATGCTAAATTGTCCATTGTATCCAGAGATGTGCAGGCTAGGTGGGTTAGCCAGGGTAAATACAGGAATGGGGTAGGGGTGTGCGTCTTGGGTGGGAGTGTTGGTGTGGACTTGATGGGCTGAGTAGCCTGCTTCTACACTGTCAGGATCCTATTCAACTTCCCAATTGTCATTATGAAACATCCAGCAAATAACAAATAAGGTTATTTCATTCTTGTCCAAGTCTGGCATCACTTTGCTGAAATAAAGGAACTGTTAACCTTTCAACTCCATTATTTGATCCCTCATTTTCTCCTGTAGACTTTTGAATTATTACGGTGTATCTTGCCAGAAAAATAATGAATCCCTGAAGAAGGAGGTAACTGCTTGTTATTTGTCAAAATGATCAAATAAACCATCTTTTCCCATCCCAGTTAACAAAGTCCAATTGCAACCGAACAACAAATAAATTTGGCAAGAATATGAAAGATCTTCATGAGTCCAATAATATTTATAATTTAGAGCTGTAATTTAGCAATGATTTAAACAAAAGAATACATTTCAAAGTAGGCATTGCCTAAACAAATTATAACAAAGTGAATAACCGCAATATTTCACTGCCTATCAGGGGACTGTGGGCCTGTGTAAAGTCCCACTGAAACTCATAAACCAGCTTTCACACCTGGACACAAAGAAATGAACAGCTGGCAATGTTATAGCTAGATTTACAGACTCTCAGATTTAATGACTCAGAGACCCTGGGATGGTAGAGAGACAGTGAAGAAGAGAGAGAATATTGCCACACACAGCAGAGGAAGTGACTAATTCCTAATAGCCAGCAAGCAGATGCAGGTGGAAGCACATTTTCTGGTCCAAAAGATACAACCTGGAGACATTTAAGGCTACTGGAAGATTTGTTCTGGTGTAACCATGAAAAATGTGGGAGAATCATGTTAGACCAGGTGCATGGACAGGGCTGAAAGACAGCACTGGTGCCAGCAATGACAGTATATTCTGGAATACCCTGGCAGTAGCAAATATTTCCATCCAAGGTGAGGGGAGAAATTTGGGCTAATATTAGACAAGAGGGGTGCTATAGGTAAGTGATAGGTAGTTCATGAGGTATATTTAGGGTGATATCTCGCTAGGCCTGGCAAAGCAGAACCTTCCATGAAACACAACAATTTCTCAAAATTTGAGAAGATTCAGTCTTATATTACTTTTTGGTGACAATAAGACATCTATTGTGGGTTCTGGAGAGTTCAGCGTAGGTTCAAATTGGTCCAACTGCAGCCTAACACTGTCACTGTACGGGAAATGCCAACAGAAAGCAAGGAGAAACCCAGAGAAGCGATTTACATCAAGATCTCTCTGTCTCTGCCACCTTTGTCTGTAAAGCTGCTCTTTCTAAGTGTCTATAGAAACAGCAGGATTCGGAGATGTTGAAAGAAATAACTCCAAAGCCCAAAGGAGATAAGAAAGACCCCCAGGGATAAACAATCAACCTGTGCCCTAAGGATAGGTCATTACTCTATAGATAACTTTGCTGTATTTTCAAACAATTGAAAGGATTATGAGAACAAACTCTCCAGTTTTCGTGATTTGGAGTGGTAATCCAGAACAATATTTTGCTGATTGATTTTTTTTCTGCCAGTGATATTATTTGGGCCTTGTCTGTTTATTTCCTGTGTCTGCTTGTGCATGGGAGGGCGATATTTAAAAGGAGTAAAATATAAGTTGTAAAGTTTTAAATTTTTTGTTTCTTTTTGCCATTGGTTAAGAAAATCGGTTTAATTACAATAGAGAGTTGGCACAGTGGCTCAGTGGTTAACACTGCTGCCTCATAGATCCAGGGACCCGGATTTGATTCCACCCTTGGGTGTCTGTGTGGAGTTTGCACACTCTCCACGTGTCAATGTCGGTTTCCTCCACGTGCTCTGGTTTCCTCCCACAGTCCAAACATGTGCCGGTAGGCGGATTGGCCATGCTAAATTGTCCATAGTGTTCAGGGATGTGTAGATTAGGTGGGTTATAAGGGCATGGGTTTTGGTGGGATGCTGTGAGGGGTGGTGTGGACTAGTTGGGCCGACGGATCTGTTTCCACACTGGAGGGATTCTATGATCTATAACAGAGATTTATTTTCTTGTTAATTACAAAGATCTGGTGTATGTTTCTTTTAAGCTGAATCAGACAGTCAGATAAATTGGGCATTTTGGTAGTTCAACTAAATAGATTTCAATATCAATGCACTTTTCTAAGTGAGTTATAACAATGTTTCGGTTTCTTTGCTGGGGATATTTAAGAACAAGAACAATATAAGATTGAGTGTGGAGTTAATGAAAGTGGCAAAAGATAAAAGGACCAGGAAAATATATTCTCCTTTCTAAAATAAGATGCCATTAGAGGCTACTAAAACGTTCTTGCAGGTAGAAGAATTACATCTAACCAATTTACAAAACCTGACAAAAGCCGAGTTTGTGGAATTAGCAATAATAAGATAGAAATAGTATTGCCTGTCAGAGTTAAACAGGGAGAGATATTGTAAGGACAGTATTTGGGTTTGGTAGAAATATAAAACAATGTAGGTATTTCACATAGTGAGACATTGGAGTCAGTTGACATTGAATGACAGTTAAAGTAGTTTGGATGAAGAAAACTGCGACAGCTGAAGATAGAATTACAAATGCAGAGGAAGGCAAAGAAAAACGATTGGAATTGAAAAGAATGGAAATGGAATGAGAAAGCTGGAACTAGAGAGTCACGGGGGACAGAGAGAAAAAAATCTTTAGCTCAAAATGACATATTTAAAAAAGAGATACGTCAGATGTTGGAGGCTCTGATGAGGAAAGTCCTGGTCAACGTCTAAAATCCAGTAAGGGAATGTTTAAACTTGTATAAGCTGTATTAAAACTTCAGAAAATAAATGTGGATATGTTTTTCATATCACTGGAGAAAATGGCGAGACAAATGAATTCACCAAAGGAGTACTGCACATTGCCAATGTAAAGTGAATGGACAGGTAGATCACAGGAAATTTATATTTCACTGTTAGAGGTAGTTTTTATGGATTATGATGATATGAGGAAATGCTATTCTGGGTGCAAATTAGTTAGCTTCTGAAGCATACAGCCTTGAAATACCAAAAGTGAATTCGGTTGGGTTAAACCAAGTAATTTTGATGGATAGAAATTATCACTATAAGTGCAAACCACGTGTTAAAGCTCTCAGATCATTCTCTTGAAAGAATTTAAAACCTCACTGACATTTGCAATTAGAACCCATGATAAAGACCAAAAGGTTGCACATTTTTTTATTCACTGGCGGAATGTGGGCATCGTTGGCTGGCCAGCACTTATTGTCCTTCCCTAGTGATCCTTGAGAAGGTGAGAACAAGCTACATTCTTGAACTGCAGTAGTCGACATGCTGTAGGTTGAACCACATCGTCCTTAGAGAGGGAATTCAGGGATTTTAACCAACAATAGTGAAGGAATGTGACATATTTCCAAGTTAGGATGATGAGTGCAGGTGTTCCTATCTCTCTGCTGCCCTTGATCATCTAGTTAGAAGTAGTTGGGGGTTTGGAAGGTGCTATCTAAGGATCGTTGGTGAATTTCTGCAAGGCATCTTGTAGATGCTACTCATAGCTGCTACTGAGCATCTGTAGTGGAGGGAGTGGATGCTTGTGGATGTGGCGCCAATCAAGCAGGTTGCTTTGTCCTGGACAGTGTCAAGCTTCTTGAGTGTTGTTGGAGCTGCATCCATCCAGTTGAGTGGGGAGTATTCAATCACACTCCTGACTTGTGCCTTGTAGATGATGGACAGGTTTTGGGGAGTTATGAGATGAGTTACTCACCGCAGTATTCCTAGCCTCTGAAGAATTGCGCTTGTAGGATCTGCATTATGTTGTGAGTTCAGTTGAGTTTCTGGTCATTGGTAACCCCAAGGACTTTGATAATGGGGGGATTCAGGGATTGTAACTCTATTGAATGTCAAGGAGTGAAGGTTAGATTGTCCCTTATCGGAGATTGTCATTGTTTGGCATGAATGTTACTTGCCACTTGTCAGGCCAAGCCTGGATATTGGTCAGATTTTGTTGTGTTTGAACATGGACTGTTTTAGTATCTGAGGAATCGCAAATGGTGCTGAACATTGTTCAAACATCAGTGAACACCACCACTTCTAACCTTACAATGGAGAGAAGGTCATTGATGAAACAGCTGAAGGTGGTTGGTCCCGGGACACTATCCTGAGGAACACCTGCGGAGATATCCTGTCGCTGAGATGACTGACCACCAACAACCACAACAATCTTCCAATGTACCATGTATGACTCCAACCAGTGAAGAGTTTTCTCCATCATACCCATTTCAGTTTAGCTCATCTCCTTGATACCACACTTGTCCAATGCAGCTTTGATATCAAAGGATGTCATTCTCACCTCACATCTGGAATTCAGCTCTTTTCTCCATGTTTGAATGAAGGCAGTAGTAAGGTCAGAAGCAGAGTGGCCCCAGCAGAACCCAAACTGATGGGGCGGTATCTGGTCAGGTTTGGATTTATCCTACTTTTTGTGTACAAGACATAACCTGGGAAATTTCCTACATTGTTGGGTGGATGCCAGTCTTGAAACTGTAACTGCAAGTTAAGTTCCAGAAATAGCTGACAATTATAAATAAATCCATAAAACAAAACCTTTTTTTCCATAAACCCAAGAAGCATATAGAGGATGGGAGATGAAAGGAGGGCAAATAGTCAAACTAAGCAAAGGACAGGTGGGAATGTCTCCAGAACCCCTCCTCAGATCAGGAATGTAAATGCTGTAAGTGGAGGTGAAAATGATTCCACGTAATAAAGTGGGACACTTCCATTCAGAATTCTGGAGGTTGCATGGTCCATGGGACTAATTGGATTCATAACAGTGAGTCTGAGAAAAGAACTCAAGAATAAATTTACTGCAGATCAAATTGTAGCTTTCACTATAACCCGGATACCAGACATAAAACTGCTGTGAGTGCAGTTGAGGGGATTAGAATGGATGAGAGATTTAAATCTTTTTTGTCAAAAAGGAAGAGAACCATTTTTCCTCAATTTGATGCCACAAAACCCATACTGTATTATGGGACATGGGAGGGACTCAAACACTTTTGCCCGTAAATGATAGAGTTTCCCTCCAGAGAGTGTAAAGAAAACAAAGTTGCTAGTGAATGGAATAAGTGGAGAGTATATCCCAGTTCCGTTGCAAACAGCAAAATTAGAATATGACTTGCAGTCCAGAAGAGTAGTAATAGGAGACATTAGGAAATTACCCATGGATGGAGTTGATTTACTCCCAGGGAATCATTTTGCTGGAGTAAATGTTATTCCTGAATCCATAATCTCAGAAAATGATACTCAATATCAGTGCATTCTTCCAAATCAGTTGTTCCATTTCTTTAACTTTTAACTTCTGTCCATGAGCCCTGATTAGCACTTGAGTATGGACAAATTGTTGACTTGAAATGTGGGATACTGGTGACAGTTTTGGGTGAGGAGGGTAGTTGGTGTGTAAGAACAAAACATTGCTGTGAATTAAGGGAGCGGGTGACCTAATGATTTCCTTTGTTTTAGCAATAATGTTACTGCATTAAAAAGTCACAAGAACATAGGAATCAAGAGCAGAAGTAAGCCATTCAGCCCCTCTATCCTGAAAATAACCTATTCTCCACTTCCTATTAATCAATTCTCATCCATGCCAACATATTACTGTGTACACAATGAGTTCTTATTTTAATGAGGCAACTAATCGAACGCCTTTTGTATACACATATAATCACATCTACATGCAAATTTCCTTTGTAGCAATGTTGTCTGTTACTTCCTCAAAGAACACTAATAAATTAATAAAACAAGATTTTACTTTTACAAAATCAGTTTTACTCTGTTTTTTGATACTTTAAATGTTTTGCTTTTATTTCCTTAATAATGGATTCTAGCAATTTTCCAATAACACATGATAGGCTAACTTGTCTATAGCTTCCTGCGTGTTACATTTGCTGTTTTCCAATCTGCTGGAACCGTTCCAGAATTCATGGGAATTTTGGAAGTTCACGACTGTATCTACTATCTTTGTATTCACCTCTTAAAATACACTAGGAAGAAAGCCATTAAGTCCATAAGAGTTATTAGCCTTTAATTTTAACAGTCATCCCAGTATTTTTCCCAGCACTTGCTTGTTCAGTCTCCAGACTTACTACCCGTCCTTGCATTTCTAATCTATATTTTCTCTTTAAGCTTGATATTATTCTATATTTAGTTACATAGCAATTGAAAACCCACCCTTCTAATACAGCCTTTATTTCTCAATGGAATATTTCTTTACGGAGATTTATGAAATATCTCCTTAATTGTCTGCTGTTCTACTGTCATACCTATTCACCTATTTCCCCAGCTCATTTTTAGCCAACACTTTCTTCATACTCTTCTAATTGCCTTTATTTGAAATTAAGACACTAATCTTCGACCAACATTTCTCACACTCTCAAGTTGAATATGAAATTTTGTCATGTTACTTTACTGTTGTGTAGAGACTTTTATTATAAGGTTATTAATTAATCCTGACTCATTCAATATTAACAGATCTAAAATAGCTTTCTTGGATGGCATTATAACATACTACATAAATAGACAGTCAAAATTATATTCTCATAGAGTCATAGAGGTCTACAGCATGGAAACAGGCCGTTTAGCCCAACTTGGCCATGCGCCCAATTTTCACAATTTATACTAGCCCCATTTGCCTGCATTTGGTCCATATCCCTCCATATCTATCACAACCTTGTACCCATCTAAATGTTTCTTAAATGATTGAATTGTATTCACTTCCACCACTACCTTTGGCAGACAGTTCCAGACACTCACCATCCTCTGCGTGAAAGAAGTTTCCCCTCTAGACACTTTTGTATCTCTTCTCACCTAAAACCTAATCTAATTTTAGACTCCCCTACCATGGGGAAAAGCTGTTGACTTCCTACCTTATCTATACCTGTCATGATTTTACAGATCTCTATAAGGTAAGCCTTCAGTTTTCTACGCTCCGGTGAGGAAAGTCCCAGCCTATCCAACCTCTCCTTATAACTCAAACCTTCCAGTCCAGGTAGCATCCTTGTAATTTTTTCCAGTTTAAACTCTTTCAAGTTTAGTTCTATGAGCTCATCTTCCAGGCTACTTCTGCCAATCTGATTTGTCCGCCTACGTGAACATTAAAGCCATCTATGATTATTACAGCGTCTTTCTTGTATTTGCTATTATTTCTTTCTGCACACTGTATACTGTGTAGCTATTATTAGGCGTCTATAAACTACTTTCCCAAGTGAGTTCCTACCTTCACGATTTGTAATCTCTATTCAAACTAATTCTACATCTTAATCATTTGAAACAAGGCCATAATACACCATAATGTCAACCTTAAATAACAGATCTACGCAGACATTTTACCAGATTCCTGTCCTGCCAAAATGTTAAACACCCTTGAATATTTAGGTCCCAGCCATGGTTATCTTGCAATCTTATTTCTGAAATTGCTACCAGGTCATCAATATGCATTTATTTTTATTTGTACTATTTATTTCTTGTTTTTGGTATTCAAATGGTTGCATTCTTTTGGCTGGTATAGCCTTAATCAGAACAAACTTGGACTATTAGCACTCTACAATTTAGATGTAGGAAACACAAATATACTACATTTTAGCAATCGAAAAAGGAAGGTATTTTTCATCTGCAAATAATCAATTATTTATTATTAGGCTAAAGTCTCAAGCACATTATCATTGATTTTACAGGCCAAGCTCAAAAGATTTCAGGAAAAGCAATGAATTTCGCTATCGTGAGTTTATTGCTTGAGCAGATCTTTTCAGCTGCTTTATTTGGAAGCTTTCTGAAAGGAGCCATCTCAGAATATCAAAACGACTCCATTCTCAAAACCAGTGCTTCAGCCCAGCAGGAAGGAGGTCATTTATCATTGCTTTAATTTTTCATTTTCTCATTTACATGTCTCCTCCAAGACTGAAAATTTTCATTGATTATATTGAGAGATGTTGTTAATTCAATCCATACACCAGGAACGGGGAGTATAGATTAGAAGCATGTCAGTCTTCAGACAAGCACTTCAGAAAGAAACAGTTAGTATAATTTCCTATGAGTCAAAAACATTAGGAATTTCTCTTTTTCACTTCTGATCATCATTGGCTTAAATTAAGTATCATGGCTTCTAACTCTGGTGTATGAAAAAAATCCACATAACACTGTTTAATAGATGATGAAACTGAAATACTATTTTTTAAAAATGAAGCTTCTATGAATCACAAGCAAGACTATCAAGGGACAAGTTAGTCGTCTGTGTTTGAATGCAATGGATAACATGCCTGATGGTTACTAATGCTGGTAACTAGCATATTTTCAACCATACTACAATTCAACTTCACAATTTAATTTTTTTCCTCTGTCTGGGAGCACACTATTTAAATAAGTAGACTGTTGTGATACTGGTGAATCATTCAAATGAGAATAATATTTTAACTTGGTTACAGCAGAGCAAATTGACAGGTAAAGTATGAGGAGGAGGATTTGGTCACCTATATCAAATGTTGCATAAGCTGAGTAGGATAAAAACATCGAGTAACATGGTCACAGCCACAGAAGATGTAATCTGTAACTTTGATTAGGCTATTTCAGTGATGTAGTGAGGTGGAAACCTTAATGGAGTGGGATAGATGATCATGGATTTGAAAGGTGGCAGCACATGCAAAGAGTTTAAAAAAAAGAGCGGTAGTTGGAATTAGAATTGAAATTAGGTTTTATTGCTACATGTACTCAAGTATAGGGATACATGAGCACAGTGAAAAGTGTACAAAGTCACCATTTCCAGTGCCATCTTAGTACAAGGTGCTCAGGTACAAAATCTTAGGTGTAAATTAGAAAAATCAAGAAATAAAGTTAAAACTTCAGCATTGCATTCCTTCTAAATCAGAGGAAGGGATAAAAAAAAAAGCAGAATGAGCAGGCGAGTCCCCACTGAATTTTAACTCGGATCCATGCTGGGCTTCACCTCGAGACCAGGAGTCCGTGCTGCTCTTCCGTTTGCAAGCATAGAGGGGTGGTGGTTGAATGTTCTATTTTGAAGCAGGGAGAGAGGGATAATATTTAAGGATTAGGATCCATTTACAATATTAGCTAAATTGGGGTGAGGAAAGAAAGCTAGGTTTCCAATATTTTGTTTGGGACAGGGCAGTGATTATGTCTCATATGTCTAATATGTAGTATAAACAAAGTGTTGTCCATTTTTAAGATCCTATTTTGATGAAATTATTAACAGGGGTACACACTCAACAGAAGATAAACAGTCAGTTTAGTTTAAATAGCACCAAAATCATGAGGTACAAAATCCATAAGATCAGTGGGATAAAATGAAAGATTTCAGAGGAGTTTGGCGGCATAAAACCAGCAGGCATAAAAGCAAATCATCAAGCCAGTCAGAGCAGCAGGTAACTCTAACAGGAAGCCCACCAGTGTTTGAAAAGGCTAATGAAAGTGAGGCCAATACAGCTGATGGAGAGGTGATGGACAGATCATTGGTAAATTGTTATTCTCCACTTTAAAGCTACATTAAGGCAAGGTGAGAGTTCTAGCTTTTTTTCTTAATAGAAACTTAAATAATTTTATACTTGTCTTAAAGTTAGTGTAAAATACTTTAATTGAAGGTATGACAGAGGAGCTCAATCTGTGTGTAGCAAGGCTCACAGCATGTAGGATGTCTTAGATGTTCCTGGCAATCTAGATGACCACATCTGCAGAGGTGCAATTGGTTTGACCAGTTTTAGGTTTTTGGAAATTGAGCATCTGCTGGAAGTACTGCAGTGCATCCAGAAGGCTGAGATTTACCTGGATAGCAGATTTTTAAATGTGGTCATATGCTTAAAGAAGTGCAGTTATAAAGGGAATAGGTGATCACCTGTCAGAAGAAGAAAGGCCAGTAGGTAATCAGGAAAGCCCCAGAGTACATCTCACTCAATAACATCTTTTCTGTGATGGAAAATGGCGGGAGTAATGGCTTCTCTGGGTACTGCAGCCAGAGCCCAGCTGCACAACGGGGAAGAGCAACAGTGATAGGAAACTCAACAGTGAGAGGTACAGACAGGCATTTCCATGGCCACAGATGTATACTTGCAAAAACTCTACACCTCAACACATAGAGGAGGAAACGGAAGTATGAATAAGCATAAAAATCCTCTTTTGCATTTTCCTTGGCCTTCTAAAACATCCTGGAGGAATGGGTGTGATGCTTGTATTTGCATCACATAGAAGAAAAATAGGGATAGAAATTAAGTGTTAGAGGTCTAATGTAATCCCGAACCTGATGGGAAATCAAATGGGTGGCTAACCATAGATTCCCAGAATAAATATGCAGTTTACCTCATGTCACTTTGTTGAGGACTTTAATATAAAATTTTTCAGCCTCCCAAAACACTGGGCTTGGAGCTTTTCTGACTGCTGATTTGTTGCTTAGCAGCCGAAAGGAACTAAAGCTAATGGCCATTTCAATGCTGCAGTTTTTCAATTCTGTATCAAGGGCAGTATTCCTGAACTGTTTTCTAGGAACAAGGCCCTGTTGGAGAAGATCTGCCTCTGGGATGTGTTAGTCTTTATTACTAAATAACTTGAACAAAGGAGGTTTAGGACAGATCAAGTTGGAACAGGCAGAGGGAGCAGGTCCTACTGGGCAGAGGTCTTGGCCGAGACAGAGACTGCTGGCTGTGGGTGGAAACTAGGCAGGATAATTTCACACAAAGGTTTACAATCGCCAAATGTGAATTGAGAAAGCTCAAATTCAAGACATTTGTAAAAAAGCTGAAATTAATGGACATCTTACATTTCACATGCAGTAATTGACTACAAAGTTGTTACCTGTGAAAAGTCACTTGATAGAGACTGGCTTGTATTCCATGCCATATTTTCTGCAATTACTTTCATTTGAGCTGCTTTAATGTTGATCTCTCTCTCTGCACCTTCTCTGTGGCTGTAACATTGTATTTTGCACTCTGTTCTGCCACTCTGATGCAGTTTGTATGGTAAGATTTGCATGCATAGCATGCAAAACAACACTTTTCACTGTATCTCAGTATGTGTAACAACAAAAATTCAAATCAAAATGTTTCTTCTTTTTAGGATGAATTTCTGCTTAGCCTCTCAAATTACACCCAGAAACCCCTGCCGTTGCTGATCCACTGTCTTCCCAGCTAGGCTGCCGTTCCTATCAACTCTGGCCAGCCCCTTCCAGATGTCTTTGTAGTTACCTTTACTCAATTGTAACGCGTTACATCTGATTCCAACGTCTTCCTCTAAAATTACAGAGTGAATTCTATCACATTATGGTCTCTGCACCTGAGGCGTTTCTTCACCTTAAGCTCCTTATTCAAGCCTGCCTCATTATGGGGTGGCACAGTGGCTAGCACTGCGGCCTCACAGAGCCAGGGACCTGGGCTCGATTCCAGCTGCGGGCGACTGTCTGCGTGGAGTTTGCACATTTGCCCCATGTCTTCGTGGGTTTCCTCCGGGTGCTCCGGTTTCCTCCCACAGTCCAAAGATGTGTAGGGTAGGTGGAATAGGCATATTAAATTCCCCATAGTGCCCAGTGGGTTAGTCATGGGGAAATCAGGGATAGCAGAATGAGTCTGGGTGGGATGGTCTTTGGAGGGGCGGTGTGGACTTTTTGGGCCAAATGGCCTGTTTCCACAGTGCAGAGATTCTATGGTTACACGAACCAAATCCAGAATTGCCTGTTCCCTAGAGGGTTCTACCACAAGACACTCTAAGAAAAGCCATCTTGTAGAGATTCTACAAATTCCTTTCCCTAAGATCTGCTACCAACCCGATTTTCCCAATCCACCTGTATGTTGAAGTCCTCCATGATATTGTCACAGTTTCTTTCTTATGTACCTTTCTGTCTCCTGATATATTTTCTTCTCCACATCCTGACTACTGTTAGGTGGCCTGTAAGGGTTTTTCCTCCTTTGCAATTCCTCAACTCTACACAGCAATTGTATGCCTTCCAACTCTATATCATTTCTAGTTATGGATCTAATTTCATTTCTCACTAACAAGGAAACTTCAATAATTTATATGGCTATAGTAACGCAGACATATAGGCTGTGTTTATAGTCTATAGTCTAGATTTTGCGCTTACTGATATTGCTTTATATTGCATATAACTGAACAATTATATCCATTACATAAAGAGAGAAAAATTGAAGGCAAGTTTGGTACTTTTATGCTGAATGCCACATGTCGTGACGTCATGTAATTATCTTAAACATATACTGTCTGTGACCTAAAACGGATGTCATAATAAAACATTCCTCTTTTCTCCCTTCAAAGAATAGGAACATTCTTCAAGGATGCATATAGATATATTGTCTCTATGTATTTAAATAATGCTTTGATGCAACCAGATCAAGGCCTTATGGAGCTACCATGACTTGATAGTGTATCTTCATGCTGCAGTGTGATATCTCTCATTGTCAATGGACATGTATTGCTTGTTGTAGGTATGAAGTCTTTGTCTGCCATGATAGCTTCAGCATCCGAGTCTTCATCCTGTGTGATGGATGGTTGATAGTGGGCAGTTTGGATTTGTTGTCCATGCCTTAGCCGGACTTGACCATTGGTCTTTACATCACATCTCATGATCTAGGCAGCTCTTCCCATGAATCCATACGCTCATATGGAAGCTTTAAACTTGTGTGTTTTGTCTTGGTTCAGGATGGGATAACTGTCTGCATGTTGGTTGATCATGCTGTTGTATCATTTTCTCCTTTCTTGCTAATAATGCATCACATACATATTGGTGGGTGATGAGATTATGGGAGGGAAGAACTGTGTGGATCTATCTTCCAAAAATGAGACCTAGCAGTGAAGGTAAACCATTGCCTACAGGAGTAGCACACAGATATAATGTAGCTATCTGAAAATATTATTTAGTCATTTTACATTTAATCATTATGGATTTAGCAGTATAAGCAAACACTTGTGAGATTGTTCAACTGAGATTGTTGAGAAGAAGTAATACAGGTATTTATCCCGTAACACGACAGTTGCATTCTTGTGAGACCTCGTGCTGTAGAAAATCACGCTATCGGGAAATCACGTTATAGGGAAATCACTATACAATACAGTAGAAAGTTTGCGTTATCCATATAGTGTCCACTATTCATCAATTGCGTTGCAGCCAAATCACGCTAATGAAATGTGTGTTAGAGCAGAAATATCTGTATGTTGAAACATTGCAGTTATAACATTGCACATCTCTCAAAGACACAGAACTCCAGAAAGATTTCAATACAGGCAGTTGGTTTACAGCTGTACAGATGTCACTTCTTTCCTTGCCCTCAGCTTCCAACCTCTTTCCATGGCATGATCTTTACTTTATTGATTCCACCATGATAGACTGTTCTGGTGAGTATTGTCCCATTGTTTGTTCCAGGCTCTGTTCTCCTCCCATTTCCACATCATCTTGCAATCAAGATCAATGGTAATGCAGTCAATTCTAATTCATTTTTACCATGAACAGAAAAATGTTCAGCTCCTTCCTTCCTTCATATTGTCCTTTCACCATTTATCAATGCAGACTTTTATGCCAAAGCTAGATGTCACCTGTCATGACCTTATTGAATAAGCCTTCTCCCCGACTCTTTAAAACATTCATAGCGTCCTGCCTGAAGGGCAAAGTACTCTGATCTAAGTTTGTCAATTGAAAGCACTTTTTACAAAAGGAATCTGCTTCATCTACAATCCAGCTTTCATTTGGCACTGCAAGCTATAAAATTATTCATTCTAAATTGTTGCCAGCTTCTCTACTGAACTGTGTTTGTTATGTATAGTATGAAGTTTTCCAAAGATACATCTATATGAATAGGTTTTTCACAAGAAGAAGTTTTAATCAATAAAATTTTAAATGCTGAACACATGAATAAAAGACTCTGGCTATCGAATGAAAGCTTAATCTTGCAAACATAAACAAAAAACAGCCTCTTCACTGTCCTCCAAGTTATCCGTAATGAAATTGGTAGAATTAAAGTATTTATTACAATATACATTTTGGATGAATGTGGTCTTGATTATGTAACACTCAGCATGTGCAGTATTGGTGCAAATTCAGTGCAGGTTACCTATAGTATTGAACATTGAAGTTCATGAGGTTCCCGTTTGCCCAGTGAGTTAATGAAATGTGGATGTCTTTGTGCTGTTGAGGACTTATACTATGGCTCATTAAGGCAAGTAAGATATTAATAGCCTCCTTCCCCATGACTTAGTCACAGTACATGAACTGCACTACTTAGCCTCGGCATTCATACACAATGTATCAGGTTGGTGACCTATACAGCATTTTAGTCATGTTCCTTAAGCACCAGTCTGCTTGATAGTTGTATCAATTATGAACACAACAGTGAAATGATTTTATTGTTTATTTGGTGTCTCTACGCTTCACTGCTGCTTTTGTCACATCTTCTTAAAACTGTACCTCAGGTAACACCTTGGTATTTTTTGAGTGAACTGTATCTGAGCTCTGCATAAATAATATCTTCGGCAATTCTATTGGCCATCTCTCTAGATCTGTAGAAATAAGGAGAGCACACAACTTTCATGTCCAGTTTTTTTGCAATTGTTATGAGCCCCATCCAACTGATGGACTTTAAAAAAAAGAACTATGAAGTACCTAGTGGTAAATTCAATGTATAAATATGACAAGATTTCATATCTTAAATCTTGTTACAGCAAAATCTTAACCAATTTAAACATTACTTTGTAGGTAACTAATACACCAAACTACAGAAAGGGTATTTCTCATTCACTTCTTTATATAACTGAATGTCCCCTGCCACATTTATACATTGCATTGCATTCTCAGAAGAGAGTATAAAAGCCTAAGCCATTCCCAGCTTTAGCAAGATCTCTTCTCCCTGCTCCATCATGGTAAATTTTTCAGAGTCCTGTTAAACAAAATGCCTTCACTCAATTTTACGAGAATAATTTAATTCGCACCAGGTAGTAAAGTGCTCTCTGACAATTTTTAAAAATTTATTCACAGGATGTGGGTGTCACTGGCCATGTGAGCATTCATTGCCCTTCCCTAATTGCCCAGGTCTTTAATTCTCCACAAGCATTGTTTCTTTGAATAAGGGATCTGTCCACACAAACTTTCTACTTCGTAATTAAGCTGAAAATAGTCCATCTGTTATAGGACTTGTTTCTCAAATCTCTCCAATTGTATCTGAGAGCTTGAGCAAAGCAAGATTAATTGGCTTCTCCTGTGTTTTCAAATGTTAAAATTTGTACCTTACTCTCAATAAGCTTTGATATGGGCCCCAGTTCCAAATGGAACCAGGTCACATAGGCAGATTTCAATAAAGATCACTTTCTCCTCTCCAAACCACTCAATTTTATTTAGAATTAAAGGAGTCAGTTTAAAACATAATTATGTTATCAAGTCCACCAAACAGGATCTAATATTGCAAACAGTCTTGATAATGAAATAGGCAGAGAAGGTGAAAACCTGCTCAGCTTTTGGTAGAAAAGGAGATTAACCACTTTGCTTTGGGTACATCAAGATTAATTTTGTCTTCAAGCTGCCTGTTTGTTTCTTGTCACATATATTCTATAGGTTAAAATACATAGTTCAGTTCTGAACTGTGCTAAAGCTGCATTTGGAATGAAATTGGATGTTTTCCAGAATGTTATTCTTTCTGCCTCTGTGATACTCTATCAAGCAAACAATGACGTGCTGTTTCAATGTATTGGGAAGCAGCACTGCAACACTTGTCAAAATATGAGCACAGTTACCTTAGCAATCCTTCAGTGATCACAGCATTTCATCTTTCATTTTTCCCAAAATTGATCACCAGTGAGACAACACAAACTTCTGTGGGTTCTATAAAGGGAGGGCACCCTCTGTATCACAGCCTGTGAAATCTCATGGTCACTGCTATCAATATTTTTTCAGAAAGTAGTTGTAGGATTTTACGACATGTTAACATGGATGAAACTGTAGCCTTGGGTGGACAAATAAGATCAAATCAATGTACAGCACAACTTTTATAGCCTTTATTACAACAATAGTTTACATTGTGCTTTCAATGTAATGAAATATGCTTACTATGGCTGAGTCAAAGATCCAGGTCAAATTAATAATACAATTATTATTTTTCAAACCTAATATCATGATATAGTGCTTTCAATGCAATGAAATATCCCAAGGTTCATACTGAAGCTGAGTCAAATATCCAGGTCAAATTAATAATACAATTATTATTTTTCACATTTAATATCATGAAAATATACTTTTTTCCCAAAATCTTTTTAAGGTGTGTTATTAATCTATGAAATCTCTATGCCTAATCTCATGATCCTGCCTACAGTTATAAAACGATTAAAGTTGTTGTTTCGGTATTTTCATTCCATGTCATGTTTTCTATATAAAAGGCTTTCTATATAAAACTTCTAACATTTTTGTTTGCCAGTGGGTTCTGACAAACCAATGGCTGCGACCTATTATCTCATGAATCAAATGCATCATGATAACTTTATTTAAAAACACCTCCCACAATGTAATTTTTTTCTCATATTATTCCTAAATTGACTGTTGATGTGCAAATCATTGCACATGATGAATTTCTTAGCATTATCAGATCTATTCTCCAAAAAATTGAAAGGGTTACTTAAAAGCTATGACAATAAAAGAGCTTGTCAACTCAACAATCCATACTGATGCTTATTTTATATGTGAGCTGGGCCCCTAATCCCAATTGACACCTTGTGTCTGAAATAATGCTTAAACGATCTGACCCTACAGACAAATCAACAGGACTCTATTTTTGCTCCCTCCTTAATGGAAGTAATTTGGGCTATTCAAACAATAATTATGCTTCCTGTTAACCTAGTCTACCAACAAAAAACTAACGATCTCGGACTTTATTTTAGATTAACCAAAAGCAACGCAAAATTTGAATTTGTGGAACCAGATTGTTCACTTGAAACTTCTTTAATGTTTCAAGTGCCGTGTTTTAAAAAAGATGTAAAGAGTGAATACAGCAGAAATTTTTATCTTGTGCTCACTATTCCCTAAAAGAGGATAAAGAATAAAGATTGCAATATTGTATTCAGTAGAGCACTGATATTGCCATAGAATGATAAAAAGTAAAATGTAAATGTTGCTTGCGTATAATCCTGCAATGTTTTAGCAGCTACTTCCATACATTCTGTGATTATATTTAAACATGGAGGCTACTCTGATTGAAGTTATAGTAAAATGTTTAACACACTAACAGTAAATTCCTCCCACTATTAATTTAATTGAAGCCTTGCCATTTTTTACTTGAATCTGGGGTAAATGCTCTATTACAAGAATGAGGAAGAACCTACGACTTTTTTTCATTTTCCACAATGTTTTTTCCTCATTAGTTCATATTTCACTTATTTTCTTCTTAACAGTTACCTAAGAAACATTATTAAACTGTTATTACATTGGCAGCAACTTTAGGCACCTTGTTTAACAGTGCGATTTACAAGTATAAATGATAAAATATGGAGGACAACATATCTATTGATGTTCAATTTTTCTAACAGGAGTTGTCAGTTTCGTACAGTGTTTTCTTTTTTGCCAATTTGACACTTAGAATGCTACTAACCTGGTTAAAGATGGGTATGCTCTTGATTTCTCATGTGAATTAAATTCCATAGGTGTCTGATGGAGACAGACTGCTCATTAACTTCAGTGTACAATACAGCACATGTAACATGTTAAATAATGTTAGCTATACAAATAGTGACCGAATTGGACAGTAGAGTATCCATACTTTTAAAGGCTACATGGCCACACACAATTTGAAGATGAAGTCTGAGATGTTTGCATGCAGCCCATCTTGGGAAAGTACAAACAAGAGGAATTCTCTATCAACATCTGAAGCAGGCGTAATAGGGACTTAACAACAGTTTCTGGTTCACACTGCAACGTTGAGTTTCCCTAATTCAACTATCGTGTTGCTTCTGGGAGGTTGACTCCGAACATCTTGCAAGTCAGAAAAACATATGCATTTAATTGCTCCTAATTCTAAGATCTCTGGCTTCCAGGTGCCCCAACCCTTACCTGTCCATGATCCATATACCGAGGTGTAATGTCTCCTTACACAATTTCCAACATTACTCCCTACAATATTCCTGGGTCTTCGTCACTGAATCCTGGTCACATAGACTCCAAGACACTCTTGTTCTTCCTCTGGATCCCACAGCCCAACTCAATCACTACTTGGAAACTGAAGCACTAAACCATGTGGGCCCCACTATACTGCATTATCTGCATTAAAATGAAATTTAATGCCTAAATCCTGGGAGCTCATTATTTGAGTACACTCAGTTAATACTGTGTAAGTATGGGCATCTAAAAATGGTGTTTCCAAATTATCTCCCAAGTGATATGTATGAGATGGGAGTCACATTAGTTCCTAAAGTACATAATGACCATGATATTTTGGAGATAATCATGATGATTAAATTCAAGTTCTGACTATTCGTTTTTATGTTCTTCAGCTCCACACGTATTATGACCTTAACAAAGGTTTGTTATCTTACCTACCATGTTAAACTACAATTCACCAGATTAACCTATTCTTCTTTAATCTTTCTCAGGATCGGGGTTTTTACTGAGAGGGCAAGCACTTGTTGCTCCTGAACTGAGTGGCTAGCCATACCATTTCACAAGGCAGTTAAGTATGAACCACATTACTGTGGGTCTGGAGTCACATCAGACCAGGTAAGATCAGACCGGGTAAGGACGACAGATTTCCTTCCCAAAAGGACATGAGTCAAACAGATGGGTTTTAACAACAGGTTGTACAATTCTTGACTTAATCACTGAATTTAAATTTAACCAGCCTCTGTGGTGGGATTTAAATCCAGGTCTCTGGAGTATTAACCTGGGACACTTGGTTTAATGACTTAGTGGCATTACCACTACATCACCACCTTCCCCAAATATCCCCTTATCTTCCTTTTAGAAGATAAAAATAATGTTGCAGTTCACTATGTTTTGGCCTCATTCCCTGTTCTACTGAAGAATTATGTTTAGATAAGAGCGCCTCTGCTATCTTCTTATTTTCTTCGAGTATCTGGAGTTTCACTATGAGGGTTTAGTATGGGCAATTTCTTCTTTCTAAAAATAAATAAAAATACAAGCATTTAGATGGTGTCTTTTTACAATTTCAGGACATTCCAAAGAGCTGTAGAGCTCACTAATACTCTTGAAATGCACTTAATGTAGTAACTTAGGAAGCATGGTAGCCAATTTTCACATAGCAAGTTCCCGTAAACAGCAGTGAAACAATATCCAGATAATCTGAGACAGCAATACACATTAGTCAGAGCACAGGGCACAGCCCTGCTGAACTTCCATTAAGTAGTGCATTAGAAATGTTACGTCACCCGAGAGAGTGGAATCTGAGTTTCAGGTCTCTTCCAAAAGATAGTACTGTGGTGGAGTGACAGCCTAGATTGCTGTGCTCAAGTCCCTGGAGGAGGATTTGAACTCACAGCTTACGGGGGAAGAATTTTACTAGTGAACCATGACTGACAGTTATAATCTTTGACTGCTTGTACTATTGTAATTTTCTGTTGATTCCCCTTAATCAAAACTGAAACAAAATATACTTTCAGTATCTTTGCCATTTCTGATCATCTCCGGGGGTTTACTTTGCTCATTCTTTCAGATGATACATTCATCAATGTCTTTTATGTCAGGGATATTCCTGAATTTTATTTTGTATTTTCAACAAAGCTCAGATCTGTCACACATTTAATTACTGAGAAGTCATCAAAGTCTTTCTATTTCAATAGAAATAAATTTTAATTGGCATTAATTTTTAAAGCTGGAAAACACTTGCGTTTGAAGGAAATAAAGGTCTTAAGTTAATTTCTGGATCTAAATTACATTTGGATAAGTGAAGCTTTGCTGTCAAGGTTTATAATTTAGCAGAGCACCTCTTTCACATCTGTACCTCTACTTCTCAGGGTAGAATGTTTGGTTTGGGGAGATAAGTCCCTTGAAATTAACATCATGCTGGGATTCTGGTAACATGCCATCCCTTTCAGCTTTCCTCAGTGCAGGTTCCAAGTCCAGAGGGGAATTCCCTTGGGCTCTGAGTGGGAAGCAATTGAACCGATTAAATAATGCATTAGAAGCCTTTTTAATTTTAGATTTCTTACTTCACAACACTGCACAGGTTCCTTGTGTTAGCAAGGGTCATCAAGGAGTGTGGATTGCTGGCAAAACTTCTTCAGTGAAACTGACACACTGCAAAAGCTTTAATCAATGAAGAGCTTCGGTCATTGCCAGCTGTTATTCAAAGCAGAGATAGCAGGAACTGCAGATGCTGGAGAATCTGAGATAACAAGGTGTAGAGCTGGATGAACACAGCAGGCCAAGCAGCAACAGAGGAGCAGGAAGGCTGACGTTTCAGGCCTAGACCCTTCTTCAGAAATGGGGGAAGGGAAGGGGGTTCTGAAATAAATAGGGAGAGAGGGGGAGGCGGATAGAAGATGGATAGAGGAGAAGTTAGGTGGAGAGGAGACAGGCAGGTCAAAGAGGCGGGGATGGAGCCAGTAGAGGTGAGTGTAGGTGGGGAGGTAGGGAGGAGATAGGTCAGTCCAGGGAGGACGGACAGGTCAATCCTCCGACACTACCGTCATCTGCAATCCGACCCCACCATCAAAGACATTTTTCCTTCCCCACCCTTATCTGCTTTCCGGAGGGACCACTCTCTCTGGGACTCCCTTGTCCGCTCCACACTCCCCTCCAGCCCCACCACACCCGGCACTTTTCCCTGCAACCGCAGGAAGTGCTACACCTGCCCCTACACCTCTCCCCTCACCCCCATCCCAGGCTCCAAGAAGACTTTCCACATCAAGCAGATGTTCACCTGCACATCTGCTAATGTGGTATACGGCATCCGCTGTTCACGTTGTGGCCTCCTCTACATCGGGGAGACCAAACGGAGGCTTGGGGACTGCTTTGCAGAACACCTATGCTCGGTTCGCACTAAACAACTGCACCTCCCAGTCATGAACCATTTCAACTCCTCCTCCCATTCCTCAGATGACATGTCCATCCTGGCCTCCTGCAGTGCCACAACGATGCTACCCGAAGGTTGCAGGAACAGCAACTTTTATTCCGCTTGGGAATCTTGCAGCCCAATGATATCAATGTGGACTTCGCAAGCTTCAAAATCTCCCCTCCCCTTACCGCATCCTAAAACCAGCCCAGCTTGTCCCTGCCTCCCTAACCTGTCCTTCCTCTCACCTATGCCCTCCTCCCACCACAAGCCGCACCCCCATCTCCTACCTACTAACCTCATCCCGCCCCCTTGACCTGTCCGTCCTCCCTGGACTGACCTATCTCCTCCCTACCTCCCCACCTACTGGCTCCATCCCTGCCTCTTTGACCTGTTTGTCTCCTCTCCACCTATCTTCTCCTCTATCCATCTTCTATCCGCTTCCCCTCTCTCCCTATTTATTTCAGAACCCCTTTACCCTCCCCCGTTTCTAAAGAAGACTGTAGGCCCGAAACGTCAGCCTTCCTGCTCCTCTGATGCTGCTTGGCCTGCTGTGTTCATCCAGCTCTACACCTTGTTATCGCTGTCATTCAAAGCAGTTTATCTCTCAGGGCTTGCAATCACAGCTTGACATGTGATTGCCAACTGCTTATAAAGAACATCACCTGTATAAGCAGAGATAGTAGGAACTGCAGATGCTGGAGAATCTGAGATAACAAGGTGTAGAGCTGGATGAACACAGCAGGCCAAGCAGCATCATAGGAGTAGGAAAGCTTAATGAAGGGTCTAGGCCCGAAACGTCAAGCATTCCTGCTCCTATGATGCTGCTTGGCCTGCTGTGTTCATCCAGCTCTACACCTTGTTATCTCACCTGTATAAGCACTTCACTTGTGTGTAGTTGCACATTGCTGCTGCCAACCATCAGCACACATGGGACAAGGTTATACAGTTCCACCGTCCACCTCTGCTGAGGAGAAAGGCAAAGGCCACACCAGAATCAACAATTAGATCAGCTGCAGCACTAGCTGCCTTCTCCTCACCATATACACCTCCATTAGGCAGAAGAAGTGGATATGTAGATCCAGCAGGAAGGAGACAAGATCTCATATAGGGTCTGCAGAGAATCAAGTCCTTACTTATGTCTGAGCAGTAGCATCTCAGGAGGCTCAGACTCTCACAGAAGGTCATTGCTCAGCTCCTGGAACAAGACCTCCTTCCCAGTGGAGAAGATGGTCACACATTCATGCTTTGCTGGAGGGTAAAAAGCTATTCACACCCCTCTCCTCTGATTCTCATCAAATTATGTTTTCTTTCCCAGGAAGAAGTGAGTGCTTGCAGGGGTTTGTGTGGAGAGGATGGAAAGACATCCTTTGTGTGGGGTGACTATGAGGTTCAATTGTGAGAATTTAAAAGGCTGAGAGTAGATGTTGGCTGTCCAAATGGAAATGCAAGGTGCCAGCAGAGACAGGAATGAGTGAAGCTCTAAGGTTGTGTTGTCCTGAAGACTGTGATGCAGGAGAATGCTGGGATAGTCAGAGAGTGGAGCTTGGTACCTGAAAGTATTTTACCTTTCACCATTTGTCCTGAATCCTGTTGATGCACTGTCTCATGGCTGGAAAGACCACACTCCTCGACAGACTTCCTTGGCCACTTCCATCTAAATTTCGTTCATTGGAGAGGTTGTCCAGTCCCTTCCATCCTTTGGGGACCTTACTTTGTCACAGGCCCTTGAATCCTGCAACAGGACATCCAGGGGAAAGGGACAGACTTCCTATGTCTTCTCTCCATAGTTAAGGTTGCTGCAGCCACAAATATCCAAGTGCTGGTAAACCTTTGTACCCATACCCCATGCTGTAGTCATCTAAATTAGAAATCTTCCTTTGACAGAATGGAACCACTATCCTCCCTACCCTTGCTAATCGGTCAGGGAGCTGGAGGATCCTCAGCAAAGCCCACATGAGTAAATTGCTTCCTATCCTCAAAACTAAAGCTAAGTACTCAAGATTTCAACCCACATTTTTCTAGTTAATCATTTGGTTTAGTTAAGTCTGTACAGGAAAATTTTAGCCAAAAAACTACAGTTTAAACTAATTTTGGCTGATTTCAATTTGTCAATGATACTAGCATTTTTTATTTCCATATCTTCCAGATATGTTTGGCAGATTTTTGTCCAAAGTGAAGCTTTAGATGACAAATACACTGAAATTTTACTATAAATGTTACGCAATGAACCAAAACTGAATTACTTGCTGCTTGAGTCAATACTCATATACACTGAAAATTCTAATGTTTTAGCAGGTTGTATATTCGTAACATTTCTAATCGAACATGACATGAAGTTGATTGCGTAAGTCAAAGTGAACAAATCTTAAACTAACCTTAAATTTGTTTTAGAGAATTTCAAAGCTGTTAGGAATTTTACAAGGAAACACTGGATATGATTGGATCAGCCAAAGATGTTCTCTTGCCTAACACTGTTATCATTCAACAAACTACAAGAAAGTAAAATTGTTTTGTAATTCAATGTAAATGAATTAATTAAAAAGGTAGAGTCTAGTAAAACTCAACATTTCAAAAATGATTATCTAAAAATGTAATATTAATTAAATGACTTCCACCGTTCTTAACATTTAATAATTGTATAAATCATTTTAAAGGGCATTTAAATAATATTCTGTTATACTAAGTGGTGCACCCAATTCTGAGCAGCGCACCCTGTTTATTCTCCAATCATCACACTTACTGATCCTTTACTGGTGTAGGCAAAAGAAGATTTATGAAAGAACATAATAAATTTGCAAAGAAGAACTGGAAAATAAATATAATGAATGCATGTACCCTGAAAAGGTATTGCAGCAAGCTATTAAGAATTTAAATTAGAACTGCAGGTAAATTTACACAATCTTTCACACAATGCTTAATTTTTAACACAATGGTGGATACTATATTTGTCCGTATTCATCTACATTTTTCTAGGAATAAAGAGGCATGCTTTGAATTTAACTATTACAAATAAATTTCAAGTTCTTAATCCTTCAGGAAAAGCCAAATTGAAAATGTCAAATAGCTGACTGGCAAGACTTTTGGACTGTAGTTAATGAAAAGCCCCAAGTTTGACCTTGGTAAGTTTAACAGTAAAAGGCAGCTTTAATCCAAAGGCATATGCCCTTCTAACTACAAATGAAGCTGCAAAATGGGCTCCCACTGGAATTAAAAGCCTCATTGGAACTGTAACAAGTAAATGAAGCGTTATGCAGAGTGCGTGTGTGTGTCCATGAGTTAGAATGGGTGAGAGTCAGGGACTGTTTTAAACCATCATTCAAGATTTGCAGTTGAGCTCTCCAGTGGTCTAGTACCAGCTAAAAGGCTTACACCTGAGTGGATCCAATCATGTAAGTTTGTTTAAGATGCATAATTCATGAAGGGTGTATATCACCACCCTTGAATAACTTCCCACATATGACATGCTTGACAGGAAGAGATTGGCAGGAGAGCGTAGCTGAGGAAATCTGACATTATCACATCACATTTCCCAAAGAAGGACATCAGAAAGCAATTAATCCATGAGAACAGTTACTCCTGTCAATTGAGCTTTGATTCAAAATGGAAAAACTGTTATTTATCAAAATCTGTGGCTAGAGAATAAGAGTCCAAAGTTGACCTCACAAAGGCAATCAGTATGCTATAATATAAATAGCAGCATTTCAAACTGTTACTTTTACATAAAGTTTGTCTCCAGGGTTTTATTATAACTTCTTAATTTTTTCCTCCAATCTGTTTTCAGCCTAGGTGTATTCATTTTCAAGTTCTATGGTACAAAGAAAACCTTTTGATAGTATCTCACCTAAATTAACACAAGGAGAGAGGAAATGTTTTGGAACAATGTTAGCTCACTGTCATAACAAGGATGGGTTAGAATTATTTCTAATATTTCTCTAGAAAGTAAAATGACAGCTTGCCTAGTGGTTGGAACAAAATTAGAATGCATCATTTTATTCAAAGAACACAGGGAATAACAAAGCATTTTATTCTTTGATGTATTTCACCAATCCTGCTTCATGCTACTGTACAGATTTTGTATAGCAAGTAGCAGAAAGGCACAAAAAGCTAATTGCTAAAATGTTCATGTGTGTGAACATAGTCAGGATGTGCTGGTCTGGTATTTCAATCTTTAATGGCCCACAATGAGTAATGCAGCTGTGATTAATGAGAGATGAATTATTAATAAACCTGAATCTAACAAAAATGATTATTTTGTTGACTATTTAACGCAGTTCTAATTTTTTGCATAATAATTTAGGAAAGTATATCTCTGACATCTCTTTTGTAAATCTGAGTTCAGTCTTTCAGTTAAATCATTATTTTTGTGAAATGATAATGAGTTAGTATTTTCCAACTTGTATTATCAAAAGGAATCTAAGAATACAAATGGAGCATGGGACCATAGCAATTACCTGGATGTGGCACACTACTGATCCGTGCAAAAGACCATCTCGAGCAATAGTATTTAAAACTATCCTGTTTTATATTCATTTTGAATATTTCCATAGCAATGTAGATAGTTCTGACTGTTATGTTGTTAATGGTTAATTGCTACAATTTCTTTTTATGCCGTTGAATTTGAATGAAAATTTAAGAAGCATTTAAGAATGGCATCTGTACAATTTGCTTTTCTGTCCTCTCATTTAACATTTTTGTGGCCTGTTGGCTGACAGGAAAATAAGTCAAGGTAAACCTGCACACTGTATAGATGGTGTATAATCCTAGGAGATTTTACAAACATGAAACTTGAAACTCTAAAATCCTGTCAGACAGGAATCAGAAGCTGCGCAATGCATTTCCAACAGCAATTACCTCATTGAAATACAAGTTTTAAAACATGTTCTCATGAAATATTGTGTATTTGCTGAAAAATTCAGTCTCTCTCAGGCGAGATTTTAAACTAGTGCAGTCTACCTGCTCAAGTGGATTAAAAGCCTCATTTAAGCATGTGATGATGAGTCTGAATGAGTGAGTGCAGGGAAGAGATTTGAAGAAATGCAGGGAATTTTCCCTGATATCTTTACTCAGTCTTATAAGCATATTCATTGTGCATAGCACTTAATTCACGGGCTTCACTCCAGTCTGTTATACAAAGTTTACTCTGCATAGTAGGAGTTACTTTGAAATTGGTTCTCAGCATTAACTCTTCACACAATCGGGATGATTTAGCAAATGCTGTTCAATCATAGAATCACATCTAATGACAAACACTGCGCTGTTAGTTCTGCAGATGTGGGCCACTTGGGTTCATCAGTACTTTGCATGTTGCAAACAGCTGAACGTAAATGCACTTTGTCATGATCTACTAATCTTTGGGACATACAACCCTTGTGTAAGATCACGACCACTCTGCTAGTTGGAGTCACACAAGGCACATAGGAAGATGGTTGTGGCTGTTGGCGGTCAGTCATCTCAGCTCCAGGACATCTCTGCAGGAGTCCCTCAGGGTAGTGTACCAGGTCCAACCATCTTCAGCTGCTTCATCAATGACCTTCCCTCCATTATAAGGTTAGAGGCGGGCTGTCCACCAATGATTGCACATTGTTCAGCACAATTTGCAACTCCTCAAATACTGAAGCAGTCTGTGTTCAAATGCAATAAGATCTGGACAATATCCAGGCTTTGGCTGCCAAGTGGAAAGAAACATTTGCACCACACAAAAATCAGGCAATGACCATCTCCAATTAGACACAATCTAATCACCGCCCCTTCAAATTCAATAGTGTTGCCATCACTGAATCCCCTACTTTCAATGTCCCTGGGAATGCCATTGACCAGAAACTCAACTGGGGTTAACACATAAACATAGACGCTGCAAGAGCAAGTCAGAGGTTGAATATGGTGGCATGTAACTCACCTCCTTATTCCCCAAAGCCTGTCTACCATCTGCAAGGCGCAAGTCAGAAGTGTGATGGAATATTCCCCACTTTCCTGGATGAGTGCAGCTCCAACAACACTCAAGAAGCCTGACACCATCCAGGATAAAGCAGACTCCTTGATTCACACCACATCCACAAGCACCTACTCCCTCCACCACCAACGCTCAGTCACAGCAGTACGTACTATCTACAAGATGCACTGCAGAAATTCATCGAAGATCCTTAGACAGCACAAATGAAACCCTTGAACAATTCCATCCAGAAGACAAGGGCAGCAGATCTATGTGAACACCACCACCTGCTAATTCCCCTCCAAGCCATTCACTTGGACTTGGAAGTGTATCACTGTTATTCACTGTCTCTGGGTCAATATCTCAGAATTTCCTCCCTAAGACCATTCTGGGTCTACCTACAGTGGGTGGACTGCAGCTGTTCAAGAAGGCAGCTCACCACCACCTTCTCAAGGGCAACTAGGGATGGGCCAAAAATGCTGGCATAGCCAGCATCACTCACATCCCACAATTGAATTTTAAAAAGACCATTTCTCACTGTATATTGCACTATCTCAAAAATAGGCTGAAGTCAGTCACTTTCATTCTGAAAAGCACCCTGTATGTCTTAGATTACCCAAGAGGTATAGTATTTCAAAAATTTGCGCAGCTGGTGCAGTTAGCTGTAAATATGTAATAGCAATGCAAATGGAATGCTGCTGTGTAGCCGAAAGGACATACAAGTGACTAATGTGATATATGAATTTCAGTGATGGTGGAATATTAGACATTTAAACCGTATGTTTCAAAAACCAACACATATTATTGAAAAGCATATACGGACATTAGGATTGTCAGTTGAACTCACAGTACGGTGCGCTTGCATGTACTAGAAGCTACCTATATTAATAGATGGGGCTAAGATAACAAGCATGGGGCTGGATGAACACAGCAGGTCAAGCAGCATCATAGGAGCAGGAAAACTTGACGTTTCGGGCCTAAACCTATGGGGCCTTCCTTTGCAAATGTGTACAAACATTGTAACAGTTTCATTTCAACAATATAGGAGGCAGTCATTCTTTGGTTCATTTCTCAGGGTAATACCTTGAACAAAGAGAGTCAACTTGCCTGATTTAAAATTTGTTCAAATCTGGGCAATTATTTGTCAGTCATCATTAAGTGGTGCATTCTCCATGGCAACATCTCTACAAATTAGAGTTTACTTGTTAGTGAACCAGCAATGTCCTCTCATACAGTGTAAATGTTGTTTTTTCTTTACTTTGATATGTCTTCTGTGTTGTCCTGATGAGTGTTAGGCTTTCTAATGACATATTACGTAAGGGCTCTTAAACACCCTCAGAGACCCTGAAAATTAATTTTGTATTTTACATTTATATGTGAAATGTCAAATTTGGCCACCACGATAAAAAAAGGAACTTTTTTTTAAATACTTTAACATACTTTGTTTAAAAAGCTTATAGTTTTTTAAATTGTAATCCATAACCATTATCATTTATTTTGTATCTAAAAAATAAAGACTAAATGAAGGTATTCAATGCTTTTGACTTAGAACATAGAACATAGAACAGTACAGCACAGTACAGGCCCTTCAGCCCACCATGTTGTGCCAAACCTTTACCCCAAACCTAAGGTCTATCTAACCTCCACCGCTACCTTATACTATCATCCATATGCCTATATAATGGCCACTTAAATGCCCCTAAGAGGCCGACTCCACTACCCTCTCCAGCAATGCATTCCACGCCCCTACTCTCTGAGTAAAGAACCTACCTCTGACGTCTCCCCTATACCTACCTCCACTCACTTTAAAACTATGCACTCTCGTAATAACTACCTCCACCCTAGGAAAAAGTCTCTGTCTGTCCACTCTATCTATACCTCTGATCATTTTGTACACCTCTATCAAGTCACCTCTCATCCTTCATTGTTCTAAAGTGAAAAGCCCTAGCTCTCTCAGCTTTCCCTCGTAAGACCTTCCCTCCATTCCAGGCAACATCCTGGTAACTCTCCTCTGCACTTTTTCCAACGCTTCCGCATCTTTCCTGTGATGAGGCGACCAGAACTGGACACAATACTCCAGATGTGGCCGAACCAGGCTTTTGTACAGCTGGAGCATAACTTCACGACTCTTGAACTCAATCCGTCTATTGGTGAAAGCTAACACACCATACGCCTTCTTAACAAATCAATCTACCTGGGTGGCAGCTTTCAGGGTACTGGGGACATGAACCCCAAGATCCCTCTGCTCCTCCACACTGCCAAGAATCTTTCCGTTAACCCTGTATTTTGCTTTCAAATTTATCCTTCCAAAATGAATCACCTCACACTTTTCAGGGTTAAACTCCATCTGCCACTTCTCAGCCCAGCTCTGCATCCTCAATGTGCCTTTGTAACCTAGAACAGCCCTCTGCACTATCCACAACGCGATCCACCTTTGTATCGTCCGTGAACTTATCATTCTCAAACTGTCTTTCAGTAGCTGCTATACTAGCCCTGACTAGCAATGCCACTCTCCTGCCTCTTTTACCACCTCCCTATTTCTTTTAAAGCATCTAAATCCCAGAACTTCCAACAACCATTCCTGTCCCTGAGTTACCCAAGTTTCTATAATGGTCACAACATCGTAGCTCCAAGTAATGACCCGTGCTCTAAGTTCATCCGCCTTATTTCTGATACTACTAGCATTGAAGTCGACACACCTCAAACCATCCCTGCGTCCACAATTACGCTCCATCGACCGCACTTCTTTATTAGCAACTTCACTCCCTGTTGTGTCTGTTGGTAGGCTGAATACCTCATCCTCTGAATAACAAATCCATATCCCCACCCCTGGCCAAACTAGTTTAAACCATCCCGTACAGCTTGAGCAAACCTCCCTCCCAGGATATTTGTGCCCTTCCGGTTCAGGTGCAACCCGTCTTTACTGTACGGGTCCCACCTCCCTCAGAATGAGCTCCAATTATCCACACAATGGAAGCTGTCCCTCCAACAGGACAGCTGTCCTGTAGCTACGTGTTTAGCTGCACTCTCTCCCTATTTCTTACCTTGTTATCATGTGGCACTGGTAGTAATCCAGAAATAACTGCCCTGTTTGTCCTGGACTTCAGCTTCCAACCTAACTCCCTGTACTCGTTTTTCACACTCTCAGTCCTTTTCCTACCTATGTCATTGGTACCGATGTGCACCATGATTGCTGGTTGCTCACCCTCCCCCTTAAGGATCTTGAACATACGATCTGAGACATCCTGGACCCTGGCACCCGGGAGGCAACATACCATCCTTTCATCTCGTTTGCGTCCACAGAACCGCCTGCCTGTGCCTCTTACTGTTGAATCCTCCACTACAATTGCTCTCCTATTCTTGCCCCCTCACCTTCTGTGCCGCAGGGCCAGGCTCAGTGCCAGAGACCTGTCCTCTATGGCCCTCTTCTGGTAGGTCGTCTCCCCCAACAGTATCTAAAACGTTATACATATTATTGAAGGGAACAGCCACAGGGGATCCCTGCACTGTCTGCCTATTTCCTTTCCCCCTCCTGACAGGCACCCAGCAACCTTTTTCCTGTACCTTGGGTGTGACCACGTCCTTATGACTCGTCTCTATCACCCCCTCAGCCTCTTGAATGTTCCAGAGATCATCCAGCTCCAGGAATGACAAACCGTGCGAGGAGCTGGAGTTGGGTGCACTTCTCGCAGGTGAAGTCAGAGGGGACACCAGCAGTGAGCCTTACCTCCCACATCCTGCAAGGGGAGCATGTACCTGCCCTAGCTTCCATTCCCTCTGCTCTAGATTTCCAGGAGAATTTAAAAAAAGCCTTACCAACCCTCCACACAGTCTTTTTTTTTTGGTTAGAGGAGGAGGATGGGTGGGAGATGGGTGGGTTTAGTCAATACCCCCGAATATATTAGTTCATTCCTGGCTCGCGTTCTCTCCACTCCCACTGCTGAAAGCAAGAAGGCCACTGCTACATGAGGTAAGTTTTTATAAGGAAACGTTTACCTTCCTGACGGCACCCTGGCTCGCGTTCTCTCCACTCCTGCAGCTGAAAGCAAGACTTACTGCCATGCTAACTATGAGAGTGGTTACTTTTGATTGCCTGCTTATCCTGTCGCTGACATCACTGCTGGTAGACACCTAGAGATCCTTATGACTTGGCCCAGATTTAAAGTACTGTCAGGAAGAGGGGTATCCACAGAACAGAGATCTTCAGTATCTGCAGTGATCACCATTGCTTTGCCGCTGACCACAAAGTCTAAGTCTTCTTCTTAGTGTTGCACAAAATTAGTGTGGCACTTGTAGTGTGATTTTGATATGAAATATTACATAAAATTGCAACACTCAGCAGGTCCTTTTCTTGACATAATGAAAGAATCGAAGATATTCCTAGAAGCAGCAGCTCATGCTGAATGTATGGTCCAGGCAGGCATCCTATCCTCCTCAAACATGCACTAACCTTGTCACTTATGCTACCTAGAGATTCTTGGTGCATCAGTTACTTCATGTCCATGGTGTTAACTGAAGATAAACATGTTTTATATTTTTGTTTGAGTTAGTTTACAATAAAGCTAATTTTGATTAACTGCCGATATATCTGTCTTATTTCTTAATATCTCTCTACAAGGGGCATAGAATCATAATCTCATCAGCAAGTACGTAATGAACGGGAAAAAAAGATCAAACTTTATATAAGCAACTTCAGGAGTGAAAAGAGAGAAATTTATTCATCCCTCCAATGGATTATTGATGCATTTTGTGGATTTCTAATTTGTGTCTGCATAACGTACACTAGGTTCTTGTTGAGACAGATGTCTTTAAGTCTATTAACAACACTAATTAACTACACAGTGTGATATCACAGACATACAGACATAGTCTGCAGTCTGTGATTACTAATGTTACTGTACATCACATATGCATATGGGGAATCTGATTTATGAATGTCCAACTTACGAATACTTGTATTTATGAATGCCATCTCACACAGGGATATATTTTAAAGATCCAACATATGAACATTTCCTGCACTTACAAATGACTACTTTATTCTGTTCTGCATTGTGTTTCAATTTATGTACAAATTGACTTGTGAACAGATTCAAGAAGGGAACTCATTCGCAACCCAGTTGGCTGATTTAAGACACCTCATTGACTCCCTTCCTCAGAGAGAGTGACTAAAGGTGAGACAGACATCATTATACCAGAACATAATATGTAATGTCATGTAACTATCTTAAGGCTACAGGCCTGACTGGTCTGGAATCTATTCTACAATACAACAATAATGGCATGTAAAAACAGATTTGTGCAAATATTCAGTGGACCAGGAAATAACTGTACAGAGGAAATAAACATTGAATTTATGAATGGCCACAGACCTGAAATGTTAACATTGGGCTGGGTTTAATGCTACCCACTGACAGGTTTGAAAGTGAAGGGGTGAGTTCATTTATTCGGACAGTGGCTTGCACACTGTCTACTTGCCTGCCCTAATTCCATAAACATTTTAGCAGTTGACAGGAAATTTGGCATCTCGTGTAATTCAGCCCAATGTATGTATCTTCGCAGATTCTGTCATACCTGCTGAGTGTATACAGCTGTTATCTGTATTTCAGACTTCCAGCAGAGCTTTTTCTTTTGGACGTGATTGTAGTGTTAATCCAAGCAGTTACCACTATATTTACTGCCTGAGTGGCTGAACTGCAAGTGCTCAGAGCACTTGGTTCAGCCAACCTCCTCTTAAAGCAGTCTGCTCTTATTAAAGCAAGGGGAGATCCATACATTGGAAAGAAGTTACTTCTGATCCCTTATACTGCTATGGTTTCAAGAAATTACTGCACAATTGGAGCACTTTTAAATACATGGATGTGATGCTGGAAGTCTTGGTCCTATAGATGGACAGGGGGAGAAAGGTCATGGTGGAATGATGTGGCCCTCAAATTCCAAAGAGACTGGGAGCAGGGAGCTCAGGTCAGTGTAAAACATCTAATAACAAGGGCTTGGCAGCAGTGCTAGAATAAACTTAATGACCTCACGTGGGTGGTCAAGGTCAGTGAATGCATCTTCATTTGATATCAACCATTGACACCAACTAGTATCACATGCTTTTCATTGCCCCTCCCCTGCTGTCACACACAGCTTTCTCTGGAATTCTAGATTCAAACTTAACATTCAAATACACCACATCATACTCACACAACGACTAATACTGCAAATCTCATATCCATCTCCCATGACTTCTACATGTCTCCAGCTACAATAGATATACCACCTAAACATAATGCAACTCAATCTTGAAAATTCTAAACTCTTGCTTTTGGGACAAGGGAGCACTAAAAAAGCAAGCAGGACAGAATGTCGGGAGCAAGAACACGTGCATCTCCTGAGCCGTCTGGAGGAGATGAGACTCCATATCGTGAACCCAGTTGCAAAAGGGTGCATGATGTCTGGCCTCACTCAGAACATTGAGGGTAATGGTATGTTCCTGCCAATGCCCTTTCTTAACTTGCAACTCTTCTACATTCTGTTATCTGACACGATGAGCAAGCTACTAATGGCATGACTATGAACTTCTTGTTTTCCACCCAACACCCTTCTCTTACATCAATTTTTTTCTCATGATTTGCTGCATGATTTGCTGCTTTCAACTACCCAATAAGTTCTGACTGCCCAGCCACAACAGCCCCATGAGAAGAAAGCAACACAGTACCAATGCAGAATCACTGCCATTTGATTGGATTATCACTGGTACCAGCTTACACTGTCCTAACCTTTAAAACTAGGATAGAATTGAGACTACTGTGTGGTAAATTACAGCTCAGCAGAAAGCTGCAGCTGTGTCAGAGGAATAGGATAATTCCTATGCCAGTTCCCAGAGGGTGAGATCATGCATTAGGTCAGCTAGACCACAAATCCAAGTTTAACACTCTTTATGTCTGATACCACCCTACTACCTATTTAAACTATTAACTTCTTTTTGTAAAGATAAATTACAAAAAATTGACATTGTGCAAATTCTATCAATATAAACTTGATCCCTCTATGTGTTAACATTAAACCTATTATTAACATTTATGGGAAAATTAACAAAAAATGGTAGACAGCAATATGTGCTTAACAATGACTATAACGGTGTGGTTTAGTGATACTCAAACATCCCCATTATATTTTGTTAGAAATGAATATTTCTTTGGTCACCCAAGCTGGAAGTTATAAAATTGCATCTTTAACAAATATAATTTTGAATGCTCTCATTTGTTTGGGTAGATGAGGAACGTGCACTTGAAAGATCATTGTGGATATACAGTAATAAAACCAGAGAATGGATTACTGTTTGCTATTTAAATTGTTGGTCCTACACATTTGGTAATTCATGATATCACTAAAAGCATCTCCAAACTCAACTATTCCTATAAAACATTGTTGGAAAGTAGCAAGTGAATATAGTTTATCTAAAATGAAATGTTTGCTGTGATCATTGGCAAGTTTCACAGAGGAATTATATGCAATATAATGCTGCCTTTATATATGTGACAGATCAGATCAGATATCTGGTTCTGATTTTAAGTATATTTACATTATGTATTTGAAAGGAATTGATACTCGTACTAGCACCGTAATAATTTGAAACCTTCTACTTTGAGATTGTGGCTTTTTGAAGATGTCTGTGATACATGAAAAGCTATCTGCACCTTCCAAAAGGAAATGACTCATCCTGATTTATATTGATTGTTTGCCACTGGCCCCTGTCAAGTTAAAATGGTTTGATTGTTTAGCAGATGGATGTAGGAACAAGCTACTCATAAAATGTAATAAGTGGAAGTAGATACCAAGTCCATCCTGTTGATGGAAGTAATCAATACTGACCACCAGGCTGTCAACAGAGCATAGGTATAGTCTATTGCATTTAAAATTGTTGCAAGCCTTTTGATAGATGTTTAACAGTGATATGTGTTTCAACAAGGTGGCTCTGTTTACCAGACTTGCAATTCTGCATTGTCTTCAAAGTGAGTGTATTACTTGAGTCAAGTACCCGAGAAGCTCCCATAGCATTTTTGAGAATTGACTTATTGTCCGTCATTTTAAGTACTGTCTCACAGTAGGTCAGCTTTGATTCATTGGTTAATTGTGTATCGGAGCAGTCTGTTCTGCTTTGGCAAGAACATTTGAGTGGCCAACAGTTACTTCGCAGTGAGGCCACCAAATGTCCATCGGTATCACCTCCCATCCAACCAAACTTCCCCCTACCAACCCACAGCAGCATTTTCCCTGGGGGTGGAATGCAGGAAACAGGAGTCAGATCAACGTCTGGTGGTTAGACTCAAAAGTAAAGGACCAATCTGAAGACTTCCATTTTGAAGAAACCACAGACTGTAATAGAGACCAAGCACGCTACCAACATTTTTATCAGTAGTACGAGATAAACCAGGCAAGGTCTGCTAAAATGGTTGTCCTCATATTGAAATCTTTTAAATGGTAATTATCTGAAGATTAGTCTTGAAGATTTCAAGTGATGGGCCTGTGATTATTTCCATTGAGTTTGTTCCATTGCATGATTGTTTTTGGGAAGAAAATTCTTGTAAACAAACGTTTGTTGTAGTTTACGTGGATGGCAACCAGGGGTTTTATCATTGTCAGAGGGCATGTACTGGGGACAGAATCAAAGCTAATGATGACCTTTAATCAGAACTGGTAATGGTAGAGATGGAACAGATATTAAGCAAGTTCAGAGACAAGGAAAGTGAAAAGGTGGATGGGGGGGAGTAAAAAAAATCAACAAAAAAGTCTATAATAAGGAGGAATGTAGAGGAGTTCAAATTACAAATGATAGGATGGTGCAAGGTAATGGGGTTTGTAATAGGGCAATTAAAGATCCTACAGAGTATAGATTCATAGAATCATACAGCACAGAAACAGGCACTTCCGTCCAACTCATTCATGCCAACCAAGCTTCCTAAATTAAACTACTGCCACTTGCTTGCATTTGAACCGTATCCTTCTAAACCTTTCCTATTCAAGTACCTGTCCAAATGTCTTTTTAAATATTTTAACTGTACCTACACCCACCACTTCCTCTGGCAGTTCATCCCACATTTGAACCACCATTTGAAAAAGTTGCCCCTTTTTAACTCTTTCTCCTCTCACCTTAAAAATATGCCCTCCAGTTTTGAACTTCCCCACCTTAGGGAAATATCTTTGCCATTCACCTTATCTATGCCCTCTATAAGGTCACCCCTCAACCTTTTAGGCTCCAGTGAAACAAAATCCCAACCTATCCAGCCTCTCCTTATACCTCAAACCCTCTAGTCCAGGCAACATCCTGGTAAATCTTTTCTGAATCCTCTCCAATTTAATAATATCCTTCCTATAACAAGGCGACCAGAAATGTACACAGTAGTCCAAAAGTGGCCTCACCAACGTTCTGTAAAACCTCAACATGACATCCCAACTCCTACACTAAATGGTCTGAGCAATGAAGGCAAGTGTGCTATATAATTTCTTAACCACCCTGTCAACCTGAGATTCAACATTCATAGAACTATGTACCTGAACCCTTAGGTCTCTCTGTTCGACAAAACTATTCAGGGCCCTACCATTAACTATATAGAGGAGGTGTAAATTGAAAAAACATCAGCAGCAAAATGATGTGAGAATTTACAGGCAAGGCATTTTTCAGTTCTGTTGAAATCTCAGCGACCCCAAATTTTGGGCCTGATTGTAATTCTCTTAAGTAAATGAATTTTGAATGAATTAAAGTCCAGCTCATTAATTCTGCCTTTCTGTCCTCATAGATACGATCCAATCCATTAAGTATTTCTGACATTTCCTATCTCTGTTTCAGATTTCTAGCATCCATCATCTTTTATTTAAAACTCTTCTCAAAGTTAGTTGCCGTCAATTATCGGCTTTATTCATTGGAAAAAGTCTCCAATATAGGACACTGATGAAACAAAGCCAGAATTTTTATTTTTCTATCTCAACTATAAGAGAGTTTAATTAAGATCTTACAGTTATAATTGAATGTTGAAACTCTTCATTGCATCTATTATCATAATCCAGAATCTATTTTCCTCAGAAATGTATATTTGGTGAATTTAAGATGGAGTTCAGAACAGATGTGATCTATCACTCAAATAAGTTAATTGCTTGGTTATCCAGGGCTGCTATATCACATACAATATGGGCTGTTAAGTGCAAGACTTGCAATGCAGAAAAAATAATTAATCGCAGTAACTGCTACTATGACTAGAGTGAGTAAAAGTCTCCCAAAACTGTATTCATTATCAACTTCAAGATGAACTTCAAGTTCATTTCAGTAGCAGTTTACAGAAAAGAAATGAGACATTTGTATTTATGTAGCCGGGAATTAATAATCCAGTCTTTCAAAAATATCAATAAGCAAATCAAACATATACTAAAGTTATATTTTTAGTTTCTTATTCTTTTTACATCTATGTTTTTGAGGTTTTATAAAAAATGTGGCTCTGCGAAGAATGAAATTAGTTCATTCTGACTGGTACATGAATCTTTAAGTATGACTGTCACGTTGTATTATCGTTTCAAAGATCTCTTATATGTTGCTAAGTTACATGTTTCTTGTGTGCCCCAGCATTATGTTCCAGTGCCAGCAGCTAAAAAACCTTTCTTTTTTATTGTTCTTTTGTTTTTATTTTTGACTTCAAGGCTTAATTTAGTGCACAAAAGTTTCCTTTATTCTCTTCTAAAGATGCTGAAGTGGCTGTTTGCTCTTTGCCCTTTCAATGCCATTTACTATTTAGTTTACAGGCCCAGAGAGTAAAAAATAGGGAACATGGAATTTTGAATGTGTAGAACACATAGACACGAGATAGAAAATATTATGGAAAACCTGTTCGCAAAATGTTTCAGCTTTGTTGTAAACTGTTTGGAACAGGGAAGCGTTAGAATCCCTTTGAGTACTATGTTAAACTTCCCTCACACTTTGCTGATCCTATACCTTTGTCTTATCATGCTATAAATGTTAAATGATAATACAAATGAAATAGGAATTCTATAAACCAAATGTAAATGAGAATATATTGAAAGCACTAAAACATAAATCAGATTTTGAAGCAGTGTGGCAACTTCTGGTTCATGAGGCGATGGCCTAGTGGTATTATCACTGGACTGCTAATCTAGAGACCCGAGTAACATTCTGGGGACCTGGGTTCAAATCCCACCACAGCAGATGGTGGAATTTGAATTCAACAAATTTCTGGAATTAAGAGTCTAATGATGACCGTGAATCCTTTGTCAATTGTAAGGAAAAACCCATCTGGTTCCTTAATGCCCTTTAGGGAAGGAAACTGCCATCCTTACGTGGTCTGGCCTACATGTGACTCCACACCCACAGCAATGTGGTTGACTCTTAACTACTCTCTGGGCAATTAGGAATGGGCAATATTTGCTGTTTAGCCAGCGATGCCCTCATCCCATGAATGAATAAAGGAAAAAACAATTGTAGCCTAAGTGCCCTGAGAGGCATTGTACTTGAAGTCACAAACTGAGAAAGGCATCATGTCATATAAGTACTGGAAATTAGCAAAACACCAATCTTTTGGGATATTATAGTAGTGAATTTCCATTCAGAAGAGCTAATATAATGTTGTGCTGTTCATTGATGACTTATGGATTTAGGAAATTCTAATTTTCTACTAAAGTGCAGGTAATCCTAATATCATTAATGCTCAGTTAGATCTAACCAGCTTCAAACTAAACCCAAGTCTCAAACTGTTGCATGAACAAATTAAAATTCTAAATCATCCAAATGTTGATCAAGACTGTTTTTCTTAATTAAGCAATCAAGTATGTGAAGTGATATTTGTATGAAATATCTATGTCTGCAAAATGCAGAAGAACATAATATAAAAGATAGTTTAGTTATTCAAATCATAAAATATTTATTGAGACTGCAATATACATTTACTGCTTTTACAACATTAATCATTATAATAAATATATATTCATTTTTAATGGCAGGGAGAGAAAAGGGATTACCACAACATAGATATCAGTCATAACTACCAAAAGATACACAGTAGAAGCTAAATAGGAGACACCCATACATTTCTTTAGAAAATTATTCTTTCCACTCCCTTCTAAGCTGATTGAATCAAAGTTCCTCTTTCTGCTGTTGGAAACCGTGGGTGTAACATTTTCATTGATATCAATCCACTTTTAAGCAGACAACAGCATATAACATGAAACTGCTTAGAAAAGAGCAGTAATTAGGTCATATCACTTGAAGAGAACATTGGAATAAATGCTGCGAGAAATGGAAAAATCATAACAGTAAGTGTTAAAGTACATTACTTAACAGTGCAGATGGAGTTCCATGTTGTGCATAATCCATGGATTACTTAACTTGAAGGAGGGAACCATTTTTATTGTTAACAATGTTGCCTTTTATTTTTAATAAGGAAAAATCATAACAAAAGAACCAATATAATAAAACCTTCTTAAGTCATGGGGAACAAGAAAATGCCACTTAAACATTGTTCCAACAAAGCATGAACAATTTACTGTTACCTGTCTGAGGTAAATGTCTAGATGTTTGCAGTGGAACATTATTCATTAGGCTTTTTGTGATGGCTCTATAGTGTGTATCATTTTTAATTGAAATTGGCAACCTCCCATCTCGTAGAACAATGTTTTCTGCTGTGGTGGTCAACTCAGTGTTAAGTAGCACCTGTGGCACAGGAACTCTATTCTGGCATGACCAGCTCTGCTACATGTGCTGCAGCAAAATAGTGTTTGAGAAGGTACAAGACTTGTTGACCTTTGTTTTCTCTGACCCCTCTTTTCAGCAAATTGAGCTTTTCATTTCTGTCCATCTCTTTCAAAGTCCCTCCAAACAGTCAGACCCTTGAAGTTGCAGGCATCAGTGACAATCTCCTGTTTGCCAATGCACACCATATCATACTAAAAGGTAAAGGTAGCATGCTCTTCACGCAAGTGCCAGATAATGTCCATCTCCGAAAAGAAACAATAAAATCATTGCCCCTGACATTCAATAGCATTACCATCACTGAATCTCCACTATCAACACACTATCACTGACCAGAAACTGAACTGGACCAGCTACATAAATACCATGGCTACTATTCCAATTCGCAGGCTGGGATCCTGAAGCAAGTATCTCACCTCCTACCTCCTCAAAGCCTACCAAGATATGCAATGCACAAGGTCATAATAGGATGAAATACTCTCCAATCATCTGGATGAGTGCAGCTATGGCAACACTGAAGAAGATTGACACCGTCCAGGACAAAGCAACCTGCTTAATTGTGTCTCCATCTGACACTTTCAACATGCACTCCCTGCACCACCAATACACAATAGCAACAGTGTGTACCAACTGTAAGATGCATTGTAACAATGCACCGAGTGCCTTGAACAACAACTTTGAAACTATGATCTCTATCGTTTAGATGGTCAAGGGCAGCAGATACATGGGATCACTACCTCATGCAAGTTCCCTTCCAAGCCTCACACAATCTCAACTTGGAAATATGTTGCCGATCCCTCATTGTCACAGGGTCAAATCCTGGACTTCCTCCCAAACAAAACTATGGATGAACCTACACCATGATGACTGCAGCAGTTTAAGAAGGTGCCTTCTCCAGCACCTTCCCAGGGACAATTAGGCAATTAATGGTGGACATATCTACATGTCATGACTGAATAAAACAAAGTTGCATCAGAGGTGTGATTCATCAGGTGTGACCCAGTGGCTAGTTTACTGAACAAAATATCATTGGTTGCATGGCCATCATCCAGTCGATGAATGTGTCTGAGCCAGCACATATGTCATTGACAATTAATCTTAGCTAATGGAATATACATGCTTCGGGACTTCTGTTTTGTGACCTTGTCCTGCAATGAGATGATTCTTCGTTTTGGTAGGAGGAACAGATGTGAAGAGTATTTTTTAAATGGTGAAAGTTTGGAAAGTGTAGATCTGCACAGGAACCTGGGTGTCCTTAATGAATAAGTCGTTGAAGGCTAATACGCAGGTGTAGCAAGCTATCAGGAAGGATAATAGAATGTTAGCCTTTACCATAAGAGGCCTTCAGTACAGAAGGAATTAAGTTTTGATTCAATTGTATGGGAGCTTGGTTAGACAGCACCTGGAGCACTATATGCAGTTTCGGTGTTCTTACCTCAGGAAAGATATTGTTGTTTCAAAGGGAGTGCATCAAAGGTTCACCAGACTTGTAGCTAGGTTGGTGACACTGTTCTATGAAGAGAGATTTGGGTAAACTGGGCCTGTATTTCCTAAAGTTTCAAACAATAAGAGGGAATCTTATTGAAATGTTCAAAAATACAAAGGGGTAGACAAGGTAACTGCAGCTAAGATGTTTCCCTGGTTGGAGAGCCAGGGGGCTGGGGTGCAATTTAAAAATGAGGGTGATGCCACTTAGGATTGAGATGAGGAGAAATGTTGTTAATCAGAGGGTTGTGAATCTTAACAATTCTCTATCCCAGAGGATTGTGGAAGCGCAATCTTTGAATATATTTTGAGTCGAGGTTGATAGTTTCCCAATGGCAAAAATGTTTCTGATTAAAAGACACTGAAGTATTCAATTCTTCATGACTATATTAAATTGTGGAACAGACACAATGGGCTGAATGGCCTACACCTGTTCCGACATTCAGCATTTTTTTCTACTCGCTCATATGTTTCCATAAGACCATAAGACATAGGAGCAGAAATTCGGCCATTCGGCCCATCGAGTCTACTCTGCCATTCAATCATGGCTGGTAAGTTTCTCAATTTCATTCTCCTGCTTTCTCCTTGTAACCCTCGATCGTCTTGACAATCAAGAACCTATCTATCTCCATCTTAAATATACTCAATGATCTGGCTTCCACAGCCTTCTAAGGCAGTGAGTTCAATGGATACACCACTCTCCAGCTGAAGTAGTTTCTCCTTATCTCCATTCTAAAGGGTCTTCTCTTTGCTCTAAGGCTGTGCCCTCAGCTCCAAGTCTCTCCTACCAATGGAAACCTCTTTCCAACATCCAGTTCGTCCAGGCTGTTCAGTATTCTGTAAGTCTCAATTAGATCCTCCCTCTTCCTTCTAAACTCCATTGAATACAAACCTAGAATCCTCAAACGTTCCTCATGTGTTAAACCTTTCTTTCCTGGGATCATCCTCTGGGCCTGCTCCAGGGCTGATACATCCTTCCTGAGGTATGGAACCCAAAATTTATGACAATACTCTAAATGTGGTCTGACCAGAGCGTTATAAAACCTCAGAAATACATCCCTGCTTTTATATTCTACCCCTCTCAAAATAAATGCCAACATTGTATTTGCCTTCCTAACTACCTACTCAATCTACAAGTTTACCTTAAGAGAGTCCTGGACCAGAACTCCCAAGTCCCTTTGCGTATTGTCCAGTTCTCACTGCTGGAGAGGAGTGTGTTGAGGATATAGGCTTGATAACCTCTGGCTGATGTGGTCTCAAGAGTCTTTTATTCAGCTCAGAGTCAGCAGCTGCAGCTTTTGCTCTGCCTGTGTTGATTTCAGCATCACGTGACAGATTACAGGTCATAGTTGAACGTGGATATGTGAAGGTAACAACAACCGACAGCATTACATTGTCAATGCTGATAGATGGAGTAGAGCAACATCATGGACCTTGTCTTCTAATGTTGATGGTCAACCAAACTCTTTACAAGCATGAGTGAGTTTGTTCATTTGCAGAAGGAGGTATTTGTCCATCTGGAATGCTGGTATAGTATCAGCATCGAAGAATCCTGTTATCAAGTCACTGTTGACAACTTGTCTTGGATTTCAGGTAAGCAAGATGGAAAAGTTTTCTGTCAATTATGGGATGGTTGTTGACACCCTTCATCAATGACCTGAAGGCATATGACAGCAATTAATAGGATATGCCAAAAAGTGCCAATGCTTGGATACATCCCTGTTTGATCACACTGCGGACCCTAAAAGATTCTGATGATCCCCATCATTGCTGACGTTATGCCCATCATGTCGTTATAGAAACATACATCATATTGAGCTGCTTTGGCAGGCAGCCAATTTTCCCAACTCTGCTGAACAAAGTTGAATGCATTGTTGATATCGTAGGCAATATATAGAGTTCTCCTTTACTCAGTGTTTCTCTTGCAACTGCTGGGCTAAGAAGATCATGGAACGTCACTTTGACATATACTCTCAGGAAAACAGTTACCAAGGAAGCTCCAGACACCATAGAGAAGCTGAGGATCATGGGAATGACAAGAGTGCTCTTGAGACAGCACACAAGGCAACTGTAAAACCTGCATTCTGCACTGCTAGCACATCAAATGTTAGTTGCATTCTTAAGAGCCTTCCATCCACATAATATTGCCCAGCGCCTCCCATCAGTAAGTTAAAAAGAGGAGGATAAAGAAGCAGAGAAGGGAGACAAGCAAAAAGAAATGGGAAAAAAAAGCAAACTAGCAATTCAGGGAAGTAGAATCTATTAAGAGAGAGGAAACATTCTTCAATATACAATAAGGAATGCAATGAGAGAATGCAATCTAATTATATTATATTCATTGTCTTTTATATAACACATAAATATGTAACAATTTTCCCCATCACATTTTCTTCAATATAGTTTGTTGATTGATTCAAAGTAAAAATGATATCAAATCAGCACAAAAGCAGTATAATGTACAAATGAAAAGTGACTAAAGTGGCTGAAAACTCTGAATGACATGCAACTGACGACTTATGAAAATAACAAATCCTGAATGGGCAGATAAAAAGTTTTGTTATCGAGGCAGAAAGAAGGAAAAGCTATCAAAATTGCTTTAAAAGCCTTTTGAAAACAATTTGTTCAGCCTATTTGGCACTGTAATTGGAATTCATAACATCTAAAAATATTTTAGCGGTGACATGTTTCACAACAGAATGCAAGATTCACTATAAAGTTATATTCCATGTCTTTGAGTGCCTTTGCTAATGTTTTTAACTGAAGACCTCAGTATCTTACAAAAGTAGCATCTTATCCAGGCCCAAACAATATGATCTATGGAGATAAATGTGGCAGAATCATGTGAAAAATGTAGCAAGTCCTATATTGACCTGAGGGGCAATTCTCCGCAGAGGATGTTAAATCCCCAATACATCTAATCTCCAGGGCTGCTGACCCTCAGGACCTTGGGTCCAGCACTGGTAATCCACAGTGCTGTTAAACACATGGAAATTTCATCTTTAAATTGTTGCATTTTACAAATGATTTGTCTTTGATTTCAAAAGGCCAGACTAAATATGTGAAAAAATAAGAAGTGCTGAAAAACAAGAAGAAATGAAACAAGCTGATAAAGAGCACCAAAATGGAAAAGAAAGGAAGAAGCTTAAGAGTGAAAAATGGAGAAGCAGCCAGAGACTGATGCCTGAGTCAATTAGGGAATACCTAGCCACAGACTTACTGTGAATAACACAATAGGAGATCGACTGGTACTTAAAAAGGTTTTAGCAACCTTGTGCAATTGGTCAAGGCCAAGTTATTGTGGAGGTCAATAATATGCCACTGGGAACAAAAAGACAACTATATTAATTCAGAAATAAACTAAAGATTAGATCTCAGATATTAATCACAAGAAAGCTCAACTCAAACCCTTTTAAAAAGGCAATGCTCAATAAAGAGATGGAAAAGCTATTCATCAATGGGAATGTTAATTGCCAAAACCAGGTGTACTTCATTTGGGCGGGATGTATAAAGTGAAAAAAAATTTCTACCTCAAACAGCCCACTTCTGATTTTAACAGTGATAACAAAGTGGGGTGGGAAACCAAGGTAAGAAGGTAAATCAATTCAAATCATTTTTTTTTGGCAAAAGAAATAACCAAACTGTTTTTCTCAATGTATAAACATAAAGTTTTTTTTTGTATTTGAGTAACTTTGGTAATAATTTTACTTGATGACCTCAGCTTCTTACAAAAACCTAACAATATATTTGCCTGATATTCCTCTCCTCCAAAGTAAAACATAATCCCTGGAGGTGGGCTGCTCATTTGAATATTTTTAATCAAGCTGTGTGTCTCACTTATTGACTCTCTGATGGATATAATTGTGACCTGCTGGCTGCCAGCAACAACTGCTGTGTGAAAAACAGCTTTGCTTGTGCGCAAGGAGGTGAAGGGGATTTTCTCCTGGCCCCACAAATTAACCTGCTTGCACCTTAGCAGTCAGGTACCCCTTGTGGTTGGATCTCCCTGCAAGTACTGACCCCGCTGCTCACCATGAATACGAACATAACACGGCCCCTGTTCTCCAATTGTCTCCAATCTCCTGTGAAAATCCTGACCCAACAAGCTATACCCTACCCTCCACTTCACCATCACTTTCCCAACAGGTTCAAGTATACCATTTCCTCAGCTGCGGCCACTGTGAGCACTTTGTGCCTGTTGGGGACCCACTCCTGTCATTCAAACTGGCTTCCAGCCAGGAAACCTGATGAAAAAAACATCATCTGCTTGGAAACACTGACCCAGTTAAGATCAGTATCATTATACTTCCAAAATCTCACTTTCACAGAGTGTTCTATATCATGTAACTCATTCAAACCTGCTTCTTAGTAAAATGTGTCACAAAGACAATACAGAAATTCTTTTGGAGATGTATGAACAGCTACTGATGCACTGTATCGTAAGAAAGCCTGATCATTTCATATCATTGTAGCTCCTCAAAAATAATGTGTCCTGTGAATGCTTTGTAGAAATTGTTTCAAAGTGCTCAAAATATCACCTTTTCTGAAAAGAAAACCTTCAAAGAAAAGGACAGAAGAGGGAAACAGGTCATAACCCTGTCATCTGCCTTGGCTGAGCACCACATATTCCTCATCTTTGGAACATGTAATTACTGATGAATGAAATAATTTGTCCCCAACATGAAAGCTTATAAAGGTATGAAGGATTTGGCAGGTCATTTATAATATTTTTATGAGGAATAATGGAGAACTTACCGCAGAAATACTTTCATTGAATTTAAATGGTGCTATACATTGATGAAAATATAAATTTCATTGAACCATAACCTTTTTGTGTTAACTTTACAAGAGGACTCCAGTATAGACTGGTTTTAGATAAATTACGATGAGCAGTTTTCTTTTTGCTAATTGTTCACTTTAATGGAAACACAAATACATATTACCTGTATGGTTATATGCAAGCAAACAAATGTAATAAGTTCACTACAATCTGACATCTGTGCTACAGGAGCCTGAAATCTTATTGGTTTCAGTAATTATCATGAACAGTTTCACTTAGCATAATGATTGTGAGCAATTCTCAGATTTTCACCTAATAGTTATGTATGTTTGCTAGTATTTCTTTCAATGCTGCTATCACAGCTGAAGTGCAACATTCAGGTTACATGAAGTGTAAGGCAATGGTTCGTGTGCTAAGTTTTTTTATGCATACCATGAAGATCTTGCAAAGGTAATTGGAAGAACACACACGGCTGCACTGAAGGTCTTCGAGTGCTGCTGAAGAGAAAATTTCAAAGCACATCTCTTCTGTGCATTATTCCTTTGAGGTTTGTTTTTTTTTAATAATAATTACAGTTTCAATTTTACCTAACTTTAGAATATTCATAAGGTCAAATGAATACTTGTATAATAAAATATTGCAGATGGCATAAAAATTGATGTTAAACCCTGAGTGAATATATTTGTCATTCATGATTAGAATTAACTCCAAACCATAAGGATTTTATCAAATCAAAAACCCTAACTAGATCTGACAGTACTAATACTGTGCCTTGAAATTTATCCAATCTCCTCACCTGTGAATTCCCCACAAGGATACTGCTATGGTCTTTCAGGTTGTGTTTTGTGTATTACCATCTGAGAAATTGAAGATATCCTCCGGTGTTAATGTGTACTCTGTTCCCTGACATTGGTACTGTCCTCCTCAAAGCCATCATTATTCTTCTCGTTAACACAGTCACTCTCACCTTTTCTTACACATTTAAACCATTTGCCAAAACAAATTAGAAAATATATGTACATATATTAAAACACGTTGTTTCCAAAGGAGGCATTTATTTTGAAGATGCAATTCTGTGATAAAACATTCAGTTCAACCTAAAAATTATGTACAATTGGGAAAGTTATTTGATCCATTAAAAAAAACTATTTGGTGCATTGATCTCGTCCTTTCTGACAGATCACATATAATTTGTATTATCATTGGCTCTTCATAATCTATTCGATCTCTTGGGAAAGACAAATAACTGCATTTAACTTGCTAAGAGGAAATAAAAATGAAATTTCTTCTGAAAACCTAAAATGATTAAAAAGGAAGCCGGTAGGCATATCAGTTGAACAATATTCTGTCAAACAGACGGGAACCAGATTTTACCATGGAATACCTGAAATCAATGTTTACATTGATTCCTATGATATATAGTTCCCTAACAGCCAGATATAAATCTAACTTTGCTATAAAGTAGTTAATCAAGTTATAATCAATTACTTAAAAGTCTATCAACATAAAAACAATTTAGCTTGTTTTTCTATATGAAACAAAAATGCTGATTGATAAGCTTGCTAATTGGTAGAGGTGTTGTCATGGAGAGTGCACCTGTTAGATGATGACTGACAGCTTTCTTCCAATGTTTTTTAAATATTAAATTTTAAACTAGGTCGGTTGACTCTGTTTGGTTATGGTAAAGAACCGAAGATTTAGTCAAGATTTTCTGGCTTCATATATAACGTTCCCACAAATTTTTGTTCTACCTGTGCAGGCTTCAGAGTGGTCTGAGTGGTATATTTAGACCACTGCAGAAGTCATATGGTGAAGAATGATGGAATGTATGTAGTGTTTATAGCTGCTGCAAGACTATAAACTTACACAGGTTTCAGGAATCATTGCTTATATGCATGTTCTTCAAGCTTTTAGCTTTAAGCTAAAGTCTAATGTCACCTGTACCTATGCTAAATGACAGCTGAGAAAATTAATTGATACATTCTAATTTCCCATGAAGATAACTTAAACGTTGCAAATTTTGCCCTTTAGAAACAAAATGCATCCATTGGAGTGACCCTTGCTTATTCTTTACTTGTACCAAGTTTTCAGATGTATCTCTATGTTTCCTTTTAAAAAAAAGAAATCTAGCCCAATTATTTATTTAAAATATGAATTAAGCTTTTGCAATTGTATAGAGACATCAATTGCCACAGTAGTGTTTTATTTGTTCCATTTCTTTTCTTATGACATTTTGCCTTTACCCAGAAGAGATGGTCATTTAAGTAGTAAAGACTTACACATATATTGCAATGAGATTTGAATACATGAATGACCCAAAGATCATGAATCAGGATTGATTACTTGGGCTGATAGCAAATCATTACAAACATGGAGGGAAATTATAAATAAACAGAGAAGTCATCGTACATAGATGGAACAAGCGTGTTGTTTTCCATCCGGAAATTCTTTGTCTGATCCTTCTTCCCATAAGTCCTCCTTCAACTAATGATGCCTTTTCTTCCATAAAGGGTCCATTTGACAGCCCCAGCTGCACTACTTGGCACCCACCTTCATCATTATCACTTCCTGCTGAAGGGTCTGTTGCACACTTCCCTGCTTAAATCTGGCTGTCGCAGCAGCTACTCAGGGTACACGGTGACTATTTGCTAAATTGTGTGTGATTAAAAGGTTCAATTACAACATGATGTCTAGGATGCATGGGTCCTAGTCGATAACAGTATTCTCTTCCTTACAATACTGATCCAGACAATTGGTAAGGTAATATCCAGCATTTGCATGAGAAGACCTTTTCAGCTTCTTATCTGTACTGGTACATGCCAAGAATTCTGTGGTGGATCATCTACATTGGGGTTGAGTTGTGAGTCTCCAAGAGTCATATGACTGGTCACTTGTTGCTTCAGTTTCCACCTCCCAGTAAGTCAATACTGCTCAGTTCTCCAGGTGGAGGTAGGACCACCACACTGAACACATTCCCTGGATTCACAATACACAGGTCATTTCAGAATCCCTCATCATTTCTGACTCCACTCCACTCAAGCCCTCACACACTGGTTGTTCTGCAATACCACTGAGTGATTTATGTGTTTTCATGTTATTGACCAGACTTCTGGCTTGAAGCACCTACCTTCTGTTAAACATTTTCTGAGGCTGCCCTACATCTATTGGTTCCACAACACAGGTATAGCCACACGCATCCTTTCGGCTGACGAATGTGGGTCTAGTGTCTCAAACATCTTGTATCTGATTCCAACTCTTGACATTCCAATTTTGGAATTACACCAATTGGAAGACCAATCCTATCAGCCTATAATCAATCAATGACTCCTTCTCAGTGGCCTCCTGTACTTCTCTTGGCCACCATCTCAAACATCTGGCTTAGCCTCATGTGACTCTTAGCTATTCACTCATTGTTCTGGCCATTTCCACCAGAAGTTGTGGTGACCCCAGGGAGATAATCTATGGGAGGACTGGGTGACAGTGGGCTACGATTAAGAGTATAAACCAGCTCTGGAATGTGCTCAGACCACTTTTGTTTACTCTCAGGAGGCTAGGTGAGAGATGATTATGCACAATATGACTGAATTGTTCACACTGCCCATTATCCTCTGGATGAAAGGGTATGGTGCAGCATTTGGCAATACCATAGACCTTGCAAAATTCCTGAAGGATCTTACTCTCAAAGTTGTTACCCTGATTACCGCAAATTTGACACCAAACACCAAAATGGGCAAGCTATTGTGTACTAAACTTTGGCAGTAGTCAAGGTCTTTCAATCATGGGTACAAGAATATGTTAAGTCCCATTACTATTAAGGTCTCTTGGTGACCAAGAGTCCCATTACCAGGGTGAAGCCACTTCATAGCATTGGCCAAAGTGCGCCCTTCACAATTTGGATAGTAGTCATCAATATCATCCCGGGCTAGTTGCCTTTTCCATTGCTTGATGTCCTGCTTGATCATGGCAAGCAACCAACACGAGCCACTTAAAGGAAAGGATGAGTTAATTCACCTTGCTCTCTTTGTCATGGACCAGCCGATAAAGCATTCCATCCTACTCCCTGATCCACTTCTAACATGTCCAGGTCTTCTTTGATTTGTGCTTAGGGATTTTTTATGACCACCTCAGATTAGGCGTCAGTTTAATTTCTCATCTGAAGGGCTGCATCTCCAACACAGCACACGCCCTCAATACAGCACTAAGTACTAGGTGCCATCCCAGCACAAGAACAGCACATGGCTTGAACACTCAACATTTATAATTATAGGCAATTAATGTTGCTGCACAGATCATACCATTTCAACTGAAATTTTCAAATATCATGTAAAAGTTAATGCCAATCGATACCTCCATAAGGGAAGTTTCACATTGTGAATTAATCTCAGTGGGAACTATAATGAGCGGTCAGAAACTATTTTACTTGTCACTTTAAACAGTTATCATAAAAGAGGGATCTCATATTTCCTTTATTTAAAGTAAGTAGTAACAATATTCTAAAAAATGGATGTCCTTTTTTAATACAAACAATTATAGAAGAATTTTACAATCTCAATACTCAATTTCTGTACCACTAAACAACAGTCTGTTATCTATTTCACAGACCTTTTCCCCCCAGTTTCTTTGTAAATTGCAGTCACTTTCACCTTAGAAAATAAGTGTTGCTTCTTAGTGTTCGGGGGAAAGAAGTGTTACAATGGTTTCCACCTGCTTGACATGTCACCATCTGTTTTGTTGGGTTTGTTCATTAATAATTGCTTCAAAATTTCTCTGTAGAAGTTCCCTGCTCATTAGAAGACATAGCAACAAGGATCCCCTCATGGCAATGGCTAAAAATGTTGTGGAAAATCAACAGATGTTCTTCGCCAAGCAGCTGGCAGCCAATTGAATGTCCTGTCAGTTGATCCCATTCTTCATTGATCTTTGAACTAGCAACCACAGGTGTGGTGTGGGTGGCATCTTGAGTAATACAAGTGATTTAGCAACATGCCAAGAATTTAGTTATTACATTTTACACAATGTATCATGCAGCACACTATACTTTGAGAATAAAGCTAAGGTAGCTTTCTATCAAGAAACCTATTTGTAATCTTAGATCAAGAATTATTTCTTCAATGTACAAACAAACACATAAACAAAAATACCAATTAGAAGTGTGAGTAGGCCATTCAACCCCTTGAGACTGCTTCGCCAAACAATAAGATTACGGCTAATCTGATTGTATACTCAAATCTGTATCTCTGCGTACCCCTGATATTCCTCTAATCCCTTGTTTGACAAAATCTAACTATCTCTGCTTTAAAATTATTCATAGAATCCCCACAGTATGGAAGCAGGCCATTCAGTCCATCAAGTCCTCCAGTATTCAAGGACTCTGCTTCTATCATTTTTTTTCATGAAGAGCGTCCAAAGACATTCAATTCTTTGAGAGAAAATATTTAACCTAGTCTTTTTTTAAATAGACAACCCCTGATTTTAAAACAGTGGCTTTATTTCTAAATTCTTCCATAAGGGGAAACATCCACGCTATGAAGACCCATCAGGATCTTATATGTTTTTATTAAATCGTCTCTGACACTTCTAAACTCCAGGAGATACAAGCCTAGTCTATCCAACCTTTCCTCGTAAGATAACCGTCTCATTTCAGGTGCTAATCTAGTAAACCTTCTCTGAACTGCTTCCAATACATTCATATCCTTCCTTAAATAAGGTTACTAATCTACACAGTACTCTTGATGCAGTTTCACTTGTGTACTGCATAACTGAAACATAACCTCCCTACTCTTGCACTCTATTTGTCTCACAATAAATTATAACTGTATATTCACTGTCCTAATTGCTTGTTGTACCTGCATATTGACTTTTTGTGACTCGGGCATCTCACCATTCAGATCATCTGCTCCTTTCTTTATTCTTTCTGTCAAAATGCACAATTTCATGTTTTACTCTATTTGCCACATACTTGTCTACTCAACTTTTTTTTTTTGCACCCCTTAATGTTTTCTTCATAACTTACCTTCTTATGTGTCATCAGCAAATTTGGCAAGAATACTTTCTGTCCCTTTATCTATGGCATTTACATGAATTGTAAATAGTTGAGGTCTCACCTCTGATTTACAACTTGCCAATCTGAAATAGATCTATTTATCCCTACTATCTGTTTCTTGTCAGTCAGTCAGTCAATCTTCTATTCATGACAATATGCTATCCCTTACACTTTGAGCTTTTATTTTCCAAAATGATTTTTGCTGTGGCACCTTACCAAATGACTTAAGTACATCCACTGGTTCCCTGTTATCCAAAGTAAGTACTACATCCTCAAAGAACTCCAATATATTAGTCAAACATTATTTCCCTCTCAGAAAATTATGTTGATTAAGCATGACTATCTTGAATTTACCTAAGTGCCCTGCTATAACATCATCAAGAATAGCTTCTCATATTTTCCCTATAACAGATGTTGAGCTAAAGCCTGTATTTCCTGTTTTTTGTCTCCCTTTCTTTTGAATAAAGGAATTACATTCACTGTCTGCAAATCAAGGTAGTTTTGGAAAATTAAATCAATGCATCAGCTATCTCACGAAGCACTTCAACATCTAAGAACTTGTTGGTCCACAATTCTCTCAGTACCACTCCTCAAGTGCTTGTGATTTCCTGAGTTTCTCCCTCCCTTCCATTTCCTGATTTATTGCTGCATCTCGAATGTCATTTATATATTGTGAAGACTGACACAAAATACATGTTCATTTACCATATTCCTTTCTATCATTAATTCACCAGTCTCACCTTCACCAATGCTCACTTTGTTAACTCTTTCCTTGCTTAAATATTTGTAGAAGCTCTTGCTATCTGTTTTTTATATTTTCGGGTAGCTTTCTCTTGTATTCTAATTTTTCTCTCTTTATTACTTTTCGTCATTCTTTGCTTTTTTTTTAAACAGTCTGTCCAAATTTCTGACCTGTCCCCTGTCTTTGCACAATTACATTTTGTTTTCTTTGGGTTTGATACTGTCATTAACCTTTCTGGTAAATTTTAAATGGTGGGCCCATCTCTTGGAATTTTTCTTAACAACTGGAATGTATCTATTCTGTGTATTCTGAAGTACATCATTATATATATGCCACTGCATCTCTGCTAACCCCATTGTTAACCCAATCCACTTTAACCAGCTCTGTTTTCATGCCCTCACAATTGCCCATAGTTAAATATAATACATATATATTATATACATAATTTTAGATCACTCCTCTCTCCCTCAAACTGAATGTAAAATTTAATCATACCATTTAATTACACATTCACTATGAGATAATTAATTAATCCTATCTTATTGAAAAATACCAGTTCCTTTATTTATTCATTCGGGGGAGGTGGGCACTGCTAACTGAGCCAGGATATGTTCAACCCTGGTTACCTTTTGTAAAAGTGGTAGTGAGCTCCTATCTTAAGCCTCCATTTGTGTAGGTAGATCCATAGTTTTGCCGTGTTACTTGCATTTGTTAACATACATTGTAACATTGCTCATATTAGTGACTCACTTTTCTTTCACCGCTGTCTCGGGAATTAACTTCAGAGAACACTTTAAAGATTGAGAGCATAGACATAAACCTGAATTTTTTTTTTAAGACTCACTAGCCACTATTTATTTGGCTGTCTACACAGTGTAAGACTTGGACACTATGTGACCAGAAGCTGTAGTGGGATTTGTATTCACATCCCAGTATCATGAGTCCAACGCTCCAGAATAAATAACTAAAGATGGCAGTGATGGGCTCGGCAGCTTTCGGTTCCTGATCCCAGGGCTCAGTCGGTCATGGGCAACAGGTAATGGAGCCGGCCACATCCACACCATCTTACACAGCTTCATTGTTCGATGCCATGGTGGCTTCATTGTCTTTCTGCAGGGGAGTCAGTCGGGGCTGGGCCCTGTGCGGCCTCAAATCCATGGTCAGCTCTGACTCTGGCTGTGAGCTCGCAGAGGCTTCAGCATCAGCGGGGAACAAGCCCGGAACCAGGATTCTGGAGACTGATGACCTGTGGCAGCATCTGGTGGAGCATCGGAGGTTGAGCAGGAGGTATGAGACAAGGCCTATCATTCCAGCTCGGACTTGGTGTTTGCAGGAGTGGTGGCGAAGCGGGGCCAGTAACAGAGACCCAGGAACCCGTTTCAGAGACCCCAGTCAATGTCAAGCAGCGAACAGAGGAGTAGTGGAGGGTAACTAGAAGAAGAAGGAAAAATAAACTCAATTGCAGTAAGAACGTGCAAAATATTTGGTGTTTCAAGATGGTGCCAGAGCGTAGTGACACTTTGCATTTTGCACACGGAAAACACCTTTCACTGTATTTTTATATACATTTGACAATAAATCTAAATCTAAAGCAAAACTGATAAAATATTTTCAAGTTTCTCAAGTGGATTTTTAGTAATTTGAATTCTACAGCTAATGAAAGAGAAGAATAAATAGAGTATATGTTTCTACAAGGCACATTGTATCCTTCTGTTTTATCCTAACATTCAGCCTCAAAGTCAACTTGTTCCAAAATTTCCATTTCAGTGTCTCCTCCCTGTCTTTTGTGTCACTAATAATATATAGACAAGTGAAGATAAATGACTGTCCAGAAAGGAGTGATTTGATTTTGGGTGACTAATCAAAGATTGTGAAAGCAGAACTACATTTTCAGAGAATAGTAAAAACATTATTGTTATGCTTCAGTGTTAAATTTGGACATAGCGTTGACTTTCTAGCATGAACAAAAAAAATTAAAGGCTGAACCAAGAAGCGATAACAAGACTCAAAATTACTTTCAGAGGACAGTTTTATCACAGAAATGAAAATAAAGTTATTAATATATATTCTATTTGAAGATTGTCCAAACAGCTTTTCAATTGTAACTTAGGTTGCAGAAGTTAATGAAACAAACCCAACCAGCTGTCTGCAGTGCAGATGTGGAAGGTTGCTAGATTGAAGAAGCAAATTAATGTAAATTCTGAGAGGAGGAGACAGGACAAGGTTCTAACACTGGACAATGCATTTAAAATTGGGCAGCTTCGCTGGCTTAAGCTGACCTAAGTAGTCAGCTAAGATGTTGGCACAATGAAATTTAATATGACAGCAAGAAAGTGATTGTAACACATTAACTATGTGAATCAAAAGGTAAGTAATACATGTCATTTCCCACTGATGAGTGTTAGTTTTGTAAATAATATGAGGCTTGGCAACTCAATGCAGTTCTCAATAGAGATAAAGGGGGTACAACAAACTTCTAAGAAATTCAAAACTCCTCAACAATCTGAAATGTTAGAAGTATTTTAAGGAGCTAAATACTATGACTTGTTATAAAAGAATCAGGTTGAACAGTAATAGATTATTGATCTAATGATTGATAATGGTTTCATTTATAAGTTTCTTTGATAGGTACTTGAAAAGAATGCCAATCTTACAACAATGCAAACGCTTTAGAGTTATTCACTACCTGATATGTTGGCATTTCTTAGCCTTCAGATATTTGTTTCTGTCAACATTATTAAACTAGAGAAATTGCTGTCTTCTCATTTCATGATACAATATATAAGGGCTTTTATTTGTAGCTTTCACAATTTAGTTCATCTTGAGGTATAGATTTTATCATTCAAACTGTGATAAGTACAGTTTCACAGTTCTAACTCCCAATATAATGTCTAAATGCTTAAGTCTGAATGAGCTGAAATAAATGTTGCATTGCTTAGATATGTTGATAAATAGAAAATAACAATCAAGAGCTTGAAATATAATATCAATAGAAAATGTGTGATCTGCGTAATGATGTGCATCACTGGTTACTCCATGTCATTCATAGTCAGTTTCTAGTTAGTGAAACAACTGTTAAAATGAAACCAGGAAAAACATTGAAAAACATTAAACATTTGAAGTGTTTATGTTTAAGCCTAGGTATTAATTATATATTTCCACACTTTCCAAAACTATGATAAATGACAAAATAAAGAAAAAACTATTTAAACAAATGCATAAACGAGAATAACCAATTTGCATGTTCTAACTGAAAGACATCATGCGATATACTGTACAGCATTTTGTGAATATGCATATGTTTGATTCAAAAGAATGGAATCAAATTGGAATGAAATTGAATTATTTCTAGTATTGTCTGTGTTCACTCAATATACTAGTTTAGGACTTTTCCAAATCACATTGTTTAATCTCAACAGATCCAGCAATGATTTACTATTCCCCTTTTGTCCACATGTTGATACGTTAGAAAACAAATTCAGAACATAACATCATCAACCCGTGAACACATGTTTGTTCCCAGGTCTGTTGCTAGGCTTCCAGGACATATTTAAAGGTACACAATGAAGAATAGAGCAAGATTTGTTTTCAACACCTCCAACAGTTACAAGTGCAGAATGCAGATTGTTCTTCAAAATATTTTGGTAGAGTTTGCCCTCATCGTTCAACTGGAGACACAGGCTTTAAAAATGTAATTCCTTCATTAGCAGAAGTATTTTACCACTAGCTATTATATAAATTTTGATACAAATTCAAAAGAAAAAGCAAAGGATAGTGCAATTAAACAAAGAAATGGCAACATAATATTCATGCTACTGGACTAGAGACCCAGGCTAATGCTTTGGATCTTTAAGTTCAAATCCTACCACACCAAACTTAGAATTTAAATTCCTTAGCTAACGGGAGTAAACTGTTAGTCTAATTAATAAAGAATCTACCAAATTGTAGCAAAAATCAAACTGGTTCACTAAAGTCCTTCAGAGTATATTATCCTTTAGTGACTTGGCCAAATGTAACTTGAGATTCACAACATGTTTGATGCATAAATTCCTTGTGACATGGCATTGCAAGGCAGGCAATTGTATCAACAGAAAAAAACACGCAAAATAGCAGTGTGTCTGTTCTTATCTGATATGGTCTGCAGCAGTTCAAGAAAGTGGCTCACTACCACCTTCTCAAGAGTAATTAGGAACAGAATGATGGCCTTGCCTGCAACACCGGCATGCCAAGAACAAAGAAACTAAAATAAATCATCCAGTAAACCTCTCATACAGAACTGTTCATGTGCTCCACAGGATCTTACCTAAAAACATATTTTAGTAAGCAGTGACAACTTACAGATTATAGAAGAAAGAATATAATCCAATTACATGACAGCATAGAAATGAAGATGTGGCTTTTTATCTGAGTTTTGCTTATTTGTGTTCCTTGGCTTCAAAAGCTAACATATTGATTATTTCATTATTGTCTGTATACTGGACGCTTTATAAATGTCTTTATCAGGGCTTGAATTAATTATGTACATTTTTAAATCAAAGATGCATGAGAAAATATACACTTTAGTCCATTGCCTTGCAGTCATACAACCAAAGCATAATTTCACCCTAAATTAACAATTTAGGTGCATTGTAATGAAAAATACAATAAGGATTGAAGAATTTAAAAAACTCAAATGTTCCAATTTTATATGGATGTCGAATTATGTAAATTTACTAAAATATTTGCTGTTGGATCAATGAATTTCAATTAGTTGCTGTTCAATCAAAGGTAAAAGAATTCTGAAAATCAGTTACTTTGCTTGTTTAAGAGATTTTAAATCTTGACTTGAGATCATTTCTATCTTATAGGTATTTCTGATGAAGTAGAGGCACATGCTTTTAATGTACAACAATAAACTAATAATTAAACAATAACATTTATAGGAATGTAACATTTAACTTTACTTCTGCTCCAGGTCCTAGACAAATACATGATGTGGTAAAATGGCAAGTTAAAAAAGAAATCTATGTAAATTGCGAATAATTCGGTCAGCACATGAATCAGATCATATGCTGAAATATTCCAGCTGGGTTTCAACTGCTATCTACATATTGCTCTTCTGTTTTCCTTCCTTCTGTCAACACGTGGTTAATTTGAACAACTTCTACCTCTGAAAAATGTTTTTGTACCTTATTAGTAGCCATGCGTTACAATTTCCATATTGCTGTGTTGCATTATGCAGATACTCCTCTTTCCTTTGAAGCAGCTATGAGCAAGCTGACGGTAATTGCCTCTGACCGTAATTGGAAGCATGGCTGTGGCTAGGTTTAAGCTGGAAGAAACACATACCAGAACAGCTGTCAAACACTTAAGCCTGGACAAGTGCCATGGAAACCAGTCCTAGCAGGAAATAAGCTGATGGTGCCCCAGAGGAAGCACATACTACCTCAGATAGGGCTATATATTTTTTCTCTCTCTTTGGCAAGAGATGATTTGGTGTTAGTCTGGCAGAAAGATTTGCAGAAGTTAACCTCAAATTGACCAAACATGGTGAAAATGTAAGACTCTCAGAAGCTAGCTTGTCCTGATTCATACAGCAAATTAAACAGATGCAATGTTGTAAGATAGATAATGTTCTATTAAGAATAACTAATATGCACATACGTGTAGGTTTTTTTTTTGTTTATGTCTTTATCATTCAATTTTCTTCTTTTCCTTCCTGAAGTCACCTTGTTATACATGGTGAGGGTAAGACTTACAAAAGCACTCTGATACCTCAAACAAATAGTAAATGATTTGGCAGGTTATTCCAACATCATTCAAGAGATGACTGAACTTAATCCATGCCTCAACTGACATTCAGGCATATGCTCTTACTCGTATCGAGATCAGTTAGAAATGCGAATGCTGGCTTGTTGTCCACCTTGTAGCTCTGTGGTGCAGACAGTATCTTAGTCCTGGTGCAATCCCAGCTGAGGTCAATTCACCTGTTCAGAATGAAATCTAAGACTTGTTCCATTCATGGAATTCAATTTCTCATCTATCAGAGTAATTATCAATGAATCATTTTATTATATTATATCCAAATTTTACATTTTGTCCAACATTCTTACATCATCTTTTCATTGTTGAAGTGGCAGAGTAGATTTTTCCTTTCTAAGTTCAGCTTTAAAGGAGTAAACGAACCTGTAGAAAATTGGACAGTTGTTTAACTTTTCCCCACTTTCATGGAGTACAAACTTTCCACATGTCTTAAAGTGCTTCCTGACAATGAACCCCAATGCTGGTTAAAAACTGGAACTCATTTAAGAGAATACAGTCCTTTTCATTGTTTGCCGACTGGGATTGAGCTCATGGGATAGAAATTGGCATGTGTTTCAGGTGTAAACTGAGCACAAGGCATATCAATTTAGCATTGGAGTGGCCTGCAACCAGTCTGTGCAGCCATTGTACCTCTGTCAAATTATTGACATTCATTCTCTATGTCTGAAGTCCATGAATATGTGAATTAGGATCTTACCATCCTGTCAACAAATCCATCATCAATAAACATGGACCAGGTTTGAAGAACCAAAGACAAATGTTTTAACAACTTTCATTTAAGAAACATCCTCTTGTGAAGCTGGAGTGCCATTGCCTCACCATCAAGCACCAGTCCCAGTGTTCAACAGCCTAACCTCTCTTCCCCCATCCTTATTAAGCTATATGTCACATCAACACCCTATTGTTTGGTACTGATCTGCTGTTGGCAAGGCTGGCAGCCTGAAATTGATGTATCCTGTGAGGCCGTCTCTGTGGAGATTCTGTCAGAATCTATCAGCATCATCCCATCCAAGTAAATCATCGGATGGTTTCTGCAAATGGTTGAGACGGTCTAATACAAAGTGTGCTGCCTGTGCCCAATGAGATTTTGACTGCAATGAGATGCATTGTGGAACCAATGCAAGACGAAAGAAAGCAAGTCAGGGAGACGCCACAACCTAATTGCCAGTTAGACACCTGCAGGTTTGGTTGTAGAATGGCACAAGCAAAGATCACAATCAAATGGCTCCACACAGTCAGCTCAGCATGAAAGCAGTTGCGGATCTGTGCCATCTGTTGCATGGAGCCCGCAACCAGCCAGGATCATAAGGCTGCTACTGTCAGGGACTGTCGAGGTCACCTCTTCACCCACTTACTATGCTGCCATTATCTCACATGTAAGCAGTTCTATCATTCCCTTTGGATGTCATAAGTGGAATTCAGGAACCCCTTCCTCTGAACTACTTCACAGAGCTGCTCAAATCTCGAACCACTTCACTCTGGTGCCACAGAATCTATTTCTATTTTGACATTTACTGCTTAGTCTATCAGGTTTTCTTCAGCACTGTTTTGGGCACAAACCAATATTGGAAGGCCAAAAACCTACTTAAAATATTTACAGCCTTTTTGAAGGGTAAAACTATTTTTGTTCCCATGTACAATCGCTTCTCTCTAAGTGGTAAAACTTTAATTATGCCAGCCGATCTTTTGACAGCTGTGGGCATGCAATTGCTGCCCCTCAATCTTTGCCAATATTCTAGTGCTTGGGCCAGCATGAATCAGGAATGTGTTTGCATATTTAATTAGACCTGCGCTCAGAAAATCCCGGACAATCAACCCATCTGGAAAGGAGACAAGTGCAATCTCCACTCTGTTACAGCACCATTTCACTTATTAAATTTGTGGAAAATCTGCTCTTGCATTTCTTCCTAGTGCACCTTCAGTCACTTCTCTCAAGCTTAGAAAGAGTTTTGAGATGTAATTACCTCCTGCCGAAAACTTCTGTGTACAGCATATGAATCCGATAAAACAAGTTCATATGAATGCAGTCAGCTCATAATACATACAGTTGGATGTAAGAGTATTTCCATTAAAATCAAATTTATTCCACGCAGTAATTTCCTCTATTTGTTGAAATTACTTATTTTATACATTATGCAATGACTTGTTTTAAAAAACAATTCAATCTTCAGTCATAAGTCAAGAAAGCAGCTAAGTAAGCATAAAATGTAACAATGGAAGGAATGAAAAGCTGTATCTTTGAAAAATGGCCCAAAATGTCTTCCAATGAGGACCTAAGCAAATCTCTGCTTTTTACAGCATTGTAATTATGCCCCTTTCTGTATATTGCTGAGTAAGAGCAGAAATAAGGAAGATATGTTATTTGATAGAAAGTTCTGAGTATTTTGATAAACTACTTCCAAAATTGTATATGAATTGCTGCACTCATCCATATGATATCACCTTAATAAAAATAAGTGAAACATTTATTTGTTGCAGCAGAAAAATATGAGGTTATTCAGAGATGACCTGCCTATAAAGAATATCGATTAATTTAATTTGTAAAATGATTAGTTTATAGTACTTTATTACAGGCTAGCACATCTTCAAACTTGCTTCAAACTAACAACTGTTTAGCTGCCATTTCTGGGCACAGGGACACCATTCATGATCTACCCTCATTCAAACCCTTTGAGATAGGCGATCTTCAAACAATGTGCTACCCCTTATTTGATTGATTGTGGCAGTCTGCTTGTTAGCTGAATAGTCAGCAGAGATCCCACAGCATGTGTGGCCAGCCTGGCAACATGATCTTCTTAAAGGGGAAGTGAGCCAATTGTAAGGAAGCTAATGCTGACCCTTTTCTACAAGAATTGGCCAAAGCTTAAAGAAGCACCCTAAATGGAGAATCAGGGAAGAGACAGGCCTCCTGGATTCCTGTGTGATATGTATGTATATTTCAAAGTTCAATGATATCACATAAGTGTTCAAGGTCAATTAATGCATCTTCACATGACATCACCTACCAACCACACCGCCCCCTAAACAGACTTATGCCTAACATTCATATATTCCACCTCACCCTCACTTGGTGCTACCGCGCTATTAGGACAATGGTATGCCCATGCGCAATGTACCCTCTGAAATCCCACCTCACTCCCCTATTGCTATCTACCATGGTGCAAGTTAATTGTTATGATATGGATATATCCAAATTGTCATATAGTCCTAGAAATTGAAGACAGGAAATATCAATCCAGCTCTTCACTTTTATTCTGGAGTAGCTTGTTTGATATTTAGTTTAATAGTCTTCAAACACAACTGCACGTGAAAAAGGGTCCAGACCCGAAACGTCAGCTTTCCTGCTCCTCTGATGCAGCCTGCTCTGCTGTGTTCCTCCAGCTCCACACCACACCTTGTTATCTCTGCACCTAATGGTAACCTCTCCTGGTACTGACAACTGCTGAAACATGTCAGTCACGTAGAATCTATCTAACTTGATGGTGGGACCCTCTTGGTAACCTCAGCTGGTGTGGGAATTGAACCCATGCTGTTGGTATCACTCTGCAGCCGACTGAGCCAACAAACTCCCAGTCAGGAGGGAGTTGCCCTGTGAACCCTCAACATTGTCTCCAGTTACCATCACCAGACACTGTGTTCCTTTTTAAAAGGATATACTTATGTAATATATGTATGTAACTTGGCATGTAAGAACAAAATGTATACATCTTTAATATTCATCATTCAATTTCCATACTGAACAATGGGAAGAATTGCAATGTAGAGTTACAGAGTCATCGAAATGTACAGCAAGGAAACAGACCCTTAAGCCCAACTTGTCCCTGCCAAGCAGGTATCTTAAATTAATCTAGTCCCATTTGCCAGCATTTGGTCCATATCTCTCTACACCCATCCTATTCATATACCCATCAAGATGCTTTTTAAGTGTTGTAATTGTACCAGCTTCCACAACTTTCTCTGGCAACTTATCCCATACATGCACCACCCTCTGCGTGAAAAAGTTGCTACTTAAGTCCCTTTTAAATCTTTCCCCTCTCACCTTCAACCTATTCCCTCTAGTTTTGGACTCACCTAACCTGGGAAAAAGACCGTGTTGTAAAAACTGAACTAGTCCACGCTTGTAGGTATTCTATGATTCTATGGCAAGTCTTATAGCATCAGGTCAAACATAGGCTTGAAAACTTGCTGCTGATTACCACCTGTTGTCCTCCCTCAGTTGATGAGTTAGTCTTCACCTTCCATGTTGAACAACACTTGTAGGGAGCATGGAGGGTGGCAAGCATACAGAACGTACTCAGGGTGAGGGATTTCAATGTCTACCACCAGGAGTGCCTTGCAAGCAGCACTCCTGACTGAGTTAGTTGAATCCTAAGTGACATCACCATTGGACTTGGTCTGAGGAAACCAAGACGGGAAGACATACTTGACTTCGTTCTCACCATCTGCTTATGTCCAACCATGAGTGTATCATTAAGAATCACCCCTGCACAGTCCTTGTGAAGGTGAAGTCTCATTTTCACATTGAGAATACCAGACATTACGTTGTGGGACACTGTCTCTGGGCTAAGTGGGAGATACTTCAAATAGATCTAACAACTCAAGACGGACATCCATGAGGCATTGTGGGCCATCAAAAGCAATAGAATTGCACTCCAACACAATCTGCAACCTCATAACCTGGCACATTTCCCACTTTACCATTAAAATTAATTAAATGAAGAGAGCAGGAAGGCATGTCAGGAGCAGCACCAGGTATACCATAAAATGAGACATCAGCCTGGTGAAGCTACAATGAACTACTTGCATGTCAAACATAAGCAGCAAGTGATAAACAGAGATAAGTGATGCAACAACCACCAGATTAGATTTAAGCTCTGCAATCCTGTTACATCCTGTCCTGAATAGTGGTGGACCATTAAATAACTCACTAGATGAAGCACCCCCGCAAATATACCCACCTTCAATGATTGTGGAGCCCAACACTTTAGCGCAAAAAATAAAGCTGAAGTATTCACAGCAATCTTCAGCCAGACTTGTCAAATGAATGGTCCAGCTTGGCCTCCTCCAATGGTTCCTAGCATCACAGATGCCAGTGTTCAGCCAATTCATTTCATTCCACGTGACATCAGGAAAGGGTTGCACACGCTGGATACATCAAAGGCAATGAGCCCTGACATAACTCTGACAATAGCTCTGAAGCCTTCTGCTCCAGAAATTGCCGCTGCCCGAGCCAACCTGTTCCAGTACAGCTAAGACACTGATATCTACCTGATAACATGGAAAATTGTTCAAGTACGTCCAGTACACAAAAAGCCTGACAAATCCAACCCATCCAATTACTGCCCAATCAGTCTAGTCTCGATCATCAATAAAGTGATGGAAAGTGTCATCAACAGCAGCACCTGATCAACAATATCCTGCTCAGTGATGCCCAGTTTGAGTTGCAATAGGGCCATTCAGCTCCTGACCTTGTTACAGCCTTGGTTCAGACATGGACAAAAGAGCAAATTCCAGAGACGAAGCGATAGTGACAACCTTTGACATCAAGGCCTCATTTGATTGAGTGTGGCATCAAGGAGCCCAAGCAAAACTGGAGTCAATGGAAGTCAGGGGAAAACCTCTCCACACAGTCTCCCACTATCAATATCCTGGAGGTTATCATTGACCAGACACCGAAACTACCGTATGAATGCCATGGTTAGAGGCTTGGAATTCTGTGGCAAGACACTCATCTCCTGACTTCAAAAGCCAGTACACCATCTACAAGGTTCATGCTTGAGGAGTGTGATGGAGTCCTATTTGCCTGGATGGATGCAATTCCAATAACACTCAAGAAGCTTGACACCATCTAGGACAAAGCAGCCCACTTGATAGGCACCACATCCAAAACCCTCCACCACTGACACTCAGAAGCAGCTGCGTGTACCATCTACATGATGCACTGCAGAAATTCACCAAAGCTCCTTAGACAACACCTTCCAAACAGGACTATCTAGAAGGACAAGGGCAGGAAATACATGGGAACACCGCCACCTGCACGTCCCCCACTAAACCACTCACCATTATGGCTTTGAAATATTCTACAGTTTCTTCAGCGTCACAGGGTCAAAATTCTGGATCCCTGTCCCTAGTAGCATTTTGGGTGCACCTACCCCAAATGAATTGCAGTAGTTCAAAAATTAGCTCACAACCACCTCTGCAAGAGCAACTAGGGACAGGCAATGAATGCTGACCCAGCCAGCAATTCCCACATCCCACAAGTGAATTTTTAAAAAAAGGCCTGTATATCTCTTTGGGTGATAGTTCAGTAGCCAACTTGTTTCCAGAGGCTGTAAAACTGACTGTCCACTGCTGTGGTCAGTTGGATTTCCTTTTCCTTGCCCAATAAAGAATGGAGTAGTAGTTCTGTGACCCTCTTTGAAATTTCTTTTAAAAATGCTCTTCCATTTTTTTGTGTTGAACGAAATCCAATTCATTCATAGGCACTATTTTACCATTTGCTAGGTTTCTTGTTGGGCATACTAGCCTATATACTTGGCCATATTTGCTCCTATACTGGAAAATGGGAATCCCAATATAGGAAGTGCCTTTCCTGACTGCACTGCTACTACCTAATTACATTGTTTTGGTAAGGCAGAGGCCCTAGTGCAGATAACAACCTTGAAGAACTTTGCAGAGTTTTAAATATCAAGCCACTAAGTCTCAGTCCACTTACAACTATTTTACCACTCTGTCAAGTGTGTTACAGTGTGAATAGAAGGGTCAAGCATTTTCGACACACAAATCATTTGTGATTGTATCTTAAATTTTAACGATCAAATGTATAGGTAAATGCTTTGTGAATCTAACACTCAGTTTGATTGAACTGAAGTAGAATGCTTGTGCAATCATGAAGAATGATTGATGTTTATGATTTGAAACAACTCATTTGGTGTTGACACTGGAAAGTTAGTTGAGTGAATTGGGGTCAGACATATTGGCGTCACTCTTCTTGGCTTACTTCACTTTGAAATGATGGTCTGATTTTCTGAATAACCATCACCCCCCTCACAGAAGAAAACACATACATTTACAACATATAGCTGCAGAGAAATGGTCTCACCAGCTTCAATCTAATCCATGACAGCAAAATGTTTTTCTTCTGACGTGAAGGATTCCCCACCCCTCCCACACTCAGTTATTTTGATTATACTAAGTTGGTGAGAAAATATGGATTATCTGCTTACTAAGAAAATTAATTCATTACTGCATATTGCCATGCACAACACCAAATTTACAAGGGGTTTGTCAAGCTTCCAATGACAGAAAATAAAGTTCTGCTATCGAACAAATGTCACTTAAACGAACACAATCTAAGCGGAATTCATTGTGAGCTGAAAGGCCTGTTTCTATGCTGTATGATTCTATAATTAACTTAATAATGTGTATGATTTCTCTTTGGTGGTTGCTGATAGTGATTGAAATATAATTTAAACTCTCACATCAAATTCATTGTTACTCCTAAAATGCAACAGGATTTCAAAAACATTCTGAAGAACTCTAATTGTTGAAAATAACCTACTTGTTGATATTCTGCGGCATTTCTCATGATGAAAATTAATTTTCTTTCTGCAGTTACTCTGCTTCTCTACATTTCTGTAACTCTTCTGCATATCATAAAGTTCCATCAAGTGTGAATTTATAGCTTTTCTTACAAGAAGCAACCAAGCAACACTTGACTTTACATCTGCAATAGACTGAGATAAGAGATTTGTCCTGTGTCACAAGTAGGTGGCAAGGCAGTAGCAAAAAAATTGTTCTGTATACGGGTCCATACCAGCCTGAACCCTGGGCCAAATTTCACAGGAGGCATATTAGTTAACAAACTGGAGCTCCAATGCAGCAAGAAGTCTGAGTACTTGAATTGAAGCAGATTTTGCTTTCATCTGCAGTACAGAGGATGCAGGTAACATCTTAAAAGTGACTGTTAAGAATTGGATTGAGGGAAGATAAAATTACAATCACCAGGCAAGTAGTACTGAACAAATTGTTGGAAATGCAGGTTGACAATTCCCCAGGTCCTGTGGTTTTTCTGCAAGAGTTTTAAAAGAATTGGTTCGTGAGATAGTTAAAGCATTAGTTTCAATTTTTCACAATTCACTAGATTCTAGGAAGGTTCCATTTGATTGGAAAGTAGCTCATCAATTATTTTATTCAAATAGGAAGCAGACCAATTAGCTTAAGATCTTTGACAGGGAAAATGTTTCACAGCTACTATGAAAGTCATTATTACTCTTGGGACACTTGGATACATTTGAGGAAATCAAACAGAGCCAACATTGTTCTGTGAAAAGGAAATTATATTTAACTAATTTCTTGCTGTTCTGTGAAGAAGTAAGAAGTACTGTGGATGAAGGAGAACTGGTAGATATACTGTACCTAGATTTCCAAATGCATTTGACAAAGTGGCTCAAAGTTGATTGTTAAAAAGGTTATGGTGTAGAAGTAACATAATGGCATGGATGGGAGATCGGCTACCAATCAGGAAACAGAGTTGGCATACATGGGTTATTTCTGGTTAGCAAGATATAGTAAGTGGTGTGCCACATGGATTGCTGCAAGGACCTCAGCTCTTTGCAATTTACGCAAATGATTTGGATGTACAGATAGAAGTACGTTTGATAAATTTGCTGATAACATAAAGATGGACAGGAAAGTAAGTTGTGAAGAGGGCATATGGAAGCTACCAGCAGCATGCGCCAATGGTTTACGCAGAAAACACTCTGCACATGTTTTATGCAAATTGCCATCTGTGAAAGTCAAAGGGAGCAGTCCTTACTGGGGTAAAGTGGGACAATGGTCAGTCAGGAGTTCCAGCACAGTTAATCAAGGGTATGACTGATTTTATTCTGGGGAATTGAATACTGTTAGTCAGTCTCTTGGTTCTACCTGAGTCTGGGATTGGTATCCTTGCAGTTAGAGGATTGGATCATGGTCAATCCTGCAGTTCAAAAAGGGCATCTAGTCCAGTGATTATAGATACGTCAGTTAGAATGCAATAGAGACATCAGTCCAGAGAATGCGCTGACATTTTCTGCTATAGGTCAAACACAGTGATTGAGTGCAATGGAAGAGCAGTTAGTGATGATACAAGAGCAGGAGAGATAATGAGGCTTCCCAGTGAGTAGAAAACACAGAGGGCAGGAAAAGTTAGTAATTATGGAGGATGAGATAGATGGGACCCCTTGAGTCGACATGATGCATGCCATAGTGAGACCTGAAAGCCATGAACTTTCATAAGAGGCATTTGATATGGTAAGGCTAGAGAAAATGACGGTCCTGAGAATGTATGGTGGCAAAGAAACAACAGTGGCACTTACACTCGCAGAATGGTGTCATCTGTCTTACCTTGGACTGATAGAATAAGCTCGTGCCAAATCGATTTTGAAATATTAGATTCAGTAACCAACAAAGATGTGCACGTTAGGTGGATTAGCCATGCTAATTTGTCCATAGTTTCCAGGGATGAGTAGGTTAGGTGCGTTTGCTATGGGAAATGCAGGGATAGGGTAGGTGAATGGCTGTGGGTGGAATGGTCTTCAGAAGGTCTGTGTGGACTTGTTGGGCTGAATGGCCTGTTTCCACACTGTGGGTATTGTATAAAGTGATTCTTCAAACATTGTAGCATGATTTCTGTAACAAATTGAAGTATTTTACGGTCAAATATTGGGAAATCTCACCACATTTTTTTGTTTCTACTTTTTCTTATTATTTTTCATGAGGTTTGAACACTGCTGAGAAGGCTAATGCTTGTTGACCATGCCAATTTATCCAGAAGAAGGTGGTCGTGAGCTGCCTTCTTGAATTGTTATAGTCCATGTGTGATAGGTAGACTGACAATGCTGTTAGGAAAGGAATTCCAGGATTTTGACGGCAATATATTTCCAAATCGTGTAGGTTTGTGACTTATGGGGAAACTTGCAGGTGGTAAGATCATGACTGATCCGATACTTCTCAATTCCCCTTTCCTGCTTTTTCTCTATAACCTTTGATTCCTTTTATTGACTAAAAATCTATCTTAAAGCGATACCCATAACATAAGGAAAATGATGAATGGGTGATAGCAAGAACTGCAGATGCTGGAAGTCAGACCCGATACAGTGTGGAGCTGGAGGAGAACAGCAGGTCAGGCAGCATCAAAGGAACAGGAAAGTCAGGTCCTGATAAAGGGTTCGGCCTGAAACATCGACTTTCCTGCTCCTCTGATGTTGCCTGACCTGCTGCGTTCCTCCAGCTCCACACTGCATCAATATACGATGAACATTAACTTTCTGGACATGGTTCAACACTGCAGCAGGAGACTGAGACCTCCTCAGCGTTTTGCTGCTGCAATGTGCAGTTTCTTGGACAAGTCCTCTTTCTCACTGGACCAGGTGGGCACACAAGGTCACTGCAGTCCTGAATATTTTAATCTCCAGCTCATTCCAAGCATGCATTGATGATATCACCAGGATTTTACAATAATGCCCACAAATACATCAGCTGAAGTAACAGTGATTGGTAAAGTTGCTGCAATCCCATAGGGGCTGCCCTCTCATTGGACAGAGACGTCTGGTGGTGATTTAACCTGAGGGTCACGGTGACTCAGCTCAGGGGAGAGGCTGAGAAGCAGAGTCCTTCACAGAAACCTCAGTCAGTGCAGGAATTGAATCCATGCTTTTAGCACCACTCTGCATTGGAAACCAGTCATCCACTAACTGAACTAACTAATCCCCCGATAATAACTGATGTCATGCTGAGTCTACTAGCAACTGATGACATCAGTCAGAACAAGCAAGTCCTCACATTTGCTAATTGGCTTGCATTTGTCCAGAGCTAGGGAGTCTAGGTCCCTTCCTGACCACCCCAGGACTGTTTGTCTACCAAAAGGAATTCCGCTCCATTAACCTGTGGCTAGTACATAGCCACCCAAAGTTCACCATCGTGTATGTGTAAGATGTCCAGAAATCTGCCATGATGGCCTTACGCTGCAACAGTCAGGTCTGTCAAGGTCCAAATAAATTCACTTAGTGTTGTCTTGGATGGGGCATGGCTGAAGATACCTGTGACAAAATACAGCTTCAATGTATAGGAAAGATACAGCTGAACGTAAGGGGGTCAGTGAGCAAGCCATTAGGTTGCTGATGTAGTTCAGGAGCCCGAACGGTTCAGTGGACACCGATGTAAGCAAATGTGTGGCAAAGATAGTAAGCAGCACCTAGTATTACGCGGCACAGCAGAGAGAACTGGAGCTGCAGGGAAGTGACACTCACACTGCAGCTTCAGAGACAGGGGCAACCAAAGGTGTCCAAGGAGCAGTGCGAGGAAAAGCAACAGCAGGAGAGGTCTTTGTTGTGACCAGAATCTCTGCAGCTGTAAACCTCGCCAATACAAAGCATTCTTCAGCACAGTCAATAATCCTCGCAACTCACTGATGCCCACTGTTTATTTTCCACTGCTGAAATATTCCTTGGCAGGTGGGAGGCAACAAGCAAGATGACATAGCAAGAACTGCAGATGCTGGAGTCAGAGACAACACAGTGTGGAGCTTGAGGAACACAGCACGTCAGGCAGCATCAGAAGAGCAGGAAAGTTGATGTTTTGGGTCGGGATCCTTCATCAGAAATGGGGAGGAGGAAGGGAGCTGGGAAATAAATAAAGAGAGGAGGGATGGGGGTGGGGAAGGTAGATGGGATAGTGATAGGTGAGTGCAGGTAGGCAGTGGTGGGGATTGGTTCATGGGAAGGATGGGGCGAATAGGTGGGAGAGATGATGGACACATTGTGTCAGGTCTAGGAGGCAAGGATGAGAGGGTGGGTTGGACATGGGATGAGGCCGGGGTTGGGGAGATTTTAAAACTGGTGAATTCCATGTTTAGGCCATCGGGTTGTAGGCACCCGAGGCGGAATATGAGATATTGCTCCTCCAGTTTGCAGGTGGCATCATTGTGATACTAGAGGAAGCCCAGGATGGACATGTCACCCGGGGAGTGGGAGGGGAAGTTAAAATGGTTGGCAACTAAAGGTGTTGTTGATTATAGTGTACAGAACACAGACGCTCTGCGAATTGCTCAGCAAGTCTGCGCTTGGTCTTGCTGGTTATAGGGGGCCATATTGGGAGCAAGGGATACAGTAGACCAGGTTGGAGGGTGTACAGGTGAATCCTTGTCTGATATGAAAGGTTTCTTTTGGGCCTTGGATGGAGGTGAGGGGGGAGGTTAAGGGGCAAGTGTAGCACCTCTGGTGGTTGCAGGGAAAGGTGCCGAGGGTGGTGGGGTTGATGGGGAGTATGGAGCAGACAAAGGAGTCATGGCGTGAGCAGTCCCTATGAAAGGCAGATCGGGGTGGGGAGGGAAATATCTCTTTACTTTTGGCGTCAGATTGTTGGTGGCAGAAGTGGCGAAGGATGATGTGCTCAAAGAGGAGGTTGATGGGGTGATATGTGAGGAGCAGGGGGACTCTGTCCTTATTTTTGTTGGGGGAGAGGTCTGAAGGCGGAAGTGTGGGAAATGCAAGAGATGTGGTTGAGCGCATTATGAATCAATGGAGGGGGTATGTTGTTGTCCTTGAAGTAGGAGGACATCTGGGATGTCCTGGAGTGGAATGCTCCATCTTGGGAGCAGATGTGACAGAGGTGGAGGAATTGGGACTAAGGGATCGCATTCTTGCAGTAGGGTGGGTGACAGGGAGATGTAGTCCAGGCAGCTGTGGGAGTCGGTGAGTTTGAAAGAGATGTTGATGCTGAGATGGTTACTGGAGATGGAGATGGAGATGGAGATGGAAAGGTCCAGGAAGGGGACGGAGGTGTAGGAGATTGTCCAGGTGAATTTGAGGTTGGGTGAAAGGTGTTAGTACAGTTGATGACTTGGACAATGGAAACTCAAGGTATATTTTATAGTACCTAAGCACTGATAATGATTTAACACATGAACACACTTTTCAGCACCCAAGTGATTTCCTAGTATGATTGCAAACTATTTATTTTCCTTTTCCTTTTGCTCTAAACTGTTGCTACTTCAGTGGTTTTGAAATTTCTGGAGGAAGGCTGTTCATTGCCCTGCTCTGACTACTTTGACATCCTCCGAGTGTTTGAGCCTGCAAGGATCCAGTCAAAGCTTCCTCCACCTGCCATTGGGACAGGAGTTAAAGAGCAGAATTTAATACCTTCCCCAGGGTGGGTTTGGTGGTGGGTGACAAGTGGTGACTAAAATAACTCCACAGAGGTCAGTACCCCGTCACCAAGTCACCCTTTATTTACACATGGAATGTCCTAGACACAGATTCAGCTCCCTCAGAGCCAGCTCTCAGGGTGAACAGAACCTCTGACACTTCTGTTTCTGTCAGCCAGGACTCCCTGATTGGACCAAGTTAACAGCTGTAATCAGGGAACTCTTATGCTGTGAGGTCCACCTGGCTGACCTCATTACAAACATTACAGCAACGTTGCCAACTTCCCAGTTGCACCCCAATTAGATTGGTAGAAGGAAATGACTGCTTTACTGCCTCCCAATCAGTGGAATTAAGTGCACGGTTCAACTTCACCTACCGACCCCAGTGCACCTCCGCTGATTTTAACCCAGTATTGGGCAGGATGCTTGCAACGTGAGGAGCAGGACGAACAAATCCTGATGCTGTTGCTTGCCAGCCCACAGAGGAATCTCTCAATCAAAAATATTCAGTGTCTGATGGAGGAACCATTGGGGAAATGAGCCATTGAGAGTCACCCTTGGCTCTTGCTGCTGATTCCCCTAACCACCTCCTCTGTGTCTTAACCACATGCCATGCTTCCCTCCTTGATCTGAAGCCTCAGGAGGGTGTAGCAACGGCCTCTCCAGTGGCATTGCTGTGTACACAAGATGTGTTAGCTTCTGATTTCCTGGCAGCTCTTGGTGGAGAGCTATTCCAAACTCTGGGGTCCTGATCCAGGTGAAGACCTGCTGCTGGCCTGATGTACCAAAGCACCAAAGGCTCTTGAGCATGTGGATTCTGACTGAGGATGGATAGGGGAAGGGCCAGATGACTTGAAGATGATCTCCAACTTCATGTATCCTCTCTCCATCACCACTGCCGTGGCATTCTGTTAGCTAAGAGCTGAAGATTACTTTTTTTGCATTTTAGTGATGTCTGGATAGCCAACCTTTTTGAACTTAGTTTAAACCAGAGGCTGATGTCCAGGCCATGAGGGCCAGTTATCACTTCGTCCTACTGCATCTAACTTTTGAGGCTGGTGGAAATCATCAGAAAAACCTAAGAAACTTCCCCAGTATTGACCGGGACTCCCTTAGTGCCAGAGAGACTGAAAAGGGGCAGAATCTGTCAAATGTATCCAGGAAACAATATGTAGATGGCCCAGCTCGGGAAGGGGCCTTGTATCGGGGAGTTAGCCTAGCATTTTGGGAACAGTGATCATAATTCTGTATATTTTGAGAGTTATAGATAAGGATAGCTCCTCAGAAGAAAATACTAAATTGGGGAAGGCTAATTACAACAATATTAGGCAGACACTGGAGAAATTAGATTAGGGGTGGCTATTTGAAGATAAATCCACATCTGACATTTGGCAGCCATTTAATGGCCAGTTGATCAGAGTTCAGGACCAGCATGTTCCTGTGAGGAGGACTTTTTTTTTAATTCAGGGGATGAAGGCATCAATAGCCAGGCCAGTATTTTATTGCTCATTGGGCAGTTCAGAGTTAACCACTTTGCTGTGAGCCTCGAGTCACACGTAGGCCAGATATTATAAGGATGGCAGTTTCCTTCCCTAAAGGACATTAGCAAAACAGATGGGTTTTTCCAACTATCAACAATAGATTTATGGTCATTGTTTAATTCTTAATTCCAGATATTTTATTGTATTCAAATTCTAACATATGCCATGGTGGGATTCAAACCCAGGACCCCAGAACATTATGAGTCTCTGAAGTAACAGTCCAATGAAAATACCACTATGCCATTGCCTCCCCATAATATAGAAGGAAATGTAAGGGTGTAGGATTTGGGAACACTGGATGACAAGAGATATTGAAAGATTAGTCAAAAAGAAAAAGGAAGGACTGGTAAGATTTAGGAAACTGACATCAGACAAGGCCCTTAAAGAATATGAAAGAAGCAGGAAAGAACTTAAACAAGAAATTAGGAGGGCTAAAAGGGACCATGAAATGCCTTTGGCAAGTAAGATTAAGGAGAAACCCAAAGCATTTTATACATATATTAGGACAAAGAGGGTATCAAGGGAAAGGATAGGTCCACTCAATGACATATGAGGGAATTTATGCGTGAGGCCAGAACAAGTAGGTGAAGTCCTTAATGAGTATTTTGCATCAGTATTCACTAAGGAGAAGGACATGGATGATGTTAACATTCAGGATAGATTTGTTTAATTATAGGCCATGTTGATATTAAGAAGGAGGTGGTGTCTTGAAAAACATTAAGGTTGATAAACCTTCAGTGTCTGCTGGGATCTATCTTTAGCCACAGGCAAGATCTCAGAAGTCTGAAGAATAGCCGATGTTATTCATTTCTTTAAGAATGGCCACAGGAATAATCCAGGAAACTATAGGCTGGTGAGCCTTACCTCAATGATAGGAAACTATTGGAGAAAATTCTTAGGGACAGGATCAATTCACATTTGGAAATTAAAGAACTTATTAAGAATAGTCAGCATGGCTTTATGCAGGGGAGATCTTATCTCACAAGTATGATAGAGTATTTTTTTGAGGAAGTGATGAAGATGTTGGATGAGGATACGGCAGTGGATGTTGTCTACATGGACTTTACTAAAGCATTTGACAATATCCATTGCGGTAGGCTGGTACAGAAGATTAAGTCACATGGGATCTATGATGAGTTGGGAAGTTAGATACAAAATTGGCTTGGTAATAGAATGCAGAGGGTAGTGTGGAAGGGTATTTTTCTGACTGGTGGTTGTGACCAATGGTGTTCCACAAGGATCAGTGTTGCGACATCTGTTGTTTATAAAATATATATATATAAATGGATGAAACTGTAAGTGATCTGATTAATATGTTTGTAGATGACATGGAAATTAGTGGAGCTGTGGATAGTGAGTAAGGTTGTCAAAGGATACAGCAGGACATAGACCAGTTAGAAAATTATGTAGAGAAACGGCAGATGGAGTTTACTCCAAACAAGTATGAGGTGATGCATTTTGGGAGGTCAAATGCAAGTGGAAAGTATACAATAAAAGGCAGGTCCTTTAGGAAAATTGACACACAGGAGGATCTTGGAGAACAAGTCCATTGCCCCTGAAAGTGAAAATACAAGTGGATAAGGTGGTAAAGAAGGCGTGTGGTATGCCTTCCTTCATTGGTTGGTGCATTGAGTGTAAATGTTGGCAAGCCACATTGCAGAGACTGAAGCAGGAGGATTCAGTACAGAAAGTTATACAGCACTGGTCTGTAGTTAACAGATGAGCTCCTATGTGACTGCTGAGAGTCGGTGGACTGGTCCATGCTCATTAACTGATCAGCCACCCTAAATGAGTATGCCACTACCATCACAGACTTCATCAGTAAGTATGTAGAGGACCACGTGCCAAAGAAGTTAATCCCAATGTTCCCAAACTGGAAACCATGAATGGACCAGCAGATCCACTCCCTATTGAAGTCCAAGTCTGAGGCATTTATATTGGGTGACCCTTACCTATAAAGAAAATCTAGGTATAACCTTCACAAAGTCAGAAATGCCAAGAGACAGTACCAGCTAAGCTAGAGTCCAAGGCTAACCACACAAACACCAGTTGATTGTAGCAAGGCTTACATGATATAACAGGCTACAAAGCAAATTCGTGGAGAGCCCAATGCATTCTATGCTCACTTTGAACAGAAGATCAGTGAAATGATGTCACCTGCCCCGATAGTCACTGCTGCAAACATCAAATCGGCCGTCTTGAGGGTGAGCCTATGGAAGGAGACTGGCCCGGATGAAGTCCCACACTGTGTTTCAGATCCTATGCAGACACCTTTACCTCTCCTTACTCTGATGTAAGGTATCCAGCTGCTTCAAGAAGACCACTGTCTTCCCAGTGCAAAAGAAAAATCAGGTAGCACGCCATATTGACTACTGTCCGGTGGCTCTGATCTCCATAATTATGAAGTGCCTCAAGAGGTTAGCCATAGCTCACATCAACTCCAGCCTCCCAGACTGCCTTGACCATCAACTGCTTGCCTACTTTCACAATAGCTTCACAACAGATGCCATCTCCCTGGCCCTACTCTCATCTCTGGAACATCTGGACAATAAGGGCACCATACATCAGTCTCCTACTTATTGACTATAACTCTGCTACTAACCCCATAAATCATACTTAATAACACCAAAAATCACGCCAAACTCATCTCCAAACTCCGAGACCTATGGCTTAGTTCCCTCTTGTGTAATTGGATCCTTGATTTCCTGACCTGCAGACCGCAATCAGTGAGAATAGGCGATAACATCTCCTCCTCAATAATATTCAACACCAGTGCCCAGAAAGGTTGTATATTTAGCCCCTTACTATAGTCCTTATACATTCACAACTGTGTCACCAAATTCTGCTCTAACTCTTGTTATGGGCCAAACCAAAAGCCCTCAAAATGTATTAAGAATATAGCCTAGACATGAATTTTTTTTTAGTTTTAAAGATAAGTGTAAGGTGTTGTGTTCCAGATGCAATTTGATTGGTCAAGCTGCCAGGCTTGAAGCATAACACACTTTACTCTTACATTATATTTAAAATACAAGCAAAAGAAAGAAGATTTGGAATAACTTGACTGTATTGGAAAATTTCACAAAATAAAAGATTATTTAACTATGAAACAGTAACATCTCATAAACACACCTTTGGTGAAGGCAAATTCAGTAAAATAGATTGCCTCACATGAAGTTCTCCAGTCCAGCAGAAAAGAACATCGAGAGAGAGAATTCAAGTGTGTTGGTGTAGCAGGGAGAGATGTACAGCAGCTTCCAAACACCAATAGTTACTCAAAGCTAAAATCCTCATTCTGTGGGAATTTGACCCCAACCACTCATGTTTATTTTGCCCGTTTATTAAAAGAAGTGAAGCTAGCTACTTTGCTGGGCACCAAGCAGACAGCTCGCCTCCAAGTTTATAACATTTTCTCTTAGAAGAAACATGACTGAACAGATCCTTTTTAAAAGCACATTCCATGACACTCCATTTACAGGTTTACTTATGGCATCATCGTCGGTGGGTCGGATCTCAAACAACGATGAGACAGAGCACAGAAAAGTGATAGAGAGAATAGTGGCATGGTGTAAAGTCAACAATCACTCCCTCAATGTCAGCAAAACAAAGGAGCTGGTCATTGTCTTCAGGACGTGGAGTGGAGGACACGCCTCTGTCTGTACCAATGGTGTTGAGGTGGATGTGGTCAAAAGCTTCAAGTTCCAAGGAGTAAAGATTACCAACAATCTGTCCTGGCCCATCTAGGCAGACACTGTAGTTAGAAAGCACACTAATGCCTCTACTTCCTCAGAAGATGAAGGAAATAATGACTTTTATCAGTTTTTATAGATGCACCGTAGAAAGTATTCTATCCAGATGCATCACAGCATGGTATGGCAACTGCTGTACTCAAGACCGCAAGAAATCACAGAGAGTTGTGAATGCAGCCCAGTCTTTCACGAAAACCAACCTTCCTTCCATTGATTCCATCTATAATTCCTACTGTTTCAGGAAAGCAGCCAAATAATCAAAGACCCCTCCTACTCTGGTTATACTCGTGTCCACCCTCTTCTGCTAGGCAGAAGATACAAAAGTTTGAAAACGTGCACCAACAGATTCAAGAACAGCTTCTTTGCCGCTATTATCAGACTTTTGAATGGACATCTCATATATGAGAGTCAGCCTTTCTCTGTATCTTCTCTGTAGCTGCATTTTGTTCTATTACTTTGATGTGCTTATGTAAGATATAATTTGCCTGCAGAGCATGCAAAACAACACTTTTCACTGTATCTCAGCATGTGTGACATTAGTAAATCAAATCAAGTCAAAACAAAATCTGGGGAAAGTGAAAGACATAAATTAAGACGGACAAGAACAAAAGGTTCAAAGTCCTCATTGTATGAATGACCATATTACAGTTATTTGTGACTCCACATCAGAGTGAGTGGTTATTGTGCATCAGGTGATTAAAAGACTTTTAGTTCTACTTGCTCTAACTCTAGTTCTACCATCAGCTGACTGCAAACCCTTCTCTTTCCATCTCCATAGGTAATGTATTCTGTCAATCACCAGATTTCTAGTGAGCCATCTTCCACAGTGGTCAAGATGGTGATTATTGAGAAGCCAACTCTGTACTTCGTTGTTCCTTGTGTTCTATATTCTTGTTTTAAGGAGAGAAAGCAAATAAATATGAGTCTGAGCAATGCATTGCAATGAGAGGAAGGAAAGATACATTTGTGGAAGGTGGTTGAGAGGGAACCGTGTGAAATGGCAACAAAATTACCGTGAATTTTTGTGGTGGTTGTTCAGATCAGGCTGCGAGGAGGACCTCAACAATGAAGAACGAGTAGAATAACAAACTATTTGTCTGAGGAATTCTGGACAGAAGAAGACTTTTTAATTCAGAATGAAGAGATGAGTAATTGATTGTGGAATGCTGCACACTTTTCCTGCTCTTGTGAGATCCTCTTTCAGCACTATATCCCAGTACAAAGGACTACAGTCCTGCTACTGACCCCTTTTTAATTCCTTTCTGGCCACAGGTGAGGGTGCCAGAGGACTGGAGGACCGCTAATGTAGTTCCACTTTTTTTAAGATTGGTAGTAGGGATAAACCAGGGAATTACAGACCAGTGAATCTTACATCAGTGGTAGGGAAACTATTGGAGAAAGTTTTCAAGAAGAGAATTAATCTCCACTAGGAGAGATAAGGTTTGGTCAGGGATAGTCAGCATGGCTTTATCAGAGGGGTGTCATGCTAATAAATCTGAATGAATTTTTCAAGGAAGTGATCATGTGTGCAGGTGAGGGGGCGTGAAGTTGATGTAATTTATATGGATTTCAGCCAAGAACTTGACTAGGTCCCACATTTGAGACCAGTAAAGAAGATAGACGCACATGCAATCCAGGATAATTTGGTAAGATTGATCCAAAACTGGCTTAGTGATGGGAGACAGAGGGTGGAGGTAGGAGGCTGTTCATGTAAGTGGAGGCCAATGTGCAGTCATGTACCTCAGGCATCATTTCCGGTCCCTTATGGTTTGTGATACTTATAAACAATATACATGAGAATGTGCAGCATGTGAGGAAGTTTGGCCAGGTGGTTAACAGAGGAAGAAAGCGTTAGGCTACGGAAAGATACAGCTGAGTTGGTCAGATGGGCAGATCAGTGGCAGATGGAAATTAACCTAGATAAGTTTGCAGTGATGCAAGTAACAAGATAAGGGAGTATTCAGTGAATGGCAGGACACTGGGAAGCTCAGACGAAATGAGGTATCATTGGGGTGCTTCTCTACAGATCCCTGAATGCGGGCAGAACAGGTTAATAAGGTGGTTAAGAAGGCATACAAGACAATTGCCTTTATCGGTGGTGACATAGATGATAACAGCAGGGAGATTATTTTGGAGCTGCACAAAACGTTGGTTAGGCCACAGCTGGAGTACTGTGCACTGTTCTTGTTACCACACTACAGGAAGGGTGTGTTTTGGCAGGAGGGAGTGCTGAGCTGATACTTCAGGATGTTGCCTTGATTGGACATTTTAGCTATAGAGAGACGCTGGATAGGATTGGGTTGTTTTGTTTAGAGCAGAGAAGGTGTAGGGGGTCCTGACTGAGAAGGGACATGGACAGGGTGGATAACAGGCAAACGTTCCCCTTAGCTGAGGGGTAAATAATAAGGGGGTATAATTTTAGGGTGAAGGGCAGTATGGTTAAGAGGGTATTTGAGGAAAAACAATTTCACCCAGAGGATGGTGGGAATTTGGAATGCCCTGCCTGGGAGGGTAGTTGAGGTGGAAAACCTCAACTCTTTTTAAAAGTACATGGATGAGTACTTGAACTGTCATAACTTCAAGGCTAGGAACTAAGTCCTGAAAAGTAGGAGTAGTGTAGAGGTCAGGACAGACCTGATGGGCTGAAGGGCCTCTTCTGTGCTTTAATGCTATGACTCTTCAGCTACTTTCACATCATTTCAGAGGTGGAGTGCTGCCTTCACTCCACTGACAAGAGCATTTCTCTATGTACACTTTATAGTATGGGGATGACTCAGAACAACTGTGGAGGGCTGCCCTTTCATTTTGAGTCCCTTGCTTTCTGTGGCCTGACAGTTGTAGCATGCAGTCATTCGAACCCCTGTCCAGTCCTTTTCATACTATTGCATTTCACTGTATGGTAAGAATCATTATCATGCCTGTCCACTCTGATTGATTCGCAAACCTGAGAGTAGATATTAATGCCATGACTGATTTAAAAAGTCACTGCAAACCTTCTTCGCCAGCTTTCATGTTCGTGATCTGCTGTAGCCTTCCCCTGCTGTGAGCAGGTTGAAATATTAGAACTCTATTTGGAGTCACTGGTGTCTTATGGCAACTCTAGTTGAGAACATTCACATTTCTCCTGTGACATAACAATAATAATCAGCACCCGTAGCGGTCTCAAAGTTTACAATCCTCTCAATCATCTTCAAGTCCACCTCCAACGATTTGCATATTTTATCATCGCACATAAGCCTAACATTCCCGGTCATAAGGCTTATCATCACCGATCATTGCTTTGCTTAACATGAAAAACTATTTCAAATGTTCAAGATTGTTACTTTTCTTGCATTTCAATTATATGCTGAAACATTATTTTGACTGTGCCTTCAATTATACAATACAAACTATGGGTAATTTTTATTTGGCAAGCACTCTTCTGTCGAGAAATTCTCCATTTATTTTCAGCTTGGATTGCTCGGTTTTGTGTCAAGCCTGATATCATTTTCAGATGTTGTAAAAAGTATCCCAAAACATAGTCAATCACAGGCAATCTGACCTAAGTTCTTTTAACTGGAGTTAAATTCACACTGAATCACTGCATTAAAAAATTTGAATGAATCATTCTTATTTCTTGTATTTATATGTCCTAGTGACAGAATGCCTCATTGTGGTGCAAATTCAGGGGAAAACATTTTGGCTTTGCTATTCCATATGTAATATTCCGAGGTTCCACCTCTAGTGCACAAGTTTATAATACACTCTGCAACTTGTACTATGCCATTAGCAAGAGTGCTAACAAATATACCACTAACCTCCGCATGAGCATTTGTTGTATTTGTGGAAGTCTTTCCCTTCAAAGTGACCATGACAATTTTTGTCTTTCCAGATCATTGAATATTAACACATTAAATAAACTTTGTAATGTACAGATAGCAGGTTTCTTCTGGAACCACATTGTATAAATAGGTCATGGACAAGAAGGGAACAAGTGAACATTTAACCTCGGGGTTAAGTCGGAAGTAAAGCAAAGTTACTAGTTGCAAGTACTCAAGGGTGAAATGTTAGCAGAGTGGAAGCTGGAAACATAAAAAGATGAGGTAAGATTTTGAGGACAATGAAATAAATCTTGGAAACACTTGAGATGTGGTAGGGCTAGGGTTTTGGATCTTGCCACATTTAAGGGAGTTGGGTCTGTAATAGTATATTTTATATGCCTCAGAATTATATAGAGATGACATTGGTTTCTCAGCATAACAGATTGCATTGTCAGTGCTTTAAAATGTCTGTTCCATGCTATTAGCTCCTAAATAGTTTGTTCTCTTTTTTGAGTCCACATCAATCAAGCACAGTAGGAATCAATGGGAAACTGGCTCCCATCAAACACAGAATAATTAAACACTCTAGCATTATTCAGTGGGGATGGGGGTGCAGATATAGGTTGACAAGATTGGATGAGCTCTTAAACTCCTGGGATTGGCAGGCGTACAGCATTACGGCAAGGGTTGTGCTGAATCTGGAAGTACTGGAAAGTGGCTGGGATGGTACATATTCAGACACAAAAAAAGTAGGGGACATTGAGTCAACCACCCTTGGGAAGGAGAGGCTAGATCAGACTATCTACAGACCAGGTTACGGATTTTGATCATTTGTGAAAGGGCTAAGACGGCCACCATAAAATAGAAGGTCGAAGATGATGTGATGTAGTGATAATGGGCAAGTTAGATGATTGGTTAGAATATGAGGAATGGTAGAGAATGACAAAAAGGTCAATAATGAAGAAGAAATATTGGTATGAGAGGAAGCTAGCTAGAAATGTAAAAACACTGAGCAATGGTTTCTACAGGAGTTTAAAAAAGGCCCAAAAAAGGAAGCAAAATGAGCGCAGGACCTCTACAGAGTGAGGAAGGCAGCTAAATAATGAGGAATAACAAACAGAATGAACACACAATTCTAAAAAAAATTCTTGTAACAAATTTAAACCAGGAGTGGAAAGGAGAGGGGAACTTAGTGAAATTACAGTTGCTAGCCAAGCAGTTAAAAGTATACTGATGGAGCTGTGAGCTAACAAGTCTTCAGGTTCAGATGGATTTCATTCCAGAGTCTCAGAGATGGTTCATGTTGATTTTCCAATGTTTCCTATATTCAGGAAGGGCTCCATTAAAGCTGAAAGTAGCAAATATAACCCTTCCATTCAGGAAAGGACGTAGGCAGAAATCAGGAAACTATATGCCAAATGACTTAAAATCAGTCCGGGGAGGTTGATAGGACCAATCATTAAACAGCCCATAACTAGAGACTATGAAAAGCGAAGATTTATCATGGTTTTGTGAAAGGAAAATCGTGTATAACTACTTTCTCAGGCTTCTTTGAAGGAGTAAAATTAGCCTGTAGATGTACTGTACTTGGCTATTCAGAAAGCATTTGAAAAGGTGCTGCATCTAATGTCATTATGAAAAATAAAAGCTCATAGTGTATGGGTTAACATTTTTGTGTAGATAGAACATTGGTTGGCTGACAATGTATGCACAAATGAGTTTTCATCTGTTTGGAGGATATGACAAATGGGGGGATAAATACCTGTTCTCAGAGATAGTAGGAGCTTTCGATGCTAGAGAATCTGAGATAACAAGGTGTAGAGCTGGCTGAACACAGCAGGCCAAGCAGCATCAGAGGAGCAGGAAAGCTGACGTTTTGGCTCTAGACTCTTCTTCAGAAATTCTTCAGAATACTTGTTCTCAACTTTTTACAATTTCCATCAATGACTTAGATAGGAAAGCAAAGACATGATAGCTAAATTTGTAGATGACGCAAAAACTGGAAATTATGTTACAAAGGTGATGTGAGGAGTTGCAGGCAAATATAGATGAGTTGAGAAAGTGGGTAGGTCTGACAGATGGAATATAACATGGGAAAATGTGATGTTGTTCAATTCAGCAGGAAGAATGAATAAGTGGAGCTTACTTAAATAGAAAGTGTTTGTGGAATTCCATGGTACATAGGTGTTACAATGCAAGGTTCCAATAGGTTAATATGCAGGTACAGCACATAATTAACAAGGCTAACGAGATGCTGTCCTTTATTACAAGAGGAATTCAACATAAAACTAAGAATATTATGTTACAGGTATACAGGGCATTGATGAGACCTCATCTCAAATACTGTCTGCTGTTTTGGCTTTATTTAAAAATTAGGTGTCACCCTTTTAGGTCTGAGATGAGGGCTGAATAAAGAGCTTTTTTCTTTCAGAGCTCTGCCTCAGAAAGCAGCAGAAGCAAGATCAGTGAATACTTTTCAGGCAGAGATGGATAAATTTTTATTCTGCTTTTTCCTCTTGCTCAGCAAATATGAAAGTGTATCAAAGGTTACTGCAATCATTGAGAATGTGGAATGTGAAATATAAACAGATAACTCATGATTATATTGAATGTTGAGGGTTGAAACTGCTCTTCTTTCATATGCTCATAGATAGCATCCATGAAATAGAGGAAGCACTTAGGTCCAAAAGCAAAAGGAAGGGGATGGACATTATAGCAGTTTATAAATGAGGACATTGGTGTACATATTTGAGATTTGCCAGGCTTGTAATCTTTCCACCTTCATCATTATTCTGTCTACCACCTCCTAAATTTGAATGTATTCTCCCTGCTTATGAACCAGAACTGAATACTCCTAGTGTAATCGGTCAAAATGCTACAAAGAATGAGCAGAACTGCAGTTGACACGTACTCTACAATTTTTCCCTCTGTAGTTCAGTATTAGCTTCACTGACTGCTGCTGTAAAGCAATTGGACATGTTAAGTATTGGATGTATACAGCTCTTTAAGCTCATCCTTATCTATGTTTTATCATTCTGGAATATCTAGATTGTCAATTTTGCCTCATGTGCAGCACTTTACAATGATCAGCATTAAATTTCATCTTCGATTGTGCTCTCTGTCATACTTTGCATAACTTCTGCTGTAATCTTTGAGCCTTTACCTTTGAACCCACTGACACTATTAGTTTAATATCAAATTCTGTTCAAACATTTTTTTTTCTAAATTCTCTTTTGCATTAGCAATTCTAACTTTTCCCTCTCTAAGCTTATCTGGAGGAGTAATTTGGTTTGGAATAAATGTCTGAGGTCTTTCTCAAATGCATCCAGATACAAAACCATAAAGAGATAGTAGGAACTGCAGATGCTGGAGAATCTGAGATAACAAGGTGTAGAGCTGGATGAACGCAGCACGCCAATCAGCATCAGAGGAGCAGGAAGGCTGACGTTTCAGGTCTAGACCCTTCTTCACACTTCCTGCTCCTCTGATGCTGCTTGGCCTGTTGTGTTCATCCAGCTCTACACTTTGTTATGACAAAACCTTTGAGGATGTTTTGCCAAATTATTTTTTCTTCGTTCATGGAAGACTCCTATCTTCACGCTCAACTTAGAATCAGAGTTGTAGAGGTGTAAGCATACCTTCGATCCAACCAGTCCGTGCCGACCAAAATCCCAAACTAAACTGGTCCACCCACCTACATTTGGCCCATATCCCTCAAAACATTTCTTATTCATGTATTTATCTGAATGTCTTTAAACATTGTAACTGTACCCGCATCCAACACTTCCTCTGGAAGTGCATTCCACACATGAACCACTCTTGGTATAAAAGAATTGCCCCTCATGTCTTTTTTAAATCTCTCTCCTTTCACCTTAAAAGATATGCCCCCTAGTCTTGAAATCCTCCAACCCTCAGGAAATGACGCCAGTTTTTCTTGCACCCTCATTTTTTTGTAAAGTTCTATAAAGCCATTCTCAACCTCCTAAGCTTCAGTGAAAAAAGTCCCAGTTTATCCAGCCTCCCCTTATAAATCAAACCATCCATTCCTAGCATTATCCTGGTAGATCTTTTCTGAACATTCTCCAGCTTAATAAAATCATTCCTAAACAGGGAGATCAAAACTGGATGCTGTACTCCAGAAGAAGCCTCAGCAACGTTCTGTACAATGTCAACATACATCCCAAATCCTCTACTCAAAGACCTAAGCAATGAAGGCAAGCATGCTAAAAGCCTTCTTAACCAGCCTTTTATATGTTTACGTCAAGCTCTCAGTCTAATACAGAGTATTTAAATCCTCTGATGCTGCTGGGCCTGCTGTGTTCATTCAGCTCTACACCTTGTTACCTCTTCAAATCCCCTTCTCTTTCTGACGGCTCCCCCACACCCACCTGCCTAAACACTCAGATGCTTTGTCCCCATCGTAAGCTGGAGAAAACAGAAAAAGTGACTTTATTAGAGGGGAAAAATCAGATGAAATATGAACATGAATTTAGCAAGTTTAACAACGTTATCCCAGAGATACTGAAGTCAATCATCTGAAGTTTGCATTTCCAGGCTTTCTTGATCACCTGCCCATAATTTCAGCAGGGCACAGGTGGAAGCCTTGGAGAAATGTTGTAAAATATTATTTTTAGCCATTGATTCCTGTGTCTCTGGAGGTTCCATCAAATCCTCATGGAAATACTTGATTCTGTATACACTGAATGCCAGACACTTTTGATATGTACTCAGCCTGGTTTAGATCCATTATTCATTTCCCCTCTCTCAATAAACAAAATCCTGGGGCCCTCTGTCACCCTGTGGAGCACAAGAGAGTAAAGGGAACCACAGAACAAAAGACTAAGTAGAAACAACACAGATAAAGAACAAAAGATGAGATCGAAAGATAAAGATGTGAGCCAAGTTAACTGATCAGGGCTGTGCAGCAGTGAGCTCACTCTAATTAGCCTCAACGTCCCCAGGCTGATGAGAATGAGTGAGAGAATGAAAAACAAATGCTTCCAAATCCTAATCAT
>JAHRHZ010000069.1:20576789-20618636 GCA_024137785.1 Ginglymostoma cirratum | reverse complement strand
TTCAATGTGCACTATACTGCTTTCTACTCTGAAAGACCGTAACTACTAGACTGGCATGCTGTTACATTCTTGTTATAACCCTTGTGAGATTTAAAATTAAAGAGTTCTAAAAGACTAGAATAATAATATCGATATAGTTATAGAATAAAACAGATCAGATTGAATCAATCCAGGATGCATCAAGATTTCTTCCTTGGAATGTATTTGTTATAAATAATTGGCAACACTTCATTGTATGTAGAATTTCTTATGTGAGGATTGAACAATGTTGAGCACCTATCCTATCTATATAGATTCAGGACTGAATTTTACTCCACCACACCGTTGTATTTCAGACTTTATAGTGAAAGAAATTTGGGATTAGGAGGTTAAACAATGTGTAGCTAACTTGCTTTTGCGTATGGAAAATTCCTTCGCACCTACTACTGCAGGGACACAGCAATTGACTTAATTCTGAGCAACAGTCAGTATTTAGGCTGGAATAGCAACCTGGGTGCTTTTCCTACCTCCTCCAATTTCTGTCACGTTCAAGACTGTGAGAATGACTATAGCCAACCCAGAGACATACTTTCTTAACTCTCCTTACTTTAACATGATCTAATTGCTCAGATATTTGAGATTTACGAAAAATGTGGTGCCCCCTTTAAACATCTCACCCTCCCCTCATACCACTGTTTCCTCCTCTCCTTGTGATGCAGGTGCTACCTTATTTAAATGGTGAACCTAGAAAAATGGAGCATAAACATGGTGGAGTCAAACTGTGAGGAAAGAAAAATCAGTTTCAAATGACATCCATGAAAACAGAAATATAACTGAAAACGGAACTCAGAGTATTCAAAGATGGAACTAAAATTAAAGGATCAACATCCTTATGGTAAAAGAAATCTTTCAGTTCACAGGCGTTGATCTGGGATCATCAAGCATTTTGGTGTCAAATATACTATCTGATGGGTTCTTCATTAAATATAGTAATGTTTTCTATGCCCCCATCTTAAAATTTACACACATTGCTATTTGCCAGCTATCATTTCTCCATAAAACCTATGGAACACAGAGCACCATTTTGACACAACGTGCATATACTTTGGGGTAAATTTTCCACCTATCAGAATCGAGATTGCCTGTAGGGTTTGGAGTGGCATGGTGTAAAGACAACAATCTTTCCCTCAATATCAGTAAAACGAAGGAGCTGGATATTGACTTCAGGAAGTGGAGTGGAGGACATACACCTGTCTGTATCAATGGTGTTGAGGTGGAGGTGGTCAAGACCTTCAAGTTCCTAGGAGTGAATACCATCAACAATCTATCCTGGTCCATCCACATCAATGTTACACTTAAGAAAGCATACCAATATCTCTACTTCCTCAGAAGGCTAAGGAAATTCAGCATGTTCACAATGACTCATCAATTTTACAAATGTACCATAGAAAGCATCCTTTCCAGATGCATCACAGCTTGGTGTGGCAAGGCAACAAGAAATTAAAGAGTGTTCTGATCGCAGCCCGGTCCATTACAAAAACCAGCCTTCCTACTATTGACTAAACGTCTAAACTTCCTGCTGCCTTGGGAAGGTAACTAATATTGTCAAGGATTTCTCCCAGTCTGGTTATACTCTCTTCTACACTCTTCCATCGGGCACAAGATACAGAAGTTTGAAATCATGTACTAACAGATTTAAGAACAGCTTCTTCCCTGCTATCGTCAGATGAAAGAACAGACCTCTCATATATTAGAGTTGATCTTTCTCTGCACCTTCTCTGTAGCTGTAACACTATATTCTTCATTTTGTTCTATTACTCTGATGTACTTACGTAAGGTGAGATTTTCCTGGATAGCACGCAATACTTTTCACTGTATCTCGGTACATGTGACAATAATAAATCAAATCAAATCAAATCAAATCAAAGCTCGCGCAACTCTAGAGTTTTACCTTTATGACTTTCTTGATATTTTTTCAGCAAAGTTGTTTGGGATAACCTCCTTTAGAGGATCAGAAAGCCGTTATGCGATACACTGAGAAAATGGATAGACTAACCAAAATCCTTCTGTCATGATGTGACCGAAGAATGCTGACAACTATGACAAATATCTGGGATTTCTCCTGCACTAACCTGCAAAGTAATGCAGCAGTAACAGGGCCTCAGTATTCCATCTAAGGGACAAAGTTAAAAAGAGGCAACACAAGGCAGTGGTACTATAAGCATCCAGGTCGGATGAAAACGTGAGTGAGCACTAAGACAGCCAGTGGAAAACCTATGCGATTCTGCCTCCTTTCAGGCCATAGTCCACATTGTTCAGATCCAAAGCTTTATTGGAGAAAATTTTGATAGTCCAAGATTGGATGCAGGAGAAGCAGCTTGAATACAAACAGCAGAAAGGTCAATAGAAAGGTGAAAATAAGCTACACCCACCTCTTGCAAGCTGGTCCCTTCCACATATGTGGATTGTAAGAAAGCAATAGTTCAATGTGTCTGTTATAACATCACATATTTATCAGATTATGTGGTACCAGTTACTTGGGTTATCAGAGTTCCATTTCAACATAACCCTGCTAGGAGTCAACAGAGCCAAAACATCAGACAGAAGGTGAGGAGGACTTACGTACAACCTGACAGATGTGACAAGAATTCACAGAACAGCATTGAAATCTGGTTTCTTGCATTTTTTGTCTGCTCCAAGGTTATGTGTTCCATAAGATATATGAGCAGAAGTAGGCTATTCAGCCCACTGAGTCTGCATTACCATTCAATGAATCATGGCTGATCTGGTAATCTTCAACTGCACTTTCTGATCTTTTCCCCGTGATTCCCATATTGATTAAAAATTTCTGTCAGCCTTATATAGACTAAATGACCCAGCCTCAACAGCTCTCTGCAGCAGTTTTTTTTAATCAAAATAGAGCAGGTGGTACTCCAGGTTTTCAGCTCCAAAGGAACGCTACCACCACAACACAAGAGTCCCTCAGCCCCCTGTGGTAAAGAATTCCACAGATTCACAACCCTCTGAGAGAAGAAATTTCTCCTCATCATTGTCTCAAGTGAGTGATCGCTTATTCTGAGAGTAGGCCCTCTGGTCCTAGACTCTCCCATGAAGGGAAAAGAAAGCAAGAACAGCAAAGACTTTCAAATTGAAAGTGGAAGAAAGTATCAAAAGGCAGAAAAGATTGTCAAAACATTATTAAAATTTTTATTTTTTGCAAAGTTGAAAATAAATGGTTTGTAATTATACACAACCTAATAAAGAAGGGCAACTAATATAGGTTATGTGTGTCGAAAGAATGAAAAAAGAATATTGGCCTTCAAATTGCAATTAAAAGTGAATCAGTTTGATCAAATCGCAGTGCAACCTTTCTAATTTACTGATCAGTTACATGATTTCTCATAAAGTCGATGTGCTGTAGGATCATAGACATGACGTCTTCAATAAAACTATAAACCTTTACAAGCTCTTGTACTTGTCACAATGTGCCTCTCCTTTACTCTAGTAAAATGACTTCTCAATTAAGAAGCAATGCTCAAAACCGTGATCAAGATATTTAAAGCAATCTGTACACCTGATCCCAGATTTTTATCTTGAACGCTTTAGTTGAGATGCCTTTTCATTTCTCTTGGGTATCCATATAGCAGTCATGTGAGGTGAGTCAAGCTGGGGTACATTATCCTTCTCCCGAAATTCCCAAATCCCCGTCGAGGAAGATGGCATGCAGTGTTTTTCTTTATTTCAGTGTCTCTGATTCGTGCTGGGAGTGCACATCTGTAAATTGTACACCCCAGTTCATAATTATCCATTCATTAGAATTATTGTTCTGAAAATTACAAGGCTGTGTATATACAATGGCCTTATTTTGTTGCTAATTTGTAATCGCTTTGATCAAATCGCATTCTTAGTCCAAGCAAATAGTCATCTAACTAAGAGTACCTTAATGCCACAGTATTGGCAGTAGCCTTTCCTGCTCATCAGATATTTGATCACATATGCTACCTATTTGTTTCTCAGTATGATAGTGCGTACCTAAATCTTCAAAATGCACTTCTATTTGTCAGGCAGCACGAAGTTACTATATTATCCTACATTATTCCTGTCAAACACTCCCAACTTCTAATGCTATTTTTCCCTTTATTATGTGCTTTAGTCCAACTTCAGATAAGGTCTACTACAACAATCTGAATGTTCCAATACCAGCAAATACAACTCTTAATTTGAACCAAACTGAAACCTTTTCACAAGTCAACCAAACCAACAAGCCACTCAAACTCAAATTTCATAGGCAAGTCTTACTGCCAACAGGAAATGAAGATCTTAAACCCATAGGCCTGACCTAGACTTGAATCCAGACCATGAGTGAAAATTCCAGCAAATCCGTTAATGCAGTTACCATTGTCCATATGACACCTGCAATGCTCATAATGATTTTTTCAAAACATTTCAAACTGTAGACAAGTAGAAAGCAACATGACTGTCAACAAGGGGCAGCACAGAGGCTCACAGCACCAGAGACCTGGGTTAATTTCTACCCTTGGGTGTCTATCTGTGTGGAGTTTGCACATTCTCTCTGTGTCTGCATGGGGTTCCTCCCACAGTCCAAAGATGTGCAGGTTAGGTTGATTGGCCAGGCTAAATTAACCATTGCATTCAGGGATGTTTATATTAGGTGCATTAGCCATGGGAAATGCAGGGAGATGGGTCTGGGTATTATTCTCTTCAAAGGATCAGCGTGGACTTTTTGGGCTAAATGGCCTCTTTCCACACCGTAGGGATTCTAAGAAACTTTTGAATAAATTCTAGAAGCCCTAACACTTGCAACTTACCTCTGTGGAAACAACATTCAATGCACTGACTGAGGAACTTATGTGTCTCAATGCTGGCTAATGGCAATCATTCATAGCACACAACAGTGTTTCTGGAGAAATGAGGAAGAACCTAACATTAAACTGTGAGTTAACAAGGTGTGGAGCTGGATGAACACAGCAGGCCAAGCAGCATCATAGGAGCAGGAAAGCTTGACGTTTCGGGCCTAGACCCTTCATCAGAAATGGGGGAGGGGAAGAGGGTTCTGAAATAAATAGGGAGAGAGGGGGAGGCGGATAGAAGATGGATAGAGGTGAGGATAGGTGGAGAGGAGACAGACAAGTCAAGGAGACAGTAAAGGTGCGTGTAGGTGGAGGTGTAGGGAGGAGATAGGTCAGTCCAGGGAGGACGGACAGGTCAAGGGGGCGGGATGAGGTTAGTAGATAGGAGATGGGGGTGGGGCTTGAGGTGGGAGGAGGGGATAGGTGAGAGGAAGAACAGGTTAGGGAGGCAGGGACGAGCTGGGCTGGTTTTGGGATGCGGTTGGGGGAGGGGAGATTTTGAAGCTTGTGAAATCCACATTGATGCCATTGGGCTGCAGGGTTCCCAGGCTGAATATGATTTGCTGTTCCTGCAGCCTTCGGGTGGCATCATTGTGGCATTGCAGGAGGCCCAGGCTGGACATGTCGTCTGAGGAATGGGAGGGGGGAGTTGAAATGGTTCGCGACTGGGAGGTGCAGTTGTTTGTTGCGAACTGAGCGCAGGTGTTCTGCAAAGCGGTCCCCAAGCCTCCGCTTGGGTTCCCCAATGTAGAGGAGGCCACAACGGGTACAGCGGATGCAGTATACCACATTGGCAGATGTGGAGGTGAACATCTGCTTGATGTGGAAAGTCTTCTTGGGGCCTGGGATTGGGGTGAGGGAGGAGGTGTGGGGGCAGGTGTAGCACTTCCTGCGGTTACAGGGAAAAGTGCCAGGTGTGGTGGGGCTGGAGGGGAGTGTGGAGCTGACAAGGGAGTCACGGAGGGAGTGATCCCTCCGGAAAGCAGACAAGGGTGGGGAGCGAAAAATGTCTTTGGTGGTGGGGTCGGATTGCAGATGGCGGAAGTGTCGGAGAATGATGCGTTGGATCTGGAGGTTGGTAGGGTGGTACATGAGGATGAGGGGGATTCTTTTTTGGTTGTTATTGCGGGGACGGGGCGTGATGGATGAGTTGCGGGAAATGCGGGTGACACGGTCGAGGGCGTTCTCGGCCACTGTGGGGGGGAAGTTGCAGTCCTTGAAGAATGAGGACATCTGAGATGTCCGGGAGTGGAATACCTCATCCTGGGAGCAGATGTGGCGGAGGCGAAGGAATTGGCGGCAGAGGCAAAGGAATTGGTGTGAGGTTTATTCTTCTGCTCCAATAACAGTGTCAAAATTGAAAATTATTTGTGACTAAAACTATTCAAAGTGATAAAGGTTACAGTTAATTTTAATTATTTGTTTATTTTTTGATAAAAAATTGTGTTCACCAGCATGAATGAAAAGCTTACTTTGCTATTTTAATTCCATTTAGTGTCAAACTCAAGAGGTCAAACATAGCACTGGTTAAATGAAGAATTAAGTTTCTTTTAAACTCTTCTAATGATACACTTCAGTTCTTTCCAGTGATTGTGACAAGGTCAGGCTCATGGACCTTAGGGAATATGAGTTCCCTGATTGGAGCTGTTAATTTGGTCCAATCAGGGAGCCCTGGCTGACAGATTAAACAGGAGTGTTCTGTTCACTCTGTGACCTCGTTCTGACGAAGTTGGACCAGTGTTAAGTACTATGCACATGTAATTAAAAGGTGACTTGGCATTGGGATACTGGCCTCTGTGGAGTTATTTCACCTTAAGAAAAGAAATACCTCTCAAACTAACAAATATATGTTTAAGTGTCATTTTATTTCATGTTACTGATTTTTTTTGCACCTTAACTTAGCACTGATTAAGGACACTAAAAGTACTCCAAATTATTTCATTCTTGCAGCAATCAGATAGATAATTTAATCCCATGTGACTGAAATAAATTCAGCTCCAAGACTCATATTCTAACTCATTGTGCCAGTTAATTCCATTGCCAGCATCATTTTTTTCTTACCAAGAGAAGGGTCATATTTTCTATTTGCAGGAAGTGTGCTTGTTAAAGTTAAAAGAGTTAAAGCAGACCTGTAGCTGACAGTCATTATGATGATTGAAACATTTGTTTGACAGAACATTGGTCTTTTTATATAAGCATTTAATTAAAGCAAGCGACTGCAGATGATACATGTTAAAGCACTGTGATTACTGGTTACTTAGAATCTCAGTATCAAACCAGTGACATTGGCTTAATCCTGCTGAACTGCTGATGTGACATTTCAAATGTTCTGAAAATGTAAGGTGACAGAAAGATCAATGATTCTCATCTAGGAAAGGACATGACAAGACTCATTATATTCCCCTGATATCGCATTATACGAGAGCCCTGAACCACATCAATACTCCATATTCACAAGACATTATTCTTCCATGACAAGCTTGGTCCAATCCTTTGTTAGCTAACTACTTAATTAACCATTTACATTCTTGACCAAGTCAAGTCTTGCAGGCACAAAAAGCTTTTAGTTAGAATGAAAAAGTTAAGTTGCCATCTACTTCATTCAGATATATCTTATTACTAACTTTGTCACCAATTACAGCATAATGTAGCAATTCAATAGCTTCAATGAATTCCTTCATTGTCATTCTGACAACTTGGGTGGAAGTTTTCTTGTAGACTTCTGCACCCAGCCTTAAGAAAGGGGCTGAGGTGACTACACAGCTGAAAAAGAAATGTCAAATGTGATTTTCCCTGAGGTGGCCAACCAATGGCCATAAGGGGAGGGGGAGGTTTGAATTAAGAATGGTGGGGCAGGCTCGAGAAAGGCGAATGAGAGGAGCAGCAGGTTGCAGTGGAAGGCAAGAGAAGACACTACAAAATGGAACCACCCTCTCACCAATGTAATTTAAACAAAAGAATGGGTTTTGCTGCCAGTCCCTACAGCTGTAGGGGGCAAGTTTGGGGGTGGGGTTGGGGTGTTACAGGGAGAGTGGGTTGAGAGGAGTGGGCCGGGGGGAAGGTCTCAAAGCCTTCCTGGAATGGTGGCTCCCCAGCCCACAAGCAAATATACATGCTCCAAAAACTTACAGAACCTAGAGAACAGTTAGAAAATTCCGTTTCACTCCCTTTAGTAATCCTTAATAGGCTTTTAGCTACTCTCTGTATGTGGACAATTTGTTTCCATCACCTTCCCCAAGCTGTGCAGAGAGTGAGATGGAACCAAGATGCAGGAAACCAGCACAGCAAGCTGGTGGCACTATTTTTAGCATCTAACTACTATTGACTCCAAAATTACACCTGATGGGACCTAAAATAAAGTTCCTTAGCTCCACCTTCCATTTCACAAGAGTTAGCTCCTCCGGAAAATTAATTTTTAAATATGATGTGAATGAGGAACTAACAGGGTCAAAGAATTAACACAGAACTAAAGATGTCTGCTCTTTCAAAGGAGCATTTTAGGCAGAACATATCTTCTGCACGATGAGTTGTACCTACGTCAGGTAGATTTAACTGTATCCAGTCAGTTCTTCCATTTTCTTTCTCCAAATCTCCACAAAAAAGCCTGTGTGAGATCATCAGTCCTTATTTGATGTGGATGCCATCGAGAGAATGAAATCTGCTGTTACAACCTACAATTTTTAAAATGATAGTTTTAAAAGGACTGAAGCCAGGACGGGAGCAGTGACTAGGGAAATATAAAGGGAAACAAGTTCAAAAAAGGGAAAAATTAAGGAGACAGAAGCAAAAATACTAAATGGAATTAAAAGAAAACTCTAGGCTACACTCTACTTCCTTTTTAAAAGAAAGAGCTGCAAAGAGAAACACTTATGGATTGGGCATAATAATGGACTATGTATTCAATAACACTTTTACTGAGCTACAACTATTCAAACAACATACGTTGTTCTATTTTAAAGATCAAATAATACACTATCCTGGGAAAAGAACTCTGAAAATTTTGCTTGCCACCAGGAAGAAATAGGGGCTTCACAGAATTAACACATAGCATTAGGGCATATGGCACCAAGGGACATTTCCCACATTGTGATATCTGGGTTCAAAATCCAAGTCAGACCCCAAAACAAAACAGAAGTGACCAACAAACATGACAATGTTACAATGCTGGCAGAAAGGAAAGTTAAGAAGGTATGCAAATAAAAACACTTCGATGAAGTACAGAGTCAAGAAAACTAGATTTTGAAGTCTACTACCTCAGTAATCACCTCTTTTAGGATCCTAGAATGAAGTCCATCTTAACCCAAAGGTGTGTCAACCAACAGCTCCATCAATTTTGCTTAATATCACTTCCCTTTTGATTATAATTTTATTAAGTTTCTTCTACCTCCTTATTTATTGCTATTACTGGAATGATTTCTGTGTCCTCTTTAGTGAAGACAAAAGCTAACATTCATTCATTCCATCCACCATTTTCATATTATCTACTGTTATTCCTTGTTGTCATTCTCTAGAGGACCAACAGCCACTTTACTGACTCTTTTCCTTTCAAATACCTATAGAAACTTTTGCTGTCTGTTTTCACATTTCTAGCTAGCTTCCTCTCATGCTGTAATTTCTTCCTCCTCATTAACGTGTTGATTATTCTTTATATTCCAACAAATTATCTGAACTGCTACATATCTTTACATAGTCAAATACTTTTCCTTCAAATGTGATACTTTCACCAACTTATTTCACGAACCACAGATACTAAAGGACCTCCTTTTAGAATTGTATTTATAGTAGGAATGTACTAATTGCACAAGTTTTGAAATATTTCTTTGGAACCAATGGATCCAGCCACAACGGGCATTATCATCATTGTGGCCACAGTACAACAATGATGTTGAGATGTTAAGGAAGAATAAAGGGCAAAAGAGAGGCAAAAGTGAACATTGGACTACTGGAAAATGACAGTGGAGAGATAGTAGTGGGAAACAAGGAAATGGCCGAGGAACTGAATAATTACTTCGTGTCAGTCTTCACAATGGAAGAAACAAGTAATCTCCAAAAAATTCAGGACAGTCAGGGGGCAGAGCTGAGTATGGTGGCCATCGCCAAGGAAAAGGTGCTAGTAAAACTGATTGGCCTGAAGGTGGATAAATAACCTGGACCAGATGGACTACAACCCACATTTCTAAAGGAGATAACTGAAGATATAGTGGAAGCGTTAGTGGTGATCTTTCAGGAATCGCTCGAGTCAGGGAGGGTCACAGAGAACTGGAAAATTGCTAAAGTGACACCCCTGTTTAAAAAGGGTATAAGGCAAAAGACGGAAAATTACAGGCCGATTAGCCTAAGCTCAGTTGTGGGTAAGATTTTGGAGTTTATTTTGAATATTTAGAAGTGTATGGTAAAGTAGGGCAAAGTCAGCATGGTTTCATCAAGGAGAGGTCATGCCTGACAGATGTGTTAGAATTCTTTGAGGAAGTATTGAACATGTTAAACCAAGGAGAGCTAATGGATGTTCTCTACCTGGAGTTCGAGAAGGCCTTTGACAAGTTACCACACAGAAGGCTGCTGATTAAGATAAGGGCCCATGGTGTTAGAGGCAAGGTGCTAGCATGAATAGAAGATTGGCTGAAGTGCAAACAGACTTGGAAGTTCTAGTCCAGGATTCTCTCAGTGTAAACTTGCAGGTTGATTCAGTAGTCAGGAAGGAAAATGCAACGTTGGTATTTATTTTGAGAGGACTTGAATATAAAAGCAGGGATGTACTACTAAGGCTTTATAAGGCTCTGGTCAGGCCACATTTGGAGTATTGTGTGCAGTTTTGGGCCCCATATCTCAGGAAGGATGTACTGGCCCTGGAGCAGGTTCAGAGGTTTAGGCTTTTGATAAGGTGCCTCACGGGAGGCTGCTGAGTAAGGTGAGGGCCCATGGTGTTCGAGGTGAGTTACTGGCATGAATTGAGGATTGGCTGTCTGACAGAAGGCAGAGAGTTGGGATAAAAGGCTCTTTTTCAGAACGGCAACCGGTGACAAGTGGTGTCCCGCAGGGTTCAGTGTTGGGGCCACAGCTGTTCACTTTATATATTAATGATCTGGATGAAGGGACTGGGGGCATTCTGGCAAAGTTTGCCGACGATACGAAGTTAGTGCATCATAACAAAAGATGGATGACTTTACTGACAGAAAAGAGTTCTATACTATCAATGTGCAAATTATCAGTGATCATTGGTACCACATCTTCGAAGTTCAACGTGAATCACACTGGGGGCTGTCATCATGCCTATATCCTTGCTGGATGTCTTACAAGGATGATTACTGGTAGAAAAAGGCTATCCTCTATGACCATAGCTGATGACTCTATTACATAATCCCTGACTTAAACCAAGCTTAAATACAAAGCAGCACATTCTTCAATCAGGACCAACAAGAAGCAGATGGCAAATCTCCCGAGAAAGGTTCCAATGCTTGGATTGGTCTTGAGGATTACTATATAGTACAATTGGTATCTGTTGTGTTAGTCCAGTGATCCTTTGAAGAGGTGAGTCATGTGAGCACTGTTGTGCCACATTGGTGGGTTATCTGCCAGGATGCAGACTCGTTCAGATTTCTTTGAGCTTTTACAGACTGCACAGCTTCAGAATAAAAACCTCCCTGTTGGGTTACAGCAAAAATCAAGTTCCTATGTTCTTAGCTCTGACTGGAGCTTAATAACTGTCCAGTACAGAATAAGGGGGGACCTTGCAGTACAGTTCAGACAAAGTGTGTCACATAATCCTTGCATTGTACAGTATAAACTGGTGCAGGCGAAGGGAGATGTGATGGACGCTGAAGAACTGGCAGAGTAACAGCAGTCTCCAAAGAGAAAGTTCTTTCTTTGTCTCACAGTCAGGGTGTGAGTAAACCTTTAAAGTTCATGAAATAATCACTACAGTTTAGCATGTGCGGCTATATGAGGTGAGAGTATATTTTATGTTCCATCTTACTTCAGATCACTTGAAGCATAAGACGGTACAGAAAAGCATGCTGCTCTATGCATGCTCCATAATTTAATATCAGCTCAAATATTTTATGCCTGAGAAATGTACTTTTTAATATAATAGTCACCATAACAAATGTGTTATAAATCATAGAATCCTACAGTGTGGAGACAGGCCCTTCGGCCCAACAAGTCCACACCAACCCTCACAGCATCCCATCCAGACCCATCCCCAATAACCCACCAAATCTACACAACCTTGAACACTATGGACAATTTAACATGGCCAATCCACCTAACCTGCACATCCTTGGACTTTGGACTGTGGGAGGAAACCAGAGCACCCAGAGGAAACCCATGCTGATACGGGGAGAATGTGCAAGCTCCACACAGACAGTCACCTGAGGGTGGAATCGAACTTGGGGTCCCTGGCGCCATGAGGCAGCAGTGCTAACCACTGAGCCATTGTGGATTCTACAATACCATAATGTTTACATCTAATTTTTTAATGTCACAATGGTTAACATTAGCATTGCTGGTATTAGTATTAACATCAGGTTAAATACACTATCAGTGGCAAAATCACAGAAAACACCATCCAGGACAAAGCAGCTCATTTGAATGGTGTAACATCTATCACATTGAATGTTCACTTCATCACCATTGGTACAGGATGACAGCCAAGAGTTACCATTTGATACAGTGGCAGCAACTCGCAAAACTTCCTTCGACATAACCTTTCAAACTGCTGATCTCTACCTATTAGAAACATCAGGCAGCAGACTGAAAATTCCACACCAAGCCACACATCATCTCGACTTGGAATTATATTGTTGTCCCTTCATTGTCATAAGGTCAAAATTCCTTCCTCAGAGCACTGTGAATATACCTACTTCAGTGATTGTATAAATTGGCTCCTGGCCTCTTCTCTGGAGCTGTTAGAAATGGGAAATGCTGGCCTGGCCCACATTCAATGAAGTAGTACAGGAAATAAACAATGGTTAATATATTGGTCAAAGTTTTTAAAGAAGTTCCTTAAAGAAATGGGAGATGGAGTCATAGTGAGGTTTACAACAGCAATTCAATTGCTTTCAGAAAAGAAAACAAAAAACAGCTGACGCTAGAAACCGGAAACAATGAACAGAAATTGCTAGAAAATTCTGCAGGTCTGGCAACACCTGAGTAGAGAAAGCAGATTTAGCACTTTAGGTTAGTTCTGAAGAATGGTCACTGGACCTGAAACGTTAACTGTGGTTTCCCTTCACAGACGCTGCCAGCCTTGCTGAATTTTCCAGCAATTTCTGTCTTTATTACCATAGCTTTCAATCCAGATTGCATGAGAAGAACAATCTTTGCTGTGACTTTGTTGAATTGAAATATGCTATCACAAAGGACTTTGTCCATATTCCTTCGATCCAAATTCTGACAGCTCTATCGCTTTTAATTGCTGCTGAAATGGTCTCCACAGGGAAATAAATTGATTTTTTTTATAGTTTATTGCAAGAAATGACAGTCCATCTTTCTCCTTTCAGGATACTAAAAAGGAACACATTTGTTCCTTTATTATATCATTTATGATCTCATATTTTCCCTATTTGAACCCCTCCAGAAACTGTTAAGACTTAGATAATTCCCTTAAAAAACCAACAGGTCTCGCAAACTTGAAAATTGACACAATATAATTATCCAGTTACCTTTTTTTAAAAAGCAAACAATTATACCTTGAGACCAATTGAAGACTAAAATATAAATTAAATTACTCCATAGCTAAAGGAGGCAGAAAAGCAACAGGGATCCTTCTTGTCACTGCCATTAATTCTCTGAAGAATCTTGTGACACACTACAGAGATTATTGACATTACTGTAAGGAAGAAAATATTACCCTAGACAGGCTCAGACTTTTCTCCTTTACCATTTTTCACCGTACAGCAAATAAATTGTTGAACACTCTTTGAGGCCCTAATTTCAACAGGGAAAACTGATCTGTCCTCGAAATCTTTGTATTTTCTCCTTCATGCTAACACAGTGGTGCATGCCGTTGATATGGTTCAGGTTGCAAGCAGTAGGAAATTTCATTGATTGTAATGATCATTCTAAATCCAAATATTTTGATGGAAATAGACAAAATATGTCACTTACTGTTAACAACTACTTTGAAAAACACTTTTTGTTTTAATTACCTGACACCTCCTTCCATCTAGAAAGGTAAATCAAGTATAATTTCAGGATTATTGAAGTCCTGAAAAGATTTACAGTTATAAAATATTTGAATAATAAGTTACTTTTATAATTCAACATATCTTATCTACTTAATGTCAGTATATATCCTATAAGTCCAAAAAATTGCATGGAGTCAATTTTACGCTTAATTGTTCTATTAATTCATAATAAAACACTGCATTCAATTGGTGCAACTGTAAAGACAATAAATAATGGGCAATAAGCAAAGACAGAACTAGAAAAACAAAACTCTACTGAAAAGTAAGGAAGAAACAAAATACACTGCCATTTTTGATATAGAACTTTTCAGGAAAAGAGACTCCAGGGACAAGATGTTGCCCAGGGTCTTCTGAAACTCAGTGCCACATTGAAATGAAGGTGAGGCATCCACGCACTGATACAGACATTCAATCAGTGTGGGCAACACATTAACGATCAGAAAGCAGGCTCGCAGTCCAATTGAGGACGATGGGTGGTCCCTTCAAGCTCAGAGGTGGTGAGGGCTTGGTGAGGTTGCAGAATTATAGATCTTCCAGCATGAAGGAAGCAGCAGGTCCTGACGTCATAAGTGAGAGGACGCTTCAACATGGAAGCACTTCCGCTCTCCAACTTTTTCAAAGTTTAAATTAAAAAATGGTCTTTGCAGCCAAGTGATGGAAGAGCAGATGGGGGTGGAGTGGGACACTGTAGCCCCCCTACAGGATGACCAATGGCTGCTGGACTACTGATGTAAGCAGAAATGAGCTCTAAGCCTACCTGGCATGCTGGGGTCATGGTAGACAACCTGCAGGCTCCTGAGATCACATAGAAAATCCCAGTTGACTTCCTTCAATTCCAATTAGTTTGTCATCTGTTGTGTGTAGCCAGGTGGCTCCAGTGTCCCATACTACTCCCCCACCAGCTTACCTCCAGTAATTGGTCCAGCAATAGGATGGAACTGTACACAAGCTGATAGCTTTATTGTTAGCACCAGCCAGTCTCCATTCCTGGCCTCAGCAGGAGCTCCATTTCAAACACAACAGGTCATTTTTCACAGTTGTTCTTTGTTTCCAGTCTGTAAGATGTGTGTCCAGCAGCTGCCAGTGGAGTGACGGGAGCAGCCCAACAAGGCCTGACTAATGCAATTTTCAGACTGTCCCATTCAGTAAGTAGACAGTTCACCCTATTGGAACAGGTATGCTGTTGTTTGACCATGTAAATCGGTATCCGATACCAACTGGAGGACTTATGTTGCAATTTTTAGATATAAAGGAGTGGAATTGGAGTGTGACAGCTTTCCAGATATCATGTGGCCTTAACAGTGCTGCTCAATGAAGCTGCTGTAGTTAGTTTAGAAAAATGGCTCAGGAACCATTCAATTTTTTTTCACTGGGCCCTGAAGAAACATTCCTGTTCCTTCAGGTTCCCCAGGCAGCCCTCGACTACCACCACCTCCTTCTAAGGTTCTTCCCACTGTTCCACTGACCACCTCTCCCCAATATCAACATCCTCCCCTACCACCCTATTCACCCACCCTCAAGCATCCTTTCTCCCTAGGTACTGTTGGTGGATTATGGGGTAATGGAAGTGATTTTGGCAGTTTCTGAATACATCTAAAGAGGAGCAAGGATTATCTGCTACAGATACGTGGACTGATCTTGCACTGTTACCTGGTTCCAGACATGGAACAGACCATTTTATTCTCATTCATTCCTTAACATGTGTACCAATATAACCAAATGCTGGACAAGTTACACATTGTTATGACATATGTTAAAAGGTTTGATTGTTTGCTGCTTTGTTTACACGTCAAGCTCTGTCATGTTGTCACAATAGTTTTTACATTAACTTTGTGATCAATTATAGGTAAAATAAAATCACAGGTGCAGGATTCAATACAAAATAAAACTCCTATTCCAATTTCTACTACCCTAGTGCCTTGCACTAAACAATGAGAAACTGAACCAAGACTTTAAAACGTAACTATTAGGAAATATTGTTTATTTTTCTCTCGTAATAATGCATTTCCTAGTAGTAGAAGTCATACTATTTTTCCATTATAGTTTATGCATTTTTTTTTGATGTTTGCATTAAGTTCCAAACCAACTGAATACAAACTGAAGCAAAGATGGAAGAGACAAGTGTCACATCCATAACATTACTGGAGGAAGTGGTGGAGGCTGGCATGATTACAACACTTAAAAGGCACATTGATGGCTAAAGGAATAGGAAGAGTTTAGAGGGATATGGGCCAGATGCTGGTAAATGGAACTGGATTAATTTAGTATATCTGGTTGGCATGGACGAGTTGGACTCAAGGTCTGTTTCCATGCTTGTACAGCTGTATGGATCTATTACCCACTGTCAGCCCTACCCTAAACCTACTTCGTGCTGAAATGCTCAGTTATCTTCATCCTTGACTATTCTAACATTCTTCAGGCCCAGCCTCCCATCCTTCAACCTTCAGAAACTCCAGTTCATCAAAAATCGTGTCTTTCACCTCTTAGCTGAAAATCAGTCCCACACAGTCTACATCCCTATCCTTATTGATCTACAACGGCTTCTGGTTCCATAATCTTAATTTTAAACTTCTAATTCTTAAGATTAAAATCCTTCGTGGTGTTCCCTTCAAATTTCCAAAATCAGTTTCAATATAACACCCCAGTCTCCCAAACTGTCCATACTTCTGGTGCTGATCTCTGGTGTATCCCAGTCCGTCACACTACCCCCATTAGTAGCAATGTTGGAATTGCTTTATGAAGCCCTGTTTTAAAGGTGCTACGCAAATTTAAATTATTGCAATGTTTTCTCCCCTGCAGACATGAAGATTATTGAGCACTTTTAACCTAAGTTACAAGCCTGTGTAGCTGAATTCACATCTCATGTGTCATTTTTTGGCAGCTGTTGTCAGTTCTATTGATTGGTATCTATGATGCTAGCTTCTGTTGAGCAGCTGTAAGGAGCAATAGGATTGTTTGCAATAAACAGTAGAACAGCAAAAAAAAAATCAGAAAAAAATAGATAGAAAAATACACAACAGATATTTGCAGGAAGTCAAAATGAATCAGACCACTTCAAGAACAAAGAGCCAACATTCACAAAGGGATATTTATAGCAGTTCTCATGTTATCTAGGTTTGGAATGAGTGGAGTTCTGTTCAGACAGGCCAACAAGATTTTGGGACCTATCCATAGCTGACATTATTTGAATGTATTTTAAATGAATTGAAACCAGTGGTGTTTTTTAAAAATTGAACCATCAGCTTCCATGCCCTGTTGCATTCAAGTTGAGGGGCTTAACTGATAAAAATCATTTGATTAGATTTTGCTTTAATTTTCTCCCATAGACATAATGCCGACTTTTGGTGATAGTCTTCATGTTTTACAAACTAAAATCTTTCAAAGATAGCATAGAATTTAATCTGACGGGGAGAGCTCAGAAAACCATTGGTTTTACAGTGATTAACTGTGCAGTGGTCTGTTCCTCACTGCATGTGCATACAAAGGCCATGTTTAATTTACTCCATGGATTCACATTTTGGAAAAGGTCATGATTGCAATTCTAGTGCTCAAATGAAGGTATCGAATGTAAACATCTGCCTGCCTTTATTAATTGCTTTCAATCAGAAATGACTTTCCATTCAGAAGATTTTTTTTTAATCAGCAAGAAAAATCTGAGAGCTTGCTTGAAAATATATATGACAGTGAAAATACAACAACATATGACTGAATCTTAAGGTTTTTTGGCGAAACCTGAGTTGCACTGTGTTCATCAGAGTGTTTGTTGCCATGAGGCCTAGCAAGTTCTCTTGCATATCCCACCAAACCCGCCTCCTTAGCCACTAATGCACCCCTGTGCTGTTTCTCACATCCACTTAATATGTCTGGGGAAAACATCACTACATTATGATGTGCTCTTATATCCATAGATATTGGGTATATGACAACTCTGGAGTGTGAAGGATGTGGATTTATTCATAATAAGGACATATTACAATGAACCTAAGAATGCAATAGCCAATTGATGAACTTTGAACGATGTGGTACTGTACAAAATTAATGAAGACTCAATGAGACATCCCTGTGGCGACACTAACCCAAAAGTCATTGAAGCTATTGGTGGTTGGAGGTTTAAGCATTAAACCCGAATAAGACAGTCAGTCACTTAAATTAGTTTTGAGATTTAACAGGATAATTTGCACTATTGATATAGGTTGGCAAGGGTTTTAATTTCACAGGTTAGTGGTTTCTATGACATCAAGGAGCTTGGGCCATATGGTCAGACCATCATTACTACTCTGAATACCTTTGTTCCCAGTCACACTAACTGTTCAGTTATGCTACCGCCTGTCTTCAAGCTAAAGTGATTTCACTCTTGCATCAATACAAACTCCATAATACAACTCAGACATGAGATTAGCCAGATTGAATTCTGGCAATAAATGTAAAATACCTTCAATTAGAGAGTCCAGGAATTAATTTAAAATGCAGTTTAATGTTGGCAAACAGTCAGCTGCCCCATCAAGTTTTCTTTGACATTAAAAATTTAATAAGCTGTTAGATGATGGTGACTTTTCATGCTAACAGAGATTCAGAGCTCTGTGTTGACTCAATAGACAACAGCACATTGCTGGCACTATGACTGAAAGTCAATATGGCACTTGCCCTATCTTCCAGTGGTGATCCTAGCCAGGGTACACATGTAAGCTAGAAGTTAAAGTAGGACACAATTAAGGCTAAATTAGGTAGTCCCCAAAAATTGGAGTGAGCCTTGTCGTGAATGATTAACCTATATTCATTGATTGAAATGTAGGCAAGCATGCCCAATCATCAAGTTGTCCACTAAAATGATGCCTGTGTAAGGCAGTGCTAACCACTGTTTATTGGCTTCACACATCTGCAAAATATCTGAAATTCTAGTTTCCTAGCACTACTTAACACCATCCTGCACTGTTGAAAATTAAACTGCATTGTGACTGCAAATAATCATGAGGAAAGCGAATCTCACCTGGAAATCACTGAAAAATGCTACAACATTGAAGATAGCTGGCTTCAAGATTTTTAGACCAGGCACTTGAGGCTTTGGTGGAGATGTTGGAGTGTAGGAAAAATGTACTCAGTCTGCAGCAGGTCTTGCAACCCTCCAGCTACGTTCAGAACACAGTGCAACTAAATAGCCATGGCAGCCATGCCAGGAGTCACACTTGGAATTTCAGCTCATATGAAGGATGACTGTGCTGTATAATTATGCACCAGCTGTTTTGGTCATCTCTTAGAAAATTTACTGATATTGGTAATAGACACATAGAAAATAGGAACAAGGGTAGGCTATTTGGTCTTTTGGAGCCTGCTCTGCCATTCAATATGATCATGGTTGGTCATTGTACTCAGTGACTTGTTCCCGTTTTTGGCTCATACCCTTTGATCCCTTTAGCCCGAAAAACTATATGTCTCTCCTTCTTGAAAGCATTCAATGTTTTGGTGTCAATTGCTTCTTGTGACAGAGAATTCCTCAGACTCATCACTCTCTGGGTGAAATTTCTCTCATCTCAGTCCTAAATGACCTCACCTGCAACTCTAGACTGCAACCCTCATTATGGACACCCCAGTCACCAGGAACATCTTTTCTATGTTTTCCTTGCCTAATAGACATGGATTTGTGAATATTGATTCACTCTTCGGCCAAATAGAAGGAAATTTACATTGCATTTGGCATAGTATTCTTCAGGGTACTGGGAGCATTGATGACAAATAAAATGTGCTCCATTTACTGGATTGCCAATTTTACATGACTCATGAAAAAAACAAATCCAATGAAATGAAATATGAAAAGAAACATGGGAAATAACGGCCAGGATTTTGGGGCGAAACTGACTGAAATTGTCCACAGATTACAAAATCACAACTGCTATTATGGAAAATTTGATTGAATGCCAATGTGTAATTTACACTGCACCATACATTATTATCTTGTAGAGCAAAATTTGCAGAACTTTCATACAAATTCACATTTGTCAAAGCTCTCAGAGAGCTACAAGAACAGGTTGTGAGGGATTCAAATCTCAGTTTAAAATATGAAGATATACAGAGGCCTGAATGATCCCATTTTTAGGCAATGTGTTTCCCAAGTGAGACTCATAGTGGCGCCCATATCCGCGTCAACTTTCCTCATGCAATTTTCTGCTTTTAATTTCATTCGTTTTGCAATCAGTCTCTCCAATGTCCATTTCACGAAATCACACAACAAGTGAATTGGAAGCTCTTGCCTCTGTCTGTATTTCATAACATTCATGACACTGGCGCAAAATTTAAAACCCAGCTCCAATTAATTTCAGACTCTGCAAGCCAAGTACTGTGTTTCACTTTGGCTCTGCACCATTATTCCCAAGGATATGGCTAAGAGAGGTAATTAGTTCTTGATTCTCCAACTAGGACCTAGATGTGTTGGTGGAGAGGAGGGCAATGCTGTATCCTGCTGACCAGCAAAATGGGCCAAACCAGAAAATGTTGGACTGGACTAAGACATCTATCCAGGTCAGGGCAGTGGCCAGGGTCAAATCCAAAACAGTAGGGTGCTGGAAGAATGTTAAAGATGCATGTTGTGTAGGTGCGTGAGAGGCACATGTGTCCCTAATGCAAAAGGACTTTGTATAAGACCATGTCCAGCCCCTGAACTTGAATCAGACAGGGCTCTCGATTGAATGTGGCAACACACCCTGACTGATTGGTGACCCTCTTGAACCCCTTCAGACACGGCCATTTGATTGAAGTATGTGTACTGTGTTTTTCCTATAAGCTGTTGGAACATGCTGTACATGTAACATTAACATAGCACACTGCTATACAACAAAATTTACACCACCATTGATGTTTAATGGTGCTGGGAACCAAATCAAGCTGCCTGCCTTGCCTTATGTGCTGAAAAGCAATGCAAGCCAGTGTGGCAACCAGCCTCCAAGTATACTATATAGCATATTTTCTATATGTACTATATTTTCCCACATTTCTCATTAATCATTACCCAAACTCCTCGAGGGAGCAGAAAATTCCATCCACAATTTCTGTATGATAACACAAAGGAAAATACTGAGTAAACAGGGAAATAGATGCTGAAAATAAATACCTCAGGCCACCAAGAAAACATTTGTATCACACACTGATGGTCTCTAAAGCATCAGAAAATTAATGCGTCTACTGCATAGCTCTTTTGAGTTCTGCAGAAACAAATATTATATACATTTATTGGCTCTCAGTCAACGTGAAGTATCTGCCACATTAATATGCAAACTACAAACAGTTTGAAGAGATATTCTAAATAAGAATTTAAAGTAGTCTCCTTCCAAGGAATTGCCATCAGCTGTAAGATGAATTTAGAATTGTACAAATGTTTGGAGTGTCACTGTCTATATGCGTACTGCAATTGCATCCAAGGAAAATCTTATCATCCATACTAGGAAAAATGCAGATTGATTTAGATTTAAAATTTGCAGTTCACCCTCTATTGAATATATATGCAGAGATTATATACACATACAAATGAGGAAAGATGGATGGAACCATTTTAGTTTATATTTTCTTTTACACGTTTGGTCAGTTCAGAATTTTTTTGAAAATGTACAGAAAAAAGTAAAATCCTTCAGCATCAGCAATGCAAGCGCTTGCACAGAATTAAAAATCACTTCAGGATTTCTGACTTTTTAATTTTTGATGTACTGAAGTGCAATAATGAAGTGGTTCTTGGAAGCTGCACATCTGACTGGCCACTTAGTCTGCAAGTTGGAAGCTATCTAATGATGAAAGGTTAATTCAAACACATATTTTAATTATTCACATATATTGATCAATAATGTGTCTTCATCAGATCTGAACTGGGGACTGCTTTTGCTTCCTCTGCACCAAAGCTGGATGTAATACTTTAATGCATCAGTGAATTGCAATATGTTTCTCTCCAAAAACATGTTTTTTTTTTACAGTACTAAGATGAAGGTTATGTTGGCAACCCAGACTTTTGGAGATTGCTATACATACTAAAAACCCAAGGTGAATTGGAAATGGCACATCAGCTAAAATTTGCATAAACGTACTTTCTTCAAATAAGTGTATTCTTGTAGTCTTCCACAGATACAGACATCTTGTTTTAAAAGCTTTTTTATAGTGTGCTTACCACATTTACACATCATTCAAGATTGAAAGAAATAGTTTTTGGCCACTTTATCACTTGAGATGCACTGGTGTCAATTCTAGGTAAAACTACCAGAAAACTGTTTAGCCATCATTAAACATAACTTGCAAACGTGAATGTGCAATTAGGCGAGAGAAAACAAGATTTAGAAATTAAAACTGTAAACTGTAAAAAGAGATGAAATCAAGCTAAAAAATAATCAAACAAACATTTATGGTAACCATCTTGACAACAGGAAGTCAGTTCATTTCAAGATCAGTTTCAAAAGGTTTTTTTTGTTCTTATGTCAATTATTATGTTTATGGCGATGATATGATCCATCCAGTTCAAACTGTGTCGGCAAATAAACTTAAACCAATAAATCAAATTAAAATGCAATTTTTACAAATACCCACCACACATATCTCCCAAAGTGTGTTTGCATCAGCTGCAAGCTGTGTTGCTGTAAATTGTACCATCATCAAAGCAGAAATTCGATCCAATAACTGAAGCTATTAAAGGCTATAAGGTTCAATTTCAACAGGGGAACCACAGTGTTTACATCTCGGAAGGGTTCCTTGAATTAGGATTTGGCGGTAGAGTTTAGGAATAAAAAGGAGCAGTCACATTGATGGGAAGGCATTTTTGGCTCCCAAACAATCAGCAGACTATAGAAGAGCAAATATGTAGACACTACACAGAGGTGTGTAATTAAACAGGAAGGCAATGGCCGAGTGGTATTAGTACGAGACCAATAATCCAGAAACTCAGTTAATGCTCTGTGGACGTGGGTTTGAATCCCACCACAGCAGGCAGTTGAACATGAATTTGAAATTGAATTCAATTAAAAAAAATCTGGAATTAAGAATCTGCCATCCTCACCTTGTCTGGTCTACATGTGACTCCAGAGCCACAGCAATATGATTGACTATCAACTGCCCTCTGAAATGACCTAGCAAGTCACTCAGTTGTGTCAATTGCTACAAATCCCAACAAAGAAATGAAACTTGGCATCAACCTAGGCACTGATAAAACAACAGCAGAAACAGCCCCATCAACACTGTAAAGTCATCCTGATCAACCTCTGGGAGACTAGTGCCAAAATTGGGGGAGCTATCCACAGACTAGACAAGCAGCAGCCTGACATTGTCTATAAGATATGATTCTGTGGGTATGATTCCATCCCAGACACCAACATCACCATCCCTGAATATATCCTTTCCAAATGGCAGGACAGACCCAGCGGAGTTGATGGCACAGTAGGGACGGAGTTGCCCCAGGAGTCCTCACCATTTGACTCCAGACCTGTGAAGTCTCATGGCTTCAGGTAAACATGGAAACCTCTTGCTGATAACCACGTATCATCCTCCCTCTGCTGATGATTCTACTTCTCCATGTTAAACAACACTTCAAGGAAGCACTGAGGGTGGCAAAGGTGCAAAATGTTCTCTGGGTGTGCGATTTCACTGTCCACCACCAAGAGTGGCTCAGCAGCAACAATACTGGCTGAGCTGGTCAGGTCCTAAAGGACCTAGCTGTTAGACTGGGTTTGCAGCAGATGGTGAGGGAAGCAACAAAAGGGAAAAAACATACTTGACCTCATCCTTACCAATCTGCCAGCTGTAGATGCATCCGCCCATAACGATTTCAGTAAGAGTGATCACCTCACAGTCCTTGTGGAGATGAAGTCCCACCTTCATACTGAGAATATCCTCCATTATGTTAAGTGGCACAAAATACTGTGCTAAATGGGACACGCTTCAAACAGATCTAGCAACTCAAGACGGGGCATCCGTGAGGTGCTTGGGGTCATTAACAGCAAAAGAATTGTATTCCAACACAATCTGGAACCTCATGACCCAGCAAACCCTCCACTCAACCATTACTATCAAGCCAGGGGATAAAACCTGGTTTAATGGAGTGTGCCGGAAGGCACGCTCGGAGCAGTACTAACCTGGTGAAGCTACCAACATGACTACATTCCTACCAACAGCATAAGCAGCAAGCAACAGACAGAGCTAAGTGGTCCCACACCCAATACATCAGAGTTAAGCTCTGCAGTCTTGCCACATCCAGTCGTGAATGATGGTGGACAATTAACAACTCACTGGTGGATGAGGCTACACAAATATCCCCATCCTCAATGATGGAAGACCCCAGCATAACAGTGCAAAAGATAAGTCTAAACGTATTCATAACGACTTTCAGGCAGAAATGCTTAGTGGTTGATCCATCTCAGCCTCCTCCAGTGGTCCCCAACATCACAGATACCAGTATTCAGTCACTCCGATTCACTCCACATGATATCAAGAAACGGTTGGAGGCACTGGATACTGCAAAGACTTTGGGCCCTGTCAACATTCCCACACTTCCACTGAAGACTTGTGCTCTAGAAAATGCCGCTGTACCAGCCAAGCCCTTCCAATACAGTTACAACACTGGCATCTACCCTGTTGACATGCCAGGGAATTCCTGGAGGCCTGGTATTCCAACCGGAACTCCATCAACAAACGCATTGAATTAGGCCCTGCGTACAAACCACTGAGAAACAGAACTGGAAGTAATGCCAACCACCTGAGAAAACTGAGGCATATAAATAACAAGTGGGACAGAACACCAACGCTTCACCGGAGGCGCACTGACGATATTACCTAACAGGGTGACGAAACGTTTGCAAACAAACCCATCAGCTCGGTGAGCATGTCTACAACCTCAATGACCTTTCCTCCATTATAAGGTCAGAAATGGCATTGTTCACCAATGATTCCACAATGTGCAGGGGAGGGAGTGCACTGAAGATTTACCAAACTGATTCCTGGGATGGTAGAACTGATGTATAAAGAGAGATTGAATCGATTCAGACTATATTTGCTGGATGAATGAGGGAGGATTTCATGAAAACCTAGAAAATTATAACAAGATTAATACAAGAAGGATGTTCCTCATGATAGGGAAGTCCAGAAGCAGGGGTCACAGTCTAAGGATATGGGTCCTGAGATGAGGAAAACCTCTTCACCCAGAGAATGTTGAGCCTGTGGATATTTCTTACCATGATCAAGTCAGATTTGGCAGCGTTTACTGATTATTGCACAGAGCTCAGTTCCATTCAGTCCTCAGATAATAAAACAATCTATGCCCATGAGCAGCAAGACCTGGACAACATTCAGGCTCTGGCTGATGAGTGACGAATAATACTTGTGCCACACAAGTACCAGGCAATGAACATCTCTAACAGGAAAGAGTCAAATGATCATAGAAGACTATTTTCTCAGTTCTGAGTCATCAGAGAACTAGTCATATACGTCTGACATTTATTGCAATATTCATGCACCATGGGGATGACATATTTATTGACAGAAATAATAGCTTTAGCCTGAGACTTGGTTCCACCTCCTCATTGACATGTTGCAAGACACAAGGATGATGCAGTGAAAGTTCAGTCCAGTCAATGCACTGTTTTATGTTATGTAAAATGTCATGGGCCAAACATGAGTTAACAGCCAGCTCTGAGAAATATGGAGAAGGAATCTGACGAAGGGCACTAATCCAGCAGGTAGGAGATTAGTATTCATTGGAACTCTTTTGATGGTCATATCATTTGCAAAAAATGTGAATTTCATTGGAAAATAATCCAGATAAATTGACAAGTTTGCAAAACAGAAGCTGGAAGTAGTATGGACACTTCACTACGATAATAATTAAGGAACATTCTCTCAGTTTATAAATATTTCATGATGTGTGTTCGAAGAGTTTTACCAGTGAATACTGAATGCATGTTTAGCAGCTGTGAAATGACACAGACTGGACTAATTATGCAAAGATCTGGGAAATTTAGAACTAGAGGCAGTGAAATTTGACAGACCATGTCAAGGTCTATGAATCTGGGATGCACTCAATATAACAGGCTGCTGTTTCACTGGATTCTTATTTCCATCACTTTTTTTTATTGGATGACATTTTTCATTTGACTCAATGTGACATTTAGGCCTCACTAGAAGCGAAGGTCTTTTGCTGAAAGTTTATCTCACCTTATCTGAATATAATGTATTTCAATGCATTTCTTGAGAAAGTGTGGGCTACTGTGGAGAGGAATACACTGAACTTGTGGCCTTATTCAACAATTTCTAATTTATTTTTGAAGCATTTAAATGGAAAATGAGGCTTAAGATTCTATTAGCATCTTTTTTCTTGAAATCAATAAGAATAGAAAATACAGTTACATTGAAAGCAAATGAAACTTCATTAAAATTAATTGAGATAATTTTCTGATGGGTTAGATTTTCTTCACATTGGGTCTCTTAAAGCTTCAAGGAAAGTTTGAGATTTTGTGAGACTACTTCAGCAAGGTAAAAGTGCATATTGCCAACTTAGAATGTACAAATGGGCCTAGGTGGATCATTATGGTCTTCAACAATAATACTGTACAATACAACATAGGAACAAGCGGCACCAAGCCTATGCTGGATCCTAATCCTTTTTTAGACCAGCTATTTATTGACCAATACGCTGTTTCTAATCCCCCGGTCACCTCCTGTTCATGTGTCTGTTAAGATACACCTTAGATGTTGCTGACATGCCTGTTCCACTGCCTCCATTGGCAACTGGTGTTATTTCAGTCCAAAGTCAATCAGCAAGGTTCTGTGAATGCCGTGAAATGTACATGGAGCTGTATGTGAGGAAATCACAAACATAGATGAGAGATGTGTAAAGGTATTATTCTGTAATGAAAACGGAAGCTGCTGGAAATATACAGTAGCTCAGTTAGCATCTATAGAGGTAAAAACAGGTTGACAGGGTGCTTTTTTTCCTTCCAGGATCAGAAAGAGAGTTCAAGTCTATTTTTGACTACCGAACCTGCCCTGGGGGTGAGGGGCTGGTGGATGGAGCAGTTACTCACTGACAGACTATCCCTGGATGCCCAATTAGTGGCCTGGAAACAGGTACTCCATCAGAATAAGAAAGTTGGCCAGGCTCCCAAGGGGCCATGGCAATCCAGCTTGAAAGGAGCATCACGTTGAAATGTAAGGTAAATAAGAGAAAGGACACTTCAAACGGAGATGTCCACTTTCCAATCTGGAGAGCAACTGGAATATTCAAGGCAGCTTTTGTTCATTGGCCTTAAAAGGCTGTTTAACATCTGAATCATTGACCCTGTATACATGTGGGCAAAAGGCTTTGTTACCCCCCAACCCCAAATCTGCATCTAACACAAATAGCCCTGATGGAACCTAGGAACCAGCACACCAGAAAGCAGGGTCAATTTCAGTCTCAACACCACGGGAACCAATAACTATCCCAACAGTTCTGATTAATGGGTTTTCATCAGAAACAATTCTCTGCCTTAGAACTTGCAGTTTGGCATCAGGATTTTTAAAAAAATCTTAATTCAAATTGAAACAAACACCATATATATAAAATCTGCATCATGACAGTAGGAGGCAATTATAGTGGCTGGAAGACAGAACCTTATTAATAGTGTGAGCATTTGGAAAAGTATTCAAATTCAGCAGAATTCATTAATTTACATTCTTGGATAAGAGGTACTAAGCACTTGTTTTTCTAAGTTGTAAATAGGTGTTGTTCATGTGTGCACATTAAACTGTGTGTGAATATATATATGGACGTGCAAGTATACATTCATTTAAAAGGTGATAAAGGGGTCTGTCACAGCATGAAGCAATAAGGCATGAGTTGGGGATCTAGCTCCAGTGTCCTGCTGCAAGCCAAGATAACTCATGTCCATTTCGAATCCAGTTAGCAATTTTATTAAAAAAAAATGAATTAGGGTAACTGCTATTGGAGCATATTGATGAAGACATAAAGATCGGATATTTGCGAGGCAGAGAGCACAAGTCAAGAAATCTCTCAGCTCAGCAGATCAATTTCATGGAAACTTCATCTATACACACAATTTTCATTTCAGGGGCCAGAAAGTGTGATTAACACAGAGTTGTCTGATTAGAAGACCCATCTCAGTTTTTTTAGACTTCAGCCCAGATATAGAGCACTGTTAGGTCTGCTAGACCTCACTGCACAGTTGCATTACCCATTCTCGTGAGACCTCATACCCTGCATTGATGCCCTTTGCCTTCTCATATCCCAAACTACATCCATATCCACATATACCATTTTCAGCCTTCAAGTTAAGGCAATGGCCTAATGGCATTGTTGCTAGGCCATTAATCCAATATCCAGATAATGCTCTCGGGCACTTGGGTTCAAATCCTGCCATCACAGACGATGGATTTTGCATTCAGTAGAAATCTGGAATTAAACGCTTAATGATTATTGTCAGGAAAAGATGACTGGTTCATAATGTCCATTAGGGAAGGAAAGAGTTGTCATTACCTGGTCTGGCCTATATGTGACTCCAAATCCACAGCAATGTGATTCACTCTCAATTTCCCTCTGGATCAAAAGTATAATGTCAACAATGTGTGTTCAATTCCCACACTAGCTGAGGATACCATGAAGGACTCTCCTTCTCAATTTCTCTCTTCACCTCAGGTGCGTTGACCTTCAGGTTAAACCACCACCAGTTGTTTCTCTCTCTGACGAGAGAGTGCCCTATGCCCTCTGTTACTATGAAAATTTTACCTTTTACTTTTACTCTGGACAGACCTCAAGAGCACAGTGAAATTTTTCAGGTCTGGACTCCATTCATTGGAGTTCTGCAATTTTTTTTCCTAGAAACTGATCTGTCATGGACTCTTTACTGCAGCTTTTACCTGTTGCTCTTTTATATACTGCCTCCCCTTAGGCCCAATCACTCTGCTTTCACTGAATCTTTGCTGGCCCTATTACCTGTTGGTATGTCATGCTACTTCCCATTAGTCTCATTCTCTGCATCTTTATAAGGTTTTCAAAAGTTTATTGGAGTAAAAGGAGTACAGTAATGAAGCAATTTTATAAGTTCCTAATTAGTAAAATAAAAATCAATAAATTGAGTTTCAGAGATTTGTCAGAAATGTTTTTTTCAATGATGCCATTGTAAGTACTGGGGAGGTCTGTCATTTTGTAATGAGCAAATTTCCCCCTTCCAAAAAAAAGTGAAAAATGGAATTTACCCAGAGACCATTCAGTCAATCATAAAATATGTCAAACTACTTTGATTCAAACCAAAAAAACAGCTTGGAGAGCCAATTGGTCCCTAACCAAATTAACTTTGAAAGTCAGAACAGCAACAAAGACATTTTTCAGCATTTGCCCTGCAGCAGAATGATGCATCGAGCCAATACTGCTATTCTTTACTCTGCAGGCTAACCATCTGCTGCAAAATGTATCCAATACTTGCCATCCGAGTTTCTGTCTCATGTAGTCTTGTCCGTAAAAGACTTGGTGAATATAAATAAATTATGATTAACATAAGAACAAGTAGGGAAGGTAATTTCTTATGGTCTTTACCTCAGGTCAGTAGCACATCCAACACGAAATGGAATGAGCTTTTCAATTTCTGATGTGATGCTCGGACTCCTCGTAGAAGAACCAAAACCGGAAACTTCGGGGGTTAAATTGTGGTTTGGAAAAGAAAGTGTAAAATAACAAACCATAAACACAGCTAGTTGGTGAACGAACAAAACAAGCAATAACCTGTAAGAGTCATTTCACAGCATACAATATTCATGGGAACATACATTGTGCAATGTTTAATCTTTACTCATAGTTATGATTGTTATGAAATAAGGATTTTTGATTATTACAATAGTCTCTCTATTCACCAAGTGTCCCAGAAAAGAAACAGTGCAAAAATCTCAAATTTCTACACACTATTTTTCTAAAATCTTGGAAGCATATTGTAGTTGAGACAACACTTCAGAGACCTGTATGAGTAGTTTTGTACAATGCTCTTTCAACTACTTCTTTTATAATAAAATAAATAATAATAATAAAGAAAGCTCCAAAACGGGGGAGAACTTCCAATCAGCAACATCTCTGTTATTGTTTTGTCATGACTTAATAGCAAAACACAACACCAAAGATTGGATGGATGTAACATATTCCACAGTTTCTGTAAATTTCTAAGATAGAGATTGAAGTTTTCTTAATTTGTTCTTTACTCCAATCCATGTGCCCTTCCTCTCACTATCAATATACTATAAATATAACTTTCAATTATAAAAGTATTTTGGAACAAGCCCTTATTTTGCACCCATATACCACTTGAGTTAACATACAATCTTCTTAAAAAACGTAGCATGGAATTATTTGATCTGTCCATTTGTCCATTGACTTCACCTTTGACAGATATTTCACTCAATTTGTCTACTTAGGTAAATGTCAAGACTCTTTCAAATATCGTGTGTTTATTCTGTCACAAAACGCCAATAGCAAAACTGAAGGAAAATCTAACAAGAATTTGTTGGAGCAAATTCAATCAGTCCATTGTAAGTTACATCCAAACTAAAATATGGTTTAAAAATCACTCAATAATATTCCAGGAGGAACACTAAGCATACATTTTAATTGAAGAATCAGTTCAACAACATCTGCCTTATCTTTCATTTGGCAACTCACGTATTCCCATGATCTGCATTTGGATGCTACCTTCTTTATTCACAAGTAAGAGAAAGCATTAATGTTATCTGTTGTAGCTACTGACCTATCTTGCTGCCCATTGTAGATTTTAAAGGCTGTCCAAACTATTGGCCTTGTGAGAGCAAAATAATTCATTGCCCTAAATAAATTCTGATTGAATAAGCTCATTAGAAATGGGTTCTTAGTAAGTAATCAAGCAGATTCCTCTCAATCTGTTGGTAGACATCCCAATGACACATCTGCCCTTGTTCTGTCTTTGAATATTGGCACTGTAGTTTCAACAATTACTAAAAGATAGTGCCAAATCTATCATTCCTGAAAGCAAGATATATCGTAATCATCATATTTCGAGATCCTCCATTGCACTACACTACTTCTGACACAGAGAATGATCTGCCTTTTCAATGCTCAAACGTTCAATGTTTCTTATATCTTCATCCAAAGGGGAGGAAATTCAAGGATGTTTGAAAAAACAATTCCACTTTGCCAAATTCTTTCTGCTTGTTATGACTTCAGAATAAGGCTTGAACAACATTTCCCAAGATTTATTTCATATTTTTAATAATTACAAGGCTAGATATTGACTTCAATGCAAATGACGAATTCATGCCTATGGAAATTGCAACAAAAGTGATCAGCAAAATGGGATTGTATTTTCTATTTATGAACATTTTAAGGGGAAAATATCAGATGGTTGTCTGTAATTGTGTCAATAATATATTCTGTATTTCTTTAGTCTTTGAATTGCAATTGTAATAAATAGAAAATACTTGGCCAAAATTAACATTTATTTTAAAGAGATAGGGTCAGTTTATTTAGTTGATTTTTTCTAGCTCTTTATTCCTAAAGCGAAAGAATTCATGGGAGCAAAATTTCTAATTTAACGCAAAAGGGGAAGTATCTGTTTTTCTTAATAATTAACATCCTACCACCAAAAACATGATTTTAGAATATGTATGGCTCAAAGAATTCTTAACTTTGTTTAAGAACTGATTTTGTTAACCCGCATTTTGTTAGGTAAAGCACATAGAGTAAAATACAATACTGCTCTACTAAGCTAAATTCATGGCAGAAATCATTGTGACACTTTTCTACATGACAGATATAATGATAGTTATTTTTTTCAACTGTTTTCTTTCTCTCTCTCTTTCTTTCTCGCAGAATAGCAAGACATACACTGCCAACAGACAATCTACAATGCAGCAACGGTTGCAGAGGTAACATTAAAACAAATGTGGAGTTCAAATGATATTTCCATTTCTTTAAAACAGCAGATGCTCTGTTAACCTCCCATCACCTTCCAGCGGAATGCTAAATGAGTATCTGTCAGCAATGACATATACATATTTCTTCCAACCTGCCATGGCAGCTAGCCTGAGATTTGAAAACAGAGGATGCTAGTGGTGCTTAAATCCCCAGTTTGACATTTACAAAGGCTATATTCATTTCAACATAGAGCAACGTATTAGGCAAGAATATATTTAGGTTGAGATATGGTCTGAATGTTAAAGCAAGTCATTCTACTACGTTAAATATAGACAAATAAATATTAAGCAATGATATATACAGACTTTTTTGGTCTTTTACTTGCACCTTTGCACCTCAAAATGGGGCAAAAGCATCTGGAAAATGGAGCATGTTTAATCCTAATTATTTAGTGCCAGCTTTGGAGGATGGAAGGTACATGTAACTGAAAAAAAATATATATCATGCCATTAACGTAGATTCAACAGAAATATTATTGATTATGTTTTTATGTTTATTACAAAAGTACTAGGCATATAATAAGGATCAACATAATCAGATAAAATTTACACAAAAGGCAGTATTGGAAGGGTTAACCAAAAATTTAGTCAAAGCAGATTTTAAGCAATGACTTAGAAGAGAGAGGTGGAGATGTCAAGATTTGATGTCAATAGCCTAGAAAGCTCTTGAAGCCACCGGCCCTAGTTAAGCAGCTGAAGGAAATCAGGATTATACAAAAGACCAGGATTTGAAGAATACAGTTTTCAGAAGGCCATGGAGGAGTTTGAACACAATACGTGAATGTTAGAAAGTAAGTGGGAAGAGGTCTGTTCCAGTTTCTGGAATAGATCTCCCAGGGAAGGAGTTGAACATATGAATACTAGTCTGATGTCCACAGGCACAATTTGGGTTATTCCTCAATATCCAGTTGTGGAACTATTGGCCACACCTAACCTGACTGTCATCGCATGATTGACGGTTCCCTAGATTTTCAGTAGGAAGATGAGAGGTGAGGTTTGGATGAGTGGTCAACCATTGAACCACACGTGGAAAGATAACCACAGGGGAGGTGATGGCTAGTGGTATTATCGCTGGACTATTAATCCAGAGACCCAAGTAATGATCTGGGGACCCAGGTTAGAATCCCACCACATCCCATCCCATAAAATATCTGGAATTAAGGATCTAATGATGACCGTGAATCCATTGTCAATGGAAAAACCCATCTGGTTCGCTAATGTCCTTTAAGGAAGGAAACTGCCATCTTTACTTGGTGTGGCCTACATGTGACTCCAGACTCACAGCAATGTGGTTGACTCTTAACTGCCCGCTGGGCATTTGGGGACAGCAATAAAAGCTGCCTAGTCAGCGATGCCCTCGTTCCTTGAACGGATAAAGGTAAAGAAAGTCTTCACATACTCTTCCTGTCAAAGGTATATTTACGAACACGAACACTTGCAGACTAATGCTATTAAGTAGATCATTGAAACCTGACTGCTAGATTCTTAGTCCAAGGAGAAGAAGTCATAAATATTCAAGTGCAATATTAATCCAACATATTTTCAGTACCATTCGTATTAACCTTGATGTGAATTATATTGTAAGTATGGCTCAAAAAGAACCTAATTGCCTATGGTTTGAATTTTATTACAACTATATCTGAGATTACTTAGCAACAAAAAAAAGAAGCTGTATAAGCAGAAACATTTGTCAAATTAGATCAAGTTGTTGAAATGGTTAATGCATGATTGAGGAATTGATCGGTTCGTTAATAGCCGCCAGTATATTTTCATAGCAATTGCAGCTCTTGGTGATCTACTGTTAATTCACCTTTGGAGCCATTTATATAAGTCAAAATCCAAATTGATTCTCAAGTCATTCTGGCATATCTTGTCTAAGGTTTGATGTTAGCTGAATTTGTAATTAGATCTATAACAGGTATCGTTTCAAACCTAGTAGTCAATCACTTCCGTTGGTGACCTGATTATGTTTTATGGGAGTTGATTCACACTGCCCTGTGTCTACTTGTCCTATTGCATAAAATCAGTGATATAGCCATAGAACCACCTTGTGATCTGAATCTGATATTCATGTATCCCACATGATTACTTCTTCAATTTCTCCAAAGGTAAACTGAGTTATTGGTACGTTGAGGTCTGATATGAAATCAATACAAAAAGAAATTAATTTTGTCACAGTAAGATGACTATACAGAATAGTATTTATGATCAACCTCACTTCATCCAAACAGTTATCATTTTTTGCAAAGATGTACAATAAGGGACAATGCAAAGATCCCAGCATAACTGGCCCATATTAGATTTTGCTAAGTGCAAGATATTCCTCCAAAATATCTAATCACTTAGTCTTCATTTAAGTCCCTACATTGCCAATTTTAAAACCATGACTGCTGTGCAGCATCCTGTTTAAATATTCACTCTGTCAACCTGGGTCCCATCTTATATCTTCCTGCTTCTTGTTAAAAAAAAAGACTTTGAAAACCATAAGTACAAGGTATTTTATTAATAGCTGTAACAAACTAGTAACCAGCATGATTTTCCAGGCTAGAAAGAAATTAAACTAAAATGGCAACATCTTATTTACCCATCATATCAGTATTTTTCAAAACTCTCAATTTTGCTAACCTTGTAACAAAAACCAACATTACAAGCAATTTTTTCCAAATCTCAAAATTTGAGAGTATATTTTCAGGAGAAAGTCAACCTTACAGTTTAAATTGGGCAGCACCGAGAATAGGTACAAAGTGCAGGGAATGTGTTAGGTCCTGGCCTGTACACATCGTTGCACACTTTCACCACCGTTATTTGTGATACTATGGAATCAGTGATGATTCTACACAACTCTGCAGGAAAAGGTTCATTCTATCAATCAGCCTTTCAAGGGAGCAGACTACCATTGAAGGGATGGGCAGATCACATGTCCACTTTCCCACATAGTGCATTGGCCTGCACAAAATGGTACCTTGCATGGGTTCAATGCTGTCCTTGAGGATGGTCAAGCATTTCAAGCAGCCTAACAGTTTAAATGCATTCTGAAACATTGAAGGGATATAAAAGATGGAAGGGCAAAAAGGAATTTCTCAGAATTCCACAAGCCCCTGGCTATTATGAAAAGCTTTGTTACACAACACCCTGGCTTGATATCTGATGGTTTTCTTAAGAGGTACCAAATCTCAATGTCATATTATGTTGCTGCCCTGATCACTGACTCAAGCATACAAGATATCAAGCGTACCAACACATGGATAATGAGATTTTTAAATAGCAACACAAAAGGTCCAGGACTCCAAAAATAACAATGTCTTAATTTCCTTTGTATTAAACAGGGGCTGCTTGCCAGATCACTAGCTAAATGTAAAACAAAGTACAAGCCAGCTCATTCATCCTGGAAGCAGATTTCAATTCAGTTATCTCTGGGTCTTGGCCGTGACTGTATATTCCTTTGTTATGGTTTCCTAGACAGCATGCTGGTCAATACTTTGATCCATGCAGACTCATCTTCATTCACAGAAGATTGCTAATGTTCGCTCATTTCATCCAAGTTATAGTTGGTGTCTCCATTTTTGTTGAGTGTGGAGCAGCATCAAGGCCAATAATAACACCAGTAAAAGCAATCTCTATTTGTGACCCACAAGCAGATAATCTATGGCAAACATCAGGGAATACAACTTTATTGAAGCAACTGCTGAGTGCTAACATCTATCACACGAAAATTCATGTTATGTCCTCACACAGTGTGGCATAGAAGCTTCTTGCAGAGGTCATTGTTATGCTTCCATAAAGAGCCTGAAGTATATGACTTTATTCAAGGTACAACCAAAGTTCTTGTGCTGCTTTGAGCGTAAACTTCTGCCAGTAAGCCACATTGAAATGCCCCTCCTTCCAAAGAAATTGCGCCTTTCCACATTACACATGTACATTTACAAGTGGGTAAAAATGACTCTGACGTTTCAGTTGCCTGCCACTTCAACACACCACCATATTCCTATGCCAATGTTTCTGTCTCAGATCTGCTGCAGTTCTCCAGCAAGACTCAACAGAAGCTGGAAGAACAACACCTCATCTACTAATTAGGGGCCTTCAGAACACAACATTGAAATCAGTAAATGTACAGCATAAGCACCTCCTTCCATCTCTATTTCGTAGCTCCTGTTGTGGCGAGATGCTTGCAGTAAAGCCATTCGTAACCTCCATTATCATCGATCTAGCCTCTCTTCTTTACTGACTTACTATCAACAATTCCTTTTTATGCCAAACCATTTTTCCTCTCTCTCTCTCTGTCTCCCTCTCCATCTATTTGCTCCCTCCTTTCTTCCCATGCCATTCCCTATCATCAACAAGGGTTGGCAATGGTCTCATGGTATTATTGCCTGACTGGTAATCCAGAGATCGAGGAAAAATTCTGGGGATCTGTGTTCAAATCCTGTCATGGTAGATGGTGGAATTTGAATTCAAGAATTTAACAAAACTTTGGAATTAAAAGTTTAATGATCACTATGTGTCAACTGTCAAGGAAAAGCCATCTGGTTCACTATTGTCCTTGAGGAAAGGAAACTGCCATCTTTACCTGGTCTGGCCTACATGTGACTCCAGACCCACAACAATGTGGTTGACTGTTAGCTACCCTCTAGGCAGTTAGGGACAGGCAATAAATGTTGGCCTCTCATTCCGTGAATTAATAAAAAAGAGCCACTTTTTCCTAGCTGTTTCTTTTTCTCCTAGTTGCCACTGTTCAGAAATAGTTCTGGCCACTGCTGCTCCTTAGGTTGTGGTTGGGCCCACTGTTGTCATTACACCGTTGCCCACCATGTGTGTGTGGATGGATTTCTTCATGCCTGAAGAATCTTGTGGAGTAAACAATGCGGAGTTAATTGTACAATTGCAACCATTACCTGTAGGTGACATGAATGTAGCCTACGTTACTGTACAGCCTGTTAGGAGCACCCTTGCCTCAGATTTGTCTCCTACCACCCCCGTTATTTAACACTGACCAAAACCTCATATAGTTACAACATTTCATTATCTTTGTGGAGCTTCTGTAGTGGAGCCAGGCTTTTATATGGATGTTGATTCACTGTGTGTGAGTTGGCATGACAAATGGAAGGCGAGTGCTAAGTTCTGTTGTAGTTTTATTAAAAAAAACGACATTTTTTTAGGATTCATTTGTTTTTGCCACCAGAATAAACAGAGCACATTGTCATTCACAAAAATAAGCTGTTTTGACAGTGGAAGTCAACGCCACAAAAGCAGCAAAACAGAACTGGACATTTTCATTCTGCTTTATAGTTCTTCATGCAGCTTTGAGTTCATCTTTGAACATGCCTGACCAAGCACTAAAAAAAAAATTGTATATTATTATCATCTCTTGAAATTGAAAATGAAGCAATGTGCAAGGTATGCTTTTGGCATGATTTGATTATATGCAGTCAACAGTAAATGTGATTCTTGCATCAAGAAAACAGCATTAAATAAACTGGAACACTGTCCACCTTCTCAAGCCTTCAAGCAAAATAGCACGAAAAATGTCTTGCGTTGAAAGGAAATGAAACTGATAAATACCTGACTTTTTTAAAGTACTTTTTTTTTGGTTATTATCCCTCAGATATGCACATAATTAATCAATAAAAGCCAACAATCTTCCATTATCTTTTTCAAATTACTCTCTAATGCTTAAATCAAAACATTTTTTAGTCACAGGCTGCCTGGAATTTGATTCGCCACCACTGTGTTATGGTGAAACTATCATCAGCACTCTTTTAATCTTGTGAGGAAAAAAAAATTAAACTGTCAGTACAGGGATGAGCCACCATGACAACCAATCTCATGGAGTCAGGCTTCAGACTTCAAGCTAATCATATATATGCCAAGAATGTATTTTTCTTTATAATGCATGTAATTAGTAGTAAGCACAAAATACTCTATTCAAATTCAGAACATGCACAACTAATAAGGATGAGAGGATGGAGCTTTTTGCTATTTATTTGTGGGTAAAGCTCTAATATAGGAAATATTTCAGTGAAATTAGTTTTTAATCTAAGTGACTAGATGAGATTTTGACCTGGGCTGTTTTCAAGTTGACCTGTGAGGATTTGTACTGAAATATAACACAGAATTCTATCTCCAAGTCAGACTCCAAACATGCATCATATTTTCATTAATTTCTGAAGCCCCACATGTTCAATACCGACAGAAAATTGTCCCTTTGAAACATCACCTTCATGGATTCACTGGTTTAAGATGCAGCTAAAATATATCTTCACACTTTTAAAATAGACTGAATCATAAGGTGGAGGTTAAATGCTTAGATTACCTTATATCAAAACTGTAAAAGGAGAAAAATAACAAGTAAGTACAGACGAGAAACAAACACTTGACTATGTTTGAAACAATTGCTAAAATCTAAGCATCCAAGTGATAAAAGAGGATATAAACTTTCAGTCTGGCAATATCAGGTCATTATACTAGGGTAATAAATCAGTGAATAAACAGGGATAGATGTTCAGAAAGCTAGGTAGATTGCCATTCGTTTATTACCTCATCTACTTTTCCAGTTAGGTTTTGCAACTGATAATAAAGGTATATCATTTACTTACTGTTAAAATTATATTTAAAATTTGCTACCCGAATGTATTAATATGATCACATTTCCTCTCCTTTTGCCCTCATCTTCCCTTCCCTCCCAGGAACACTATAAGGATCCCCTTGTCCTCATTTTCCACCCCACCATCCTCCATATTTAAAAGATCATCCCCTGCCATTTTTACCATCTTTGTCATGATGCCATTGCCAAACAGATCTTGCCCTGTCAATATTCTAAAGAGACTATTCCCTCAACAATACCCTAGTCCAGTCCTCTATCGCCCCTGATATATTGTTGTCTTCCCACTGCATTCTTCTTAACACTTGCCCTTTTACCTCGTCTCTCCTCGTTGTCGAAGGCCCCAAACACTCCTTCCAGGTGAACTGATGATTTACTTCTACTTCTTTCAATCTAGCCTGCTGCGTTCCTGCTCACCAGGCAGTTTCATCTACATTGAAGGAACCAAACACGGACTGGGTGACTGCTTAGCTCAACACCTCCAGTCAGTCCAGAAACATGCCTTTGGCTTCCAATCCCTTGTCATTTCATTACACCATCTCCCTCACAATTCTGTCCTAAATCTCCTGCAATGTTCCAGTGAAGCCAAATACAACCTGGAACTTAGACGTTCAGCCTTCTAGATTCAACACTAAGTACAATGACTTCATACCAAGAGTACTATGCCCAATTTTGATTATTCTTTCCACAACCCAATGCCTATACTTGGCTTTCATGCTTTTGTTTCTAGTCAGAGCTGACCTATATTCTGCTATTAGCTTTGTCTCTTCTATTACCACTCCTTTTGTTCCATTATAGCTTCAGTCTGATCTCCTTGCCCTGATCTTCTCTACTGTTCCATTTGCTCCTCCCCACATTTTTAACTGCACAAATGCCATCATTTTTCCACCTCTCTTCAGTTATGAAGATTCATGTTGGTTTCAGAGCATTAACGCTCTGTTCCTCTCTCCACAGATGCACTAAGACTTGTTGAGTTTCTACAGCACTTTCTGGTTTTGCAGCTTGTGCTAATGTGATAGCCAGGCAATTTCTCAATGGCCTCTGTCATATAGTGCTTAATCATCCCACAGCTGAATTACAATGGCACAGAGAAGTTTGTTTGAAGGGCACCAAAGCAAGATTCATAATAAAATTCTGAGGCTATTTTGGAGGTACCGCCTATTAATTTTTTGCATTACTAATTTGCATTTTAAAATGTTTGGTAATTACCAACTCTTCTTGTATGTCAGCAATATTAGACAATGGAAATTTGCTGCTCTCACTTGCTGATGTCCTCACATTCACAGTTCCAGCTCAGTCCACCTACATGAAAAACACGGTTAGAGGTAAATAGATAGACAATGCAGAGCAATATTGATTGTGCTTAAGATTTATCGAATTGCAATAACTGGCAGCTATCTCTCCTGCTTTCTTCCATCCCAAAGTGAAGGTATCCTAGGTGACTGCTGGACACTGTCCTCACTATCATCATTCCATAACCAAACATATGAACATCCAAGTAAATTAATTAGTAACAGAAAGGAAGCTATTCAGCCCCTCAAGCTTACTCTGCCATATAATAACATCATGGCTGATCTCGTTGTATTTTGAATCTCACATCTATCTTTACTCCCTGTAACCTTTGACTCTCTTGTCGATCAACAATCAGTCTGCCTCTGACTTTATTATTTAAATAGTAAAATTATTCAATTCCACTATCTTCTGAAGCAGGGAATCCTAATGTTTAGGGAAACCCTCAGAGAGACAATACTCCTAATTTCTGTCTTAAAAGGGCAATTGCATTTTTACAAACAGTGGCCCCAAATTCTGGATTCACTCACTACAGGAAAAATCCTTTCCACAAGCACTTTTTCAAAACCGTTCAGGATTGTGTACCCTTCAGTCAAGATACACATCACTCTTCTAAACTCCATTGGACACAGGGCCAGTCTGTCCAAACATTCCTTATAAAGACAACTTGATCTATCCAGGTGACAATCTAGTAAAGCTCCTCTGAACCACATTTAATACACTTACATCTTTCCTTAAATAAAGAGACCAAAACTGCATAAAGTATTCGAGACGTGGTCTCACCAATGCACTGCATAACTGAAGCACAATACCCTTAACCTTTCTGTTCAAACTTTCTTCCTGATCGCCTGTTATCCAATTCAGGCAGGCTCTTGATGTGACCAGGCTCACTTAGGAGGTGAGATAACAAGGTGTAGAGCTGGATGAACACAGCAGGCCAAGCAGCATCAGAGGAGCAGGGAGGCTGATGTTTCGGGCCTAGAAGCTTCTTCAGAAATGGGGGAGGGGAAGGAAAGGTGAGTGTAGGTGGGGAGGTAGGGAGGAGATAGGTCAGTCCAGGGAGGACAGACAGGTCAAGGGGGCGGGATGAGGTTAGTAGGTAGGAGATGGTGGTGGGGTTTGAGGTGGGAGGAGGGATAGGTGGGAGGAAGGACAGGTTAAGGACGTGGGGACGAGCTGGGCTGGCTTTGGGATGCAGTAGAGGGAGGGGAGATTTTGAAGCTTGTGAAGTCCACATTGATACCATTGGGCTGCAGCGTTCCCAAGCGGAATATGAGTTGCTGTTCCTGCAACCTTCGGGTAGCATCATTGTGGCACTGCAGGAGGCCCAGGATAGACATGTCGTCTGCAGAATGGGAGGGGGAGTTGAAATGTTTCGCGACTGGGAAGTGCAGTTGTTTAGTGCGAAGCGAGCATAGGTGTTCTGCAAAGCAGTCCCCAAGCCTCTGCTTGGTTTCCCCGATGTAGAGGAGGCCACAACGGATGCAGTATACCACATTAGCAGATATGCAGGTGAAAATCTGCTTGATGTGGAAAGTCTTCTTGGCGCCTGGGATGGGGGTGAGGGAGGAGGCGTAGGGGCAGGTGTAGTCACGGAGACAGTGGTCCCTCCAGAAAGCAGATAAGGGTGGGGAGGGAAAAATGTCTTTGGTGATGGGGTCGGATTGCAGATGGCAGAAGTGTCGGAGGATGATGTGTTGGATCCGGAGGTTGGTGGGCTGGTACGTGAGGATGAGGGGGATTCTGTTTTGGTTGTTATTGCGGGGTGGGGGTGTGAGGGATGAGTTGCGGGAAATGCGGAAGACACGGTCGAGGGCGTTCTCGACCATTGAGGAGGGAAGTTGTTGTCCTTGAAAAACAAGGACATCTGGAGTGGAGATAACAAGCATGGGGCTGGATGAACACAGCAGGTCAAGCAGCATCACAGGAGCAGGAAAACTTGACGTTTCGGGCCTAAACCCTTCATCAGAAATCTGATGAAGGG
>JAHRHZ010000069.1:20553857-20571789 GCA_024137785.1 Ginglymostoma cirratum | reverse complement strand
CCATCTCCTATCTACTAACCTCATCCCGCCCCCTTGACCTGTCCGTCCTCCCTGGACTGAGCTATCTCCTCCCTACCCCCCCCATCTACACTCACCTTTACTGGCTCCATCCCCGCCTCTTCGACTTGTCTGCCTCCTCTCCACCTATCCTCTCCTCTATCCATCTTCTATCTGCCTCCCCCTCTCTCCCTATTTATTTCAGAACCCTCTTCCCCTCCCCCATTTCTGATGAAGGGTCTAGGCCCGAAACGTCAAGCTTTCCTGCCCCTATGATGCTGCTTGGCCTGCTGTGTTCATCCAGCCCCACACCTTGTTATTTCGGATTCTCCGGCATCTGCAGTACCTTTTATCTCTGCCACTTTCTGTTGCTGGCGGAAGTGGCGGATGAAGCTTCAGCTCCAAAAGCTCAGCATAATGGATAGTGCATAGGGCATTACCTAAAACCAACAAAGTATCCATTTCAGGGAGTTCCATGCCTGAGTTTTAGCGAGTTATGCAATTCTCCACAGCTCACCTAGTTATGTGTGTCTCATAGCTCTATGGTGCCCCTCTGTATTCTCATGCAATCTCCAGTGACAGAAGTACCGAATAAACTCTGCCCTGAAGACAGAAATCCCTCCAGACATTACCTCCCCCTCCACCTCTGAAGAAGAACCATGGACCGTACAGAGGCAAAGCTATCTCCTGCACCCTCCACCAGCTCAGATACTGACACCAGGATAGGTACATTAGCTGAATTAGAGTTGGGAAGACATGTTAGTGAGCACATTATTGCCATGTCTCCAATGGAGATCAGACACCTGCTTAGGCTCAGGCAGGAGAGGACCACATGATCTTGGCCACTCGTAATTTCATCCAAATTCTCAAGCAGATGTATATGAGCAGCTGGTGGGTTGTTGGAGGCACTGGCAAACTGAATCAAAGGTTAGAGGGGTTCACCAATACTATCTGTACCATGCTGATTCTGGCATGCTGAGGTTTGGCTGCTTCCATGGACAGATTGGAAGCCATTATATTGAGCCAAGTCCTGCACTCTCAATATCTACTGATATCTACACAGCACAGCACTGCTCAGCATCAATGGCCAGGCAACAGGAGGATGATTGATTTTAACACCTTCCTCACAAGGAGTCGGGGTGATGTCAGTAGCCAGCTGAGGAGGAACCATATAGAGATCCTCTCAGAAATCTCATCTCCGAACACAGCAGACAGGGACTAGCCTGCTTTCTTCAAACTGATGGGAGTTCAAGCTGAGCAGGATTTCTGGGCTCTTGAGCCATAAATGACCTCAGGGTCACCCAGACAAAATTTCAAGGTCAACAGGCTCCATCCCAGCTGTGGACACCAAGACGTTACTTAGATGTACTGGGAGAGAAAGGAAGAAGATCTTATGAAGGTATATAGGTGGAATATAGGTGGCACTTCATTGTAAACATATTTCCACGTTTGTAAAAATATGTTCACTTTTCATCATCTGCTTTGTGAGCGACTGTCATTTTAGGTCCACTTGTGAGAATGAAAGGTACAGAGACTAGCCAGGCTCAGCACTACACAATTCTGTCGGAGCGAGACTCATCCTTTCCATTATGCCTGTACCATTGTGACACTTTCTCATGATTGAATGAGGCAGCATATATCGTTGCAAATGCTTCCATCTTTTCAAAACCTTAACTTTTATTAAACAACATGAACTGCACAGTAGGATCAAATTATTAACCTGCCCTTGCAGTTGGGATTATGCAGGAGATTCCAGCCCAGCCAGTGAGAGAAGACATTGAACAAGGAAGTCCTTTGTGCTTTGCAGTGGCTGACAGTGCTGCGCTGTAGAATTCTGACTGACGGTACTGTTCCTATGGCCCTTGTTGGTCACAGTGGAAGATAATGCAGCATTGAAGATGTTCTGGATAGATTTACATGGCATTACAAACTCCAACTCTGAACACAATGTAGCCACTGCTCGTCTCACATTTGGATGGCATTTCATGAAGGACAAGTGACCATGATTCTCCTGCATTTTCACTTTGTCATGAGAACACCTTTGGCTGCACGTTCTGCAGTACGGGTTTGCAACATCCACTGGAGGTTGACGCTGGTCTTGGATATGTGGATGCATCTGTCTCCATCAATTTGTGTCGGACCCTTTAGGGTAACAGCCAGATGGACAACCACAATTTCTGTGCCCGGATCCCCTGGGCATGGTTCCAATGAGCCATTGTGGGTAACACCAGAAACAAAGCAGCTTCTCATTTTAGATCCAACTGCAGTAATGCCATCATTCACCAGTTTCAGCAATCACAAATAACATTTGAACAATATCCTCCAAACACTGGGCTGTAGGAGATCCAAAACGAAGGCCAAAACTCAACATGGGAGTTGCACATCGTTGCTCTGATTGAGCTGTCTGTTGCTCAAGCCCTTTGGTGCACACTCAGTGGGAGATTGAACATACGGCAGCGATAATAATGAGTTCTCCCACAGAGGCAATCCCCACATTAGTTGAAGAAAAGCATCATTGTATCTCAGAATATGTTGTGTTTATGGTCCAAGGTTTGAAGGGAGCAGCTCATCCATCTTGATCAGGGTATGGGACCTTGGTCGGTAAATTATACTTTGGCAACATGGCAAATTTTCCTAGACATTGACAGTGCCTCACAAGCCAGCAGGATTAAGTTGTGACGTTGAACAATGCAGTTAAGAGTGCTTTGGGTCAAGATATTTAGAGAGCACAACAGGTCAATGTATAAGGTGCTCATGTAGCTGTCTATGAAAACAATGGCTTTCACCTCTACTGTGTGGGTGTCTATTTGTAACTATTGCCCTTTGAAGGATTTCAGATCATTTAAAAGTGGGCCACTCACCCTTAGAGAAAAACAACACTTACTCTGCTCAATCCAGTGTGTTGGCAGGTCTTTTAATTCCGATTACATAGCTCAGATTTCAGTGATGATAGGATGGCATCAGGTCACTCTACATGGAGGGTAAATCACAGGCTCAGCCTTTCAGGTAACCCCATAAGCCTTCAAGCGCCTTTCCTCCTTAAAGACTCGGTTAATTCCGTTAGCTTTGTTCTATTCCATTTTCACATCCAAACCATTTACTAAACTGCTCACCTCCCCACTTTACTTCCTGAGCCCCAGGCATACAGTTTGATGATGCCAAACAGCATCATGCATTGTCCATCCATCAAGGCCAGGAGGGTGGTCACAGTCAATGATCCATCCTCGCCTGCTGTACCCATTCCTTCTCTATGTTATATCATTCCCCACCCTTAAATCTAGAGTTGTCCCCTTCACAATTATCACCTCTGCATCCCAGCTCACTGCCTCCAAACCCCACAGTTGACTTCCGGTTGTATCTGCACAACAGCAGTGGCTCCTCACTGCTTCGCTTGACTTTCAGAGAACGATAGGGTTACTGGATTTTCTGTAGTCCAGCCCCTTGACACACTTAGAGAGGCAGCATTGACTGATAAGTGAGCAGATCCTTGATTGATCTCCATACTGCTCCCCGATAGATTTACCACGAATCTCCAGGCTTGTTGAACTAGAGCCGTAGGACTGACTCTAGACCACTCCACAGACTCAAGATACATTAGGTCACAGAGTCTCTGATCCTGAGGCAGTTGACTGACAGTAGGTTTGCTGATTGCAGAGGTTTGATGAGGTTCCACAGTGCATCCTGAGATGGTATGTAATGCCTGACCGTTGCACTGATATTGGAGGGAGTAAATACTTAAGGTGGTGAATGGGGTGATTCAAGTATCATTGTCACTTGACATGTTTCGTATTGTTTTTGCCTATGGAATTGTAGTTGACTAATTGACCAACTTAGTGGGGTCATGATCATTTAAACAACTTCTGTTGAATCCCCATCTGAGAAGAGCTTCAGGCACCTTTTACAATGCAAAGTGGTTAACAGTGTCAGTATGAATTACAAGATAACAAAGCCAGTTTTGTTTTTACACCTATTCTTAAACCTATCTAATTGATTGCCTTTCAATTTTTTTATGAATCCTTTACCTAAATCCCTTTAATTTTTAAGCCACTTCCTGCCTTATCCGTAACATCAGGTACCAACAATGAAATTATTCTATACCTCCTTATTCGCTGTACTCATTCATCACTCACTAATATAATGTGCCATTATTTTTGCACTTGTTATGATAATTACATGTTTTAGCAAGCCCAGGTCATCACCATCTGTGTTGTATTTGGTAAGTTGTACTGAGTAATATCAAAGTGTCCCATGTGATGACCTTTGGTTTAGAAGCAGTGATGTGAGGAAATTTTGTAACTTCTATAAAATAGTTGTGGAATGTGTCATTGTTTTAAAGGATGTTTGAATAAGGCTTTTAAGTGCTTCCTTCCACTACAAGGGAGTCAATTATAATTGCGTTATATAACAATACTGGTCCACATATCTATAACTCTTGACTCTCCTGCACAACAGGAAGAAAGTTAACAAGCTAAAGCTGACAAATTCAAAGCCTGAGGAATATGTTCTGAGAAGCGTCACCGGACCCGAAACGTTAACTCTGTCTTTTCACCACAGATGCTGCCAGGCCTGCTGAGCTTTTCCAGCAACTTTGTTTTTGTTCCTGATTTACAACATCCGCAGTTCTTTCCATTTTTAAATACAAAGCCAAGTTGTATGTAAAAGGTGGTCAACATAGGAGCTATTTGAGGCACTGTGTGAGTTTGCTAAAAAGGTATAAAGCCTGGAAGGCTGTAGTAATAACTCAGAGAATTTGAAGAGTTGGAACTATACCAGAAAAGGCCCAATCATAATCCAGGCTTTTTTTGGTTGGCTGGTTAAAAAGAAATTCTGGAGAACTACACCTTCAGGACTGTACTGATCTGAGGAGGGGAGGCTTCATAGTTGTATATATTACTCATAAGCATACCTGTGAAACTAAGGGGTTGTAAGCTGTTGTCAGATCAGAATTCTAATACCATGCAAGAAAAAAGAACAGCATACTGCATATTTAGGAAATGCCATATATGCTGAAGGAAAATGCTTTGAGTTGTTTTAGATATATCTTTGCTGCTTCAACTATTCAAGTTCAAATTTATCTTTTTATTTGAAGCATTGCTTGTTTGTTAATTCATAACTAATATGCTTGGTTCTGATTTATCTTGTGATTGCAAAAAATTAAATTTTGCTGTCAATTTTTGTGTGGGGGGTTCATTCAGAAAATTTAGTTCTTTAGGGCTGTGGTTCCCTATGGAGGTCTTAACAACTATCAAGAAAAATTAATGTGTACTAAAGTGAAAATGTTCATCACACTAAATCACTTCAGTGTGCCTTCTAGCCCTTGACCTGAAGTAAGGTTGTAATGAAAAAAGGAGATTGTTCCACATCCATCCATCTACCCTTTCAGTTCAGTTATGTCTTCCAATAGGGAATTGCAGTTCATCAATTGCTGGACTTCTATTCAATAACGGACTACGTAACTTTCAAGTTTCCTACTTCAAAGGCAAGCATTCCAATATGTAGTGTAACCCAACAATAGTTCTTTACTGATTTGTGCCATGGTTAATAGGTATGAGCAAAAGATTCCAAGCAGTTCATTTATGGGTTCCCTTCCTCTTGATTGTTCTGAAATATCATTTCACTGCCCTGGGTCAGTGTGCTCAAGGGACTCAATCAACAAATATTTAAAAAGTCAACAATTCTAATGATAGATTATTCGGTTTGGCTTAACTGGAAAAGGAAAGCTGGCTTTTTTTTTCTTAAAATAGTTTCATAGAGCTGAACCTGAAATCACCTAAGTGTCAGTTTTGTTGAGTTTCATGAAGGGTGAGGCCTAGCAAGTTTTCTCACACCATTGTCCCAAACTCACCTCGTTACTACCTACCGTGCCATGGTGAGACACCCTTGTCCAATGCTAGCTGGATTCTCCCACTAATTGTAGGTGGAAGTTCTCAGCACTGCCAGGATATCCTGGGATCCCTAGCTTTGACACTATCTTTGACACCCAGCTATGTATTTTGAGTTGCCTTCACCATCAATTTGGTGGCACAAAAACCACAAACACTGTCTTTCACATCTCATAGGCGGCACAGCTGGAACATCCTTGCAAGTATGATGTTACATTCCAGTCCCCCATTGCTGTTTCAGCAGCTGCCCATACAGTCTACCTGCCCTCAGCCACATTCAGTCGATAACCTAGTCTAAGTCACTGCTGCTCTTTCCCTCATCATCCACTATAACCCAACATCATCATTTTGTTCAATGTGGGACTGTCACATGCAGAGAAGCCTCAAATGACCTCAAAGATTCAACTTTATTCACCAACACCAAAAGTGAACAAAGATCAAACAATCAAATGCTGCATTGGCCTCTCAAAACAGGATTGCTTGCATTTTGAGTGACAACAATTTTGCAGTCCATGAATGATAACTGCACCCTGCTGTCATCCACTGGGACTGGATGTCAATTACATCCTGTCTGGCTGTTAGGACCCGACACTGCGGTACTCAATTGTGCAGAAGGTGACGTTCCTTCTGCTTGCTGTCCTCTTCTTTCTTGGAGACCCCTTTCTCGTAGCTCTTCAGCCTCCATCACATTCCTTCTTTGTCTGCTCCGGTTATGAAGAGCATACAGCACAGAAGTATATGACATATTCTGTTTTGTGTGTATTGCAAAGCGCACAACTCGACCAATCCAACCAGTAAATCATCATCTTCAGGAAGCCATTGCCTGCCCCATGATAGCCCTGATCAAAGAAAGGGCTGCACCGTGTCTACATCAGCCTCAGTCGAGGGTTGTGTATTGGAGTGACCTCCCATGGTTAGAGGATACCCCTCGTCTCCCAGTAATTAACAGATAAGGCATCCTGATCTTCAAATACAGCACAAACATGAAAATTCTTAAGCATATAGGCATCATGGTAGCTCCCAGGATAATGACTTTAAACTTCGAGGAAGTTGTATTTACGATGACAGCTGATTTGTACATTAATGGATTTGATCCCTTTTTTATTGATGAACACAGCTGCATAATGATACAGTCCTCTGAATATGATGTATGTATTGTCTACCATGCCCTGCAACTAGAGGAAGCCAGCTATGTTGCCAATTCCTACTACCCGGGCTCTGGCACTGACCTCATCATGGGGAAATGAGATGAAACAGCATGATCTGCCACAAATGGCATCAGTCGTAGCTTTGATAAATTTGTGGGGGTGATTTAAGATCCCATACAGGTCTGCAGTGGCTCCTTAGAAGAAGTCAATTGCACAAAAGTCAACACATTATCACCCTAATGGCCAATCCTTCAGGTTGTGGCTCCTATTCCAGCAGTTTGTGCAGTGGTACAATTTTGTGACAGTGTCCCAGGACATCCTCAGTCTGCTCTTTACTTATTGGAGGAAATAGCATGAAGGACAAATAGACTCGGGCGCTCTTGTATTCCTGCATATCTTCAGAAAAAAATTCAGCTTTGGCTATTTCATGAGGAGGGTTTTCAGCAGCTGCTTCTCATCCTGGGCTTGGTGGTGCATCAATTTATTCTTCCATTTCTCTGCCCTCATAGCACCACCTCAAAAGCAACAAGAACCTCCACTGTGGCTGGATCCAACAGTCACACGTACAATGAACCTGTGTAGCAAATATTAGAAACAGTTATGTGATCAGTCTGCATTCACATCTCTCAGAAATGATAACTTTGCAAATTGTTCCACAAAGTGGGACATGGAGCATGCTGACAAGAAGGCCCACGACTGCCTCTACATGGAACTTTGACATTGGATTTTATTGAGGTGAAAGCGCCATCAGTTGTGTTACAAAGAGACAATAGCAGGTTACAAGTGCTGGATGATACTGAACTGTTCTTCTCCCACCCCCATAGAAGGCATAATTGCATATTACATGATACTTACAGTTCAAGTTGAGAGGAAATCACCTCCATGCCTTTATGCAGCCTATGAAGTCTTGCATTACGTGAGAACTCTCGCTGATTTTTCATTGTTTTAAATTAGTTTTGGTTTCGAGCTGTGAACTATAACCTGAGAGCTGAAGGTGACCTTTGGATGGTAAGCAGCAGCTTGTTTTTTTTAAGAAAACAAACAAACAGATTATTGTTGTTGAGGCAAGGCCTCAAAGTTAACTGCAGGTTGGTTCTTATTTCTAATCTTAGACATCAATTCAATTACCTTGTGGCTTAACTTTGCTCTGCTAAAGCAAATGCATTGATAATAAACTGTTAAATCTTTTGCTTCTAGTATAAACCTGTTGTCTGGTATTGGTCATTCACAAAGACTGGTTTGGAACCACTGGGTCAACTTTGAGGGTGTTTGAAGGCTTTAATTTTACTGTGTTTGCAAATACAGGCATGGGAAGGCTGATATGATTTAGCTGTCTGTCTCTGTGTAATAACAGTTAGCTTTGTGCTCTGTGGCCCCTTGGAGCTTTAAGGTCTGCTGGATTACCTCTGCCACACAGAGATGTCTATCTTGAATGTGAAAGGACCAATGTCATGGTCAAGTTTCCTTGTGAAAGCTTATGCACCCCAAACAGTTATGCACTACATATATCTCACAACATGATTGTACATGACTTCAACATGTACTCTGAAAGGGCATGATTTATGCTATTGCCCCTTGAACGGCCCTCTGTCACTCAGAAGTTAAGTTTGCATTTTGGCCCAGGGAAGAAACACCAACTTTGCCCATTCTGGGTGTGTTCACAGCCATTCCATCGTAGGTCTCATTCAGGAATAGAGAGATCATCAAGGGCCATGCAGGTCATGCTAAGCATTGGGCTCAGCCTGGTCATCAGACACACCATCTCCCAAATCTTCATGTCTATTTCCTACCCAGCACTTCCTGGTCAGGCTACCAGTACTGATCCTCCCCACAATCTCAACCTCCACCTGAAATTACAACTCCAGCACTTGTCCAGATCCCTGAACCCCATCATTACATTTTAGTTGTGCCCAACATCATGTTCCACACTCCCCCATCAAACTCAGTATGATATAAATGTCATGCCTGAATGGAAACTGTTTAGCGGCTGCTTGCACTGAGAGGCCAAAAAAGGCTCCGTTGTACAGAATGTGGAATAATTTTATGCTCTGCTTCAAAGTGCTGCCATGAATATAAGGCAAGTTGCAGGGGATAAGTATAATATGTGGGGGGACATGAGTAACCTCTTGATTTTAGGAAAAGCCACAAAATGTGCTACTGGTAACGAGGCAAGAATTTCCTTCTGAGACAATACTCCTTGGCTAATTGGTTCCGCATTCATACTCATAGAAAGCTCCTAGGAATCGAAGGAGGCAGGCAGGTTCGAAATCTGAATTCATGCGTGGTCATAGATCTAAATAATTAACATTTCATTTTTGTTAACTTCAAGGTGATTAAAGCTGCTGAGTAGAAGTCACTCTGACAATCTTATCTTCCACTGACCAGATCAGCATCAACTGGAGAGATGCTATGGATGGAGTTGACTCATTAATAATTTAGTTTCCCTCTTCCCAGCAGTCGTTTACATGACCAGAAACAAAGTAGCCCAGAATAGTAAGTGACCTCAGCTCACTTTGTCCTACAGATTCAGTATCCATTTAAACATATCTGTTTTCCTCCTCTTAAAGTGAAGGCTACTAACCATTTCACTTGATCCAACAATCTATTGTTATAGGTTTAGAATAGCTGTCAATTTTTAAGTTTGTGTGAATTTTTTTACCATACTATACGTTTGTAATGTGAACATTGCACTATTCAGGGAAGCTTAATGTTCCTGCATTGGCTACATCAGAGTTCCACTGCTGTTGCAGAACACCTGCGCTCAGTTCGCAACAAACAACTGCACCTCCCAGTCGCAAACCATTTCAACTCCCCCTCACATTCCTCAGACGACATGTCCATCCTGGGCCTCCTGCAATGCCACAGTGATGCCACCCGAAGGCTGCAGGAACAGCAAATCATATTCAGCCTGGGAACGCTGCAGCCCAATGGCATCAATGTGGATTTCACAAGCTTCAAAATCTCCCCTCCCCCAACCGCATCCCAAAACCAGCCCAGCTCATCTCCACCTCCCTAACCAGTTTTTCCTCTCACCTCAAGCCCCACCCCCATCTCCTATCTACTAACCTCATCCCGCCCCCTTGACCTGTCCGTCTTCCCTGGACTGACCTTTCTCCTCCCTACCCCCCGACCTACACTCACCTTTACTGGCTCCATCCCCGCCTCTTTGACATGTCTGCCTGCTCTCCACCTATCCTCTCCTCTATCCATCCTCTATCCGCCTCCCCCTCTCTCCTTATTTATTTCAGAACCCTCTTCCCCTCCCCCATTTCTGATGAAGGGTTTAGGCCCGAAACGTCAAGTTTTCCTGCTCCTATGATGCTGCTTGACCTGCTGTGTTCATCCAGCCCCACGCTTGTTAAATGTAATGCTGCCTAGAAACAGGGTGGGGCTTGTTGTAAGGTTTTCAGTAAGTCCCTGCAAACAGTTCAAGGCTTACAAGCATTTGGGGTCAGTGTGTGAGCGTGAGATGGAGAGAGACAGAAAGGAGAGCCAACCAGCAGCAGGCTCCATGCAGAAAAGTACTACTACTGTGCTGCCGAGAAGACCAGTGGTTCTGCACAGGTAAAGCTCATGGAGTAGTCCCAAGAGTAATTGGATAGCTCTGACCAGTTAGGACTCATGCCAGAAGATTCTGCCAAGTGTTGGAGCAATGGGTTTCAAAATTGTGATCAGTTTAGAATTAATACTTCAGTAAAACTGAGATTATGGAGTTGAACATGCCACAAGCTAAAGCAATATTTGCTTGGAGCAGTTGATAGATCTCAAATTAAAAGAAAACGCAACAGTCCTAGTTTGGTGAAGCAAGCAATGAAAAGTTCGAGTTGTGCCTGTGAATAAACACTGGAGTGTGCTTTTAAGAATCTAGGGGAGTGTAGGCACAGGAAAGGAAAGTGAATGACTGGAACATGAGTATTCATTGAGATTATCAATGATGGAGTGGCCTTTGAAGAGATTCTCAAGCTAGGTCTTTGAAAGAGAAAAACTGGAATTACTTGCTATGTTTCAACAAGATTTGATGACCCACGGTGTCATTAACATTGGGGACACTAACGGGGTGGGGTTGGGGATGTTGGTGAATGGAGGTCAAGCAAGTTGCTTTAAAATCAGTGGGATCTGTCTTGAGTGCATTTGTTAATTAATGTGTCTGTTACACATAATTACTTCAGCTTAATTTGGATTTAGAATATAAATTGTGTATATCTTGTAGGTTATGCTATGGTTCTAACCTTATAAAATTAATTATTTTTGTTTGTTCAAAACTGTGGAATTCTGTGGTTTTATTTTCTTAGAATGTAGGATCTCACACTTGGTTCACTTTAGACAATGTTACTAGTCTCGAGGCAGTTTGTCACATAACATTGGTGGTCTGGTTGGGAATCATAGCAAGTGGCAATCATTTGCTTAAGTGACTCAATCAACTTACTTTTCGGACATTTGATCCACTATCATTGGATTGTTCAGGAATGTGACTATTAAAAAAAAACTCTTCATGATCTAGTCTGTTGCTTATATATCTCTTCAATCTTTCCAGCTGCAACTGTGTTACCAGTAGGTGTGACAAAACTAATTCATAATTTAGAAACTGCTTTATAACAGAGAAATGCGCCTGAGTAGTTATAGTCAGGGTACAGAAATGTGATGATTATATTACCAGACAAGCGGCCCAGACTTCTAAAGAAACTTTGGAACCCAAATGATTATGTCTGTAGAAGTGACCACAAAGCGGCCCAATTGCCATTAAAATTCAACTGATTCACTATTGGGAAAGAAACCTACAATCCATACACAGTCTGGTCTGCGGTTGATTTCAGTCTCAAACCAACAAATCTGATTCATCTCCCTGAAGTAAAGTAAACTGCCAAAAAGATGGACAATACCACCACCTCAAGATCATTAGGGGTGATCAATAAATGCCTCACCAGTAATGCCCACAAACAAAGAATGAAGATGAGAAGATCAAATCATTCAGTTCATATGGAAGAACAAATGTTTTGTGCACATTCTCATATGTTCGTATATAATGCTTCAATGGAAAAAGCCTGCATAACCACTAGATGGTCATCTTGGCTGGCAAGATTTGGGATGCAGCAATAAACTCAGCTTTTTTAAAAGATCAGAACAGAAAGCCAACCGAGCCTCACAAAGCTGCCCGCAGATCGGAAGCAGCCTTGCCCCGTCTGTCAGTTCTGATAGTTATTGAGAGCAGGAAATGATTGTAGAGTTGTGCTTGGAAGAGTTGCTACTGCTACTCCTCCAATCACAGACTCTCCAGGTTTACTGTATTGTGCTTGTGTTTAGAGGAGCTATCTGCTCTGTCACAGTGTCTCATGATCATGTTAGAACATGTTAGAAAAGTTGAATGAGTGCAGGAGGCAGCAGGTTTGAAGTTACATGTTAGTATTTTGAAGGGGGCTGGAACCAAGTCAGAAGGAGAAATAAAATCTTTTCGGTCTAAAAAAAACTTCACCCTGAAGTCAATAAGTAACCAATGCCTCTTTTGCTAGGCAACAACATCAATTAAGATGCAATGTCAATTTCCTGGCTACTTATCTTGGTTATGGGTGAAATGATCGCTTATTATTACGTTAACTCTGGTAACATGAGCACTGAGCCTAAATGTTTGTGAAATCGAACATCAGAAGATTTATTCACAAAGCAACTAAATATATCACAATCCTATCTCAGACATTTTGGTCATCCCGACTCAAGCTAGTCTATGAACTGATGAAGTACAAAATACAACAGCAGTTATTCAAGATGATGCTGATACCTTTACTTAAAAATACCACATGGCATAAAGACAGCGATTTTTTAAAAAATAAGTTCAATTCATGGGGTTGTGGCATCTGTGGCTAGGCTGACATTCATTGCCCATCCCTAACTGCCCAGAGGGCAGTTGAGAATCAACCACATTGCTGTGGGTCTGGATTCACTTCCAGGCCAGACCAGGTAAAGATGCCAGTTGCCTTCCCAAAAGGACATGAGTGAACCAGATGGGTTTTTCCTGATAATCAACAGTGACTTCATAGTCACTACTCAACTCTTAATTCCACTTCTTTTTTCATTAAACTCAAACTCTACTATCTGCTGTGGTGGAATTCAAACCTGCGTCCACAGAACATTAGGTGGGTCTCTGGATTAATAGCCCATGATAATACCACTAGGCCAACACCACCCCTGAATCATATTATCACATACCTCTCTTCAAGGCACATTCTTTTGTGATTATAGATGCATTATCACACCGATAAGGGTTACAGTATAATGTCTCCAAATCCATATCAATTATAAACTATTGCCTCTTTTTTCTTGTACTTAATTCAAATTTACCTTGTTTTGAAACTCATTATCCCTATTTCTTTCATGTTCCTAATTTTGCAGATGAATTCAAAAGAAGGAGCACTAGTTTTGTACGCATGAACATGTAAGATATATTAGCATAGAGTTTGAAAGTTAAAAAGTTCCTGGTTGTTTATCTCACATGGTAGAAACTTCACTGCATGCTTATGAGTTATGCTGTATGTTTAATATTCTGATTTTAATACTGATTTTAATATTCGACAGCTGTGAAGATCCAAAAGATCCCCATTGTCTCCAAACTTTGTCTTGACAACTGACTCAGTCACCTAAACAAGGCCCCAGTTTCCAGACTCCATTGAGTCCGGCTAATTAGCAAATTTAACACCACCAGGCTTGGGCTTACAACAGGAAGTAACATTCACACTACAAAAGTGACAGGCAATGACTGCCTCCAACAACAGAGAATCTAACAATCTCCCCTTGACATTCAAAGGAATAACTATGCCTGTATCAATATACTGGGGATTACCATTGACCAGAACCTGGACTAGCTATACAAATAATGTGGCTACAAGAAAAGGTCAGAGTTTAGGAATCCTGCAGTCAGTAACTCACTTCTTGACTCCTCAAGCCTGTCCAACATCAACAAGGCACAAATTGGGAAGGTAATTGAATATCCCCCACTTGCCTGCAGCTTCACCAACATTCAAGAAGTTTAACACCATTCAGAACAAAGCAGTCATCTTCAATGCTATATTTCGTTGCCATTTAGCACAGACACACAACTTGTCATGATTGTTAGTGATCCTCAGTCAACTGAAGGGAGATTGGAGGTCCCAAAACAATAAGTCAATAGCAATCTCCGGCACCTGTCCAGTAGCTTGGACACTGTGAATCAGCTACTCAGGAGGTCAGAGTCAGGATTTTCATTAGAAGACTAATGTTGGGCAACACATCAACTGTATCGATACTTTCTGCCCTATTGTGGGCTTTTTTCATACTGAAATGAGCCAGAGGCAGATATTAAGGGAAATGAATTTGGATGACATAGTCATTACTCTTGGGGCAGGTGGGGATATGTCCCAGTTGACTAAGTAGGCAGAGCAGAAGGCATGCATGGTTAGTGCTGTCAGGGGTTGGGTGCGTGAGAACAAGCGGGGGTAAAAATTGAACGTAATAGTGAGAGAGGTAGAGCATGAGCCTTGATGGGAAGAGGGTATGGCAGCACAGATGGAGTGAGAATGAGCTATTGGAGAGAAGATGATGGCACTTATGCAGGCCAAGTGGAGAATGTCATTGACCTTCTTCCTACATTGCTGGCCATCCCTCCAGATGGCTGAAACTCTACTGACCTGGGTGTCAACATTGGACCAGGCTGGCATGGTCTGGTGTTGTGGCCTCCACTGCCAGTCCTGTGGAAGAGGACATCTCATCACTGCACCATTCAATCCACCAGGATGATCATGATCCTGCCCACAAAGTGGGGTGCCAAATTTACCTTCTCTGCCAACTCCAAGACAAATATCATGAACTCTACAGGGCAGAGCCTTTAATTACCTATCCTCCCCTATGGTGCCCATCTGTCAGAATTCCAGCTGCAATCTACCACTCGCCAGAACCGGAACAAGTTGTCACTGCCAGGATTTCCTAAAATGGACTGACGTCACTGGCTTTGGTCTTACCTGTCAAAAGCCATTGTGCACCCAATAAAGTGGGTTTGGTAAGATATGTTAAGAGATCTCACTAGACCTCGAGGCAAGAAACTGACACTTAGCCAAACAATGTGGGATTTACCACTTTAAATGTGTTATTTCTGCCCTGATTATTAAACACAGACAATGATTAGATTAACTTCTCATATAATAATTAATTGGCCGTATTTATCAATTATAATATCATTCATTAATATAGCTTCTCAACTTGAATTAAACTTTCATTTTTTGTGATAACAAGCATGGGGCTGGATGAACACAGCAGGTCAAGCAGCATCATAGGAGCAGGAAAACTTGACGTTTCGGGCCTCTTTTCTGCTACTAAGATCCAAAACCAAGATTTAAAGAGCCACAAAGTCTCAGAAATACAGGCTCTATACTCAATCTTAGCAACTCATAATATGACACAATATCATTTTCAGAGTTTTAATGTCATTAAGATTGGATGTTATTGACTACCCCTTTTCACATTATTCCCTGTGTTTTATTGCATCGAAAAACCATCAGCGACAGCAGACTTTCCTGGGTGAAAAACTCGAAAGGAACATTAAAGCACAGGGCCCAACGAAAAGTTTGTGATGTCAATAGCATTTGACACATGTAGGTTTGATATGTTGGCTGCTTCTAAGTGATGCCAAAAGAATGCATCTTGTGAGAATAGCATTAAGAACTGGGGACAAAGATCTAAATGAGTTCTGATAAATGCTTCCAGCTGCACAAGGTCACTTTCAGACCCACACAGGAAGCACTTCCAGCTTCATTCCAATGCAAGGAAATGTCGTTCTCTTCATTTTCAGTCAAAGCCATAAAATACAAAATGCTTTATTCATTACATTTTTCTCGCAGCTTTCCTCAAGCTATTTCCCAGTCACCTTGTTCACATAACCCACATTTGGCTGTTGCAACCCTATTGAGACTAAGCTGTTGACTAGTTTTTTTTTTATCTGCCCTCTGTGCTAGCCAATACTATAAATAGTCACAAAAACAGAAATTAATATAAAAGCTCAGCAGGTCTGGCAGCATCTGTGAAGAAAAAGTCAGAGTTAACATTTTGGGTCCGCTGGACTGATGGTAGCTGGGAAAGTGTTGGTTTATGTGCAGAAAATAGGGAGGGGGATGGGGTAGGGAGTAAATGATAGGATAGAGCCCAAAGAGAGAGAAAAGCAGTTAGATAGACAAAGGAGATAAAAGGTACTGCAGATGCTGGAGAATCTGAGATAACAAGCATGGGGCTGGATGAACACAGCAGGTCAAGCAGCATCACAGGAGCAGGAAAACTTGACGTTTCGGGCCTAAACCCTTCATCAGAAATGGGGGAGGGGAAGAGGGTTCTGAAATAAATAGGGAGAGAGGGGGAGGCGGATAGAGGATGGATAGAGGAGAGGATAGGTGGAGAGGAGGCAGACAAGTCGAAAAGGCGGGGATGGAGCCAGTAAAGGTGAGTGTAGGTCGGGGGGTAGGGAGGAGATAGGTCAGTCCAGGGAGGACGGACAGGTCAAGGGGGCGGGATGATGTTAGTAGATAGGAGATGGGGGTGTGGCTTGGGGTGAGAGGAAAAACAGGTTAGGGAGGTGGAGATGAGCTGGGCTGGTTTTGGGATGCAGTTGCGGGAGGGGAGATTTTGAAGCTTGTGAAATCCACACTGATGCCATTGGGCTGCAGGGTTCCCAGGCTGAATATGATTTGCTGTTCCTGCAGCCTTCGGGTGGCATCACTGTGGCATTGCAGGAGGCCAAGGATGGACATGTCATCTGAGGAATGGGAGGGGGAGTTGAAATGGTTCGCGACTGGGAGGTGCAGTTGTTTGGGAAGTCCCACTTCCTACAGACAAACGGGGTGGCCATGGGTACCTGCATGGGCCCAAGCTATGCCTGCCTCTTTGTAGGTTATGTGGAACAATCCCTCTTCCGCACCTACACTGGCCCTAAACCCACCTCTTCCTCCGTTACATTGATGACTGCATCGGCGCCGCCTCGTGCTCCCACGAGGAGCTCGAACAGTTCATCCACTTCACCAACACCTTCCACCCCAACCTGAAGTTCACCTGGACCATCTCCAACACTTCTCTCTCCTTCCTGGACCTCTCTGTCTCCATCTCGGGCAACCACCTAGAGACAGATGTCCATTTCAAGCCCACTGACTCCCACAGCTACCTGGAATACACCTTCTCCCACCCACCCTCCTGCAAAAATGCCATCCCCTATTCCCAATTCCTTCGCCTCCGCCGCATCTGCTCCCAGGATGAGACATTCCAATCCCGCACATCTCAAATGTCCTCATTCTTCAAGGACCGCAACTTCCCCCCGACAGTGGTCGAGAACGCCCTCGACCGTGTCTCCCGCATTTCCCGGAACACATCCCTCACGCCCCGTCCCCGCAACAATAACCAAAAAAGAATCCCCCTCGTCCTCACATACCACCCCACCAACCTCCGGATCCAACGCATCATCCTCCGACACTTCCGCCATCTGCAATCAGACCCCACCACCAAAGACATTTTTCCCTCCCCACCCTTATCTGCCTTCCGGAGGGACCACTCCCTCCGCGACTCCCTTGTCCGCTCCACACTCCCCTCCAGCCCCACCACACCCGGCACTTTTCCTTGTAACTGCAGGAAGTGCTACACCTGCCCCCACACCTCCTCCCTCACCCCAATCCCAGGCCCCAAGAAGACTTTCCACATCAGGCAGAGGTTCACCTGCACATCTGCCAATGTGGTATACTGCATCCGCTGTACCCGTTGTGGCTTCCTCTACATCGGGGAAACCAAGCGGAGGCTTGGGGACCGCTTTGCAGAACACCTGCGCTCAGTTCGCAACAAACAACTGCACCTCCCAGTCGCAAACCATTTCAACTCCCCCTCCCATTCCTCAGATGACATGTCCATCCT
>JAHRHZ010000069.1:20513365-20553457 GCA_024137785.1 Ginglymostoma cirratum | reverse complement strand
AGAACCCTCTTCCCCTCCCCCATTTCTGATGAAGGGTTTAGGCCCGAAACGTCAAGTTTTCCTGCTCCTGTGATGCTGCTTGACCTGCTGTGTTCATCCAGCCCCATGCTTGTTATCTCAGATAGACAAAGGAGTTGATAATGATCTGGCTCGGAGGGTGAGTAGTTGTTAATGGGGACTGTTAGTGACTAACAATAGGTATTGTGTAATGGCAGGCTATGTGATAACAAGGCCTAGTGTGTGGGGTAGGAGGCTGGAAATGATTTTAGGCCCTAAAATCATTGAACTCAAAATTGATTCCGGAGGGCTGCAGGGTCCTCAAGCGGAAAATGAGGTGTTGTTCTTCCAGCTTGCACTGAAATTCACCTGTAACACTGCAGCAAGCCAGAGACAGAGATGTTGCCCATCGAACAGGGTGTTGTGTTTAAGTGGCAGGCAACAGGTAGCTCAGGGATAACAAGGTGTAGGAACAAAAACAAAGTTGCTGGAAAAGCTCAGCAGGTCTGGCAGCATCTGTGGAGGAGGAAACAGAGTTAACGTTTCGGGTCTGGTGACCCTTCCTCAGAACGGTCACTGGACCCGAAACATTAACTCTGTTTTCTCCTCCACAGATGCTGCCAGACCTGCTGAGCTTTTCCAGCAACTTTGTTTTTGTTTCTGATTTACAGCATCCGCAGTTCTTTTGGTTTTTATAACAAGAGGTAGAGCTGGATGAACACAGCAGGCCAAGCAGCATCAGAGGAGCAGGACAGCTGACATTTCAGGTCTGGACCCTTCTTCAGAGTCTTTTTTGTGAGCAGAATGTAGATGTTCTGTGATGCGGTTGCCAAGTCTATGCTTCATTTCCCCAATGTAGAGGAGACCACAGTGGGCAGCGAATGCAGTAGACTAGATTGTGGGAAGTGTAGGTGGAGTATTGCTTCACCGGAAGGTATGTTTGGCCCCTTGGATACTGGGGAGGGAGGAGGTACGTAGGCAGGTGTTGCACCTTCGCCGGTTACAGGGGACAATTGGATCAGGGTGTCCTGGACGGAACGGTCCCTGCGGAAAGCGGAGAGGAGAATATATGTTTGGTGGTGGCATCTCGCTAGAGGTGGCGGAAATGGCAGCTGATGGTCTTCTGGATGTGGATATTGGTGGGATGGTAGGTAAGGACAAGGGGAACCCTGTTACTGTTGCGGGAGGGAAGAGAGGAGGAGAGGGCAGAAGTGCAGGAGATGGGTCAGACCCAGTTAAGCACCCTGGCAACAAGAGGGCTGGGGAATGCTTGATTGGGGAAGAAGGTGGACATATTAGAGGCTCCCTTGTCAAAGTTGGCCTCCTCTGAACATAAGCGATGGAGACAGAAGAAATGAGAGAATGAGATGGAGTCTTTACAGGAGGCAGGGTGTGAGGATGTATAGTCCAGGTAGCTGTGGGAGTCAGTGGGTTTATAATGAATATTAGTGGCCAGACTATCCCCAGAAACGGAAACAGAGATAAATAGTTCCCTTTCTTCAGATGTAGTCCCTTACATTTCGAATATGTTGTCATCACCTGCCCCACTCAAACAAACTGCCTCCTCACTGTCCAGGCAAGCTACTATCTTCTTTAAACACCCTACACCCCTTGACCTCAGGTCTCTCCAAATTTGTTCCAACTCCACATTTGAACTTATTCAAAAAGGTTCCCTCCCTGCACATGGCAAGGGGCTAACATCTATTTTCAGCATGAGTAAAGGATGCATTTTTGTTTGGCCGTACCCAATACGGGGGTTAGTGCATTTCCTGCCCATTTCATGTTGACTCAGGTACTGTGCAAAACCCAGTACTAAGTTAAGGGTATGTTCTTAAATTCCACATGTATGCTGGTCACAGCTCGATCTATCATATTATCTTTCACTGAACTTGTATTGTCAGTCTGTTTTCCAATATCAGGTCCTAAATGAACTTAGTTTCCTCCAACTAAACATTAGGAACATCAAAACTACCATATGGCGCTACCATTGACTTTGTTCCCATGTTATCAAGTCCCATTCTTCCACCTGAGGTTGATCCACATGGTTGGCAATCTTAATGCCTTATTCACCCTTCCATTTCATCACAAAGATCATCTACTTCACATCATTCCAAGCCTGGTGCCTTTCCTCTGCTCATCTGTCACCAAATGTTTTGTTCATTTTTGTTATCTGTAAATGCCACTATTCTCATGCTATCCAAACCAGTTTCATACTTTCTACTTTATGTAAGCTTAAGATATTAAAGTGAATCAAGTCCTAACAATGTATTGCTCCTGTGGCCAGATACCTAAATTCACTACTTCTCCGCTGATGCCTTAAATTTAAAGTTCTAATCTTTGTGTTCAAATCCATCCAAGGTCTCATTCCTTCCTTCCTTCCCTTCGCTGCAATTCCTCCTGTCCAAAAACATCTTGAGGATGTCTTTGGGGAATGCTTAATTCCCTTTCCTGACCATTGGCAGCTGTGCCTTCAGCTGTCAAGGCCCTGAGGTCTGGAACTCCCAGCTTAAATCTCTGCACATATCCCCTCTGTTAAGACTTTTATTAGAAATTTAATTAGCTTTTAGTGCCATATCAATGTCTCCAGCTTTGGTATACTATACACCCGTGAAATATCTTGGGATATTTTCTTAGATCACTCATGGCTTTTACCCTTACTTTGCCACATAACAGATTTTTGAGCAAATTTATCACTTGTGGAGTTAAAGGGGTAGTAGCAATATGGATACAAAATTAACAGAGTGACAGGAAACATCGAGTAGTGGTAAACAGCTGTTTTTCAGACTGGAGAAAGGTTTATAGTGGAGTCCCCCAGAGATTAATGTTAGAAGCTTACTGTGCCTGATACATATTAATTATCTACACAATGGCTAAAGGGCACAATTTTCAAACTTTGTGGATGACTTGTTAACTTTGTTAACCATGAGAAAGAAAATGTAGAACTTCAAAACTACATAGGTTGGTGATGTGTGCAAACAATGAAATTTAATGCGGTGAGATGTCACATGACTCATTTTGATAAAGAACAATGTAGAGAGGCAATGTAAAATGACGAATACAATTCTAAAAGGGGATGCAGGAGTAGAGGGATCTGGGGTTTACGTGTACAAATCATTGAAGCACAGGTTTTGAGAGCAGTTATTAATGCATTGGGAACCTTGGTTTTTTAAATTGGGCATATGGTACAAAACCACAGGTTTAGTCCCAACAGTTCTGGGCACCATACTTCAGAAGAATGTAAAGTCATTATAAAAAAGACTTACAAGAACGCTTCCATGGGTGAGGAACTTTAGTTACATAAATTAAATGGAGAAGCTGGGCCTGTTTTCCTGGAGAAAAGAAGGAAGGCGGAGAGGAGATTTAATTGAGGTATTCAAATTCATGATGAAGAAAAACAGAATTGATGGAGATGGACATTAGTGGAAGAATCAAGAACAAGAGGACACAGATTTAAGGTAATTCACTAAAGAAGCAAAAAGTGACATGACAGAAGAAACTTTTTATGCTACAAGTGCTAAGATTTGTAATGAACTACCTGAGAGTGTGGTGAAGGCAGATTCTTTCATAACTTTCAAAAGGGAATTGGTTTATTATTTGAGAAAGAAAAATTCCAATGATACAAGTAAAAGCTGGGTTAGCTACACTAGGTGAATTGCTCAGTGGTCCTTTGGTTATGACTCTAATCTCTTCCAGCCCCAAATTTGGCCAAGAATTCCATGTGACCTGACCCAATTCTGGTCTTTTCTATAGTTCCAAACACCTTATCCTTTTCTGTTGGTTATGCCTTCAGCTGTCTATATCCCAAGTTTTCAAATTTCCTCCACAGATCTCTCCATGTCTCTATCTTTCTGAACAAGCATTTGTTCACCTGTCCTAAAGTGTTCTTATGTTGCTTACGTTGATTGATCACACTCTTATAAAGTCCCTTGGGTCATTTCGTTATGTTGAAGGTGCTACATAGATGCATATAGTCGTTGATGTTGCAACGCCGTAGTTTTCACCTTTATTTCTCCATTCAGTCAAATTCCATTAAAGAAAAATACTTAAAACAATGCACAAGTAAATGTACTTTTCAAGGTACAAAATAATGCAAATTATTTAAAAGAGATATTAGATTGAACAATTGTGTACTTTATGGGTTAAATGCTAATTTGTCTGTAGGAACAGTGATCTCAATTTATTTATCCTGAACTTAATGTAACATTACATAAATTATACCTCAGAACTTTTCAGTTAATGATGCTTTATTTAAAATTGTGCTTCTGGGCAATTGCACATTTCCAAATACCAGTTATTCTGAGGTAAAACTATTTTACACATCATGAGAAACAAAGATCATAATGTTTTCTTTGAAAAAGTTTAAGTTGAGAAACTGAACAACCAGCAAGTGGGAAGGACTCCTTGCATCTGCAAATTATCTTCATAATTAAGTTTTGTAATTTTCCTGAAAAAAAATTCAGTTTTCTTGAAACTATTTATTTGAATCATTTATAATGTCAGTCTTGGCTCAGTGGTAGCCCTCTTATACAATAGGCTGGGGATTCAAGGTCCACTTCAGGGATTTAAGCACCAAATTAGATTGATTCATTGGTGCAATAGAAAGGGAATCTGACAGGGCCAGAAGTGTTGTCTTTCAGGTGAAGTGATTAAACCAAGGTTCTGCCTATTCTTTAAAGCGGACAAAGACATTTTCAGAGGAGCAGGGGAATTTCACGATACCGTGGCTTATATTTATCACTCAATCATTCCTATCCTGACAGATAATCTGATCATTTCTCTTGTTGCCGTTTGCAGGATCTTGTTGCACACAAATTGTCCCATCTCCTACTTTATGGTAGTGACTATGTTTCAAAAGAGTTGTTATTTTGTGGGTTAGGTTTACGGTGACAACCTAACATTATGAAAGGAGTGATATAAATAGAAGATGTTCATTTATTTTCTAGAACGTTCTTATCCTTGATAAAGTCCTTACTGTTGTCAACATTGTACAATGTTGCATGTGATCTGGGATATCTTATGTGGATTTACCACCACCAATCCTTCCTAATAATATTAGTCAAGCTACTGACAGAAAGTGGGGAAGGATGCCTACACAATGTCTGAGGCAAAAGATAAGTTTGATCTTGATGGACAGTAAATAGTTTATTACATATTATTTAATAACTAGTTACATTATAGCAAATAAACATAGAACATAGAACAGTGCAGCACAGCACAGGCCCTTCAGCCCATGATGTAGTGTCTACCTATTATCCTACTAAGATCAATCTACCCTGCATACCCTACATTTTACAATCCTCCATGTGCCTATCCAAGAGTCGCTTAAAAGTCTCTAAAGTATCTGACTCCACTACCACTGCTGGCAGCACATTCCACACACCCACCACTCTCTGTGTAAAGAACCTACCTCTGACATCTCATCCATACCTACCTCCAATCACCTTAAAATAATGCCCCCTTGTAATAGTCAATTCCGCCCTGGGAAAAAACAGTCTCTGACTATCCACTCTATCTATGCCTCTCATCATATTGTACACCACTATCAAGTCACCTCTCATCCTTCTTCGCACCAATGAAAAAAGCCCTAGCTCCCTCAACCTTTCCTCATAAGACCTGCCCTCAACTCCAGGCAGCGTCCTTGTAAATCTCCTCTGCACCCTCTCTAAAGCTTCCATGTCCTTCCGAAAATGAGGCAACCAGAACTGAACACAATATTTCAAGTGTGGTCTAACCAGGGTTTTGTAGAGCTGCAGCATAACCTCACGGCTCTTAAACTTAATTCCCCTGCCAATGAAACCAACACACCATACACCTTCTTTACAACCCAATCAACTTGGGTAGCAACTTTGAGGAATCTCTAGACGTGGACCCCAAGATCCCTCTGTTCCTCCACACTGCCGAGAATCCTGCCATTAACCCTGTATTCTGCATTCAAATTCAACCTTCCAAAATGAATCACTTGACACTTTTCTGGGTTGAATTCCATCTGCCACTTCTTTGCCCAGCTCTGCATCCTGTCAATGTCCCGTTGCAACCTACAACAGCCCTCCACGCTGTCCACAACTCCACCAATAAGATACATGATTGCCTCTTGTGAGACATCAGGCTCAAATTAAGATAAAGTTCACACTACAACATTAAAATGCTCCCACACGGTATTGGAAACAAGCACAGAATCAGCAGCAGAATTAGTTAAAACCCAAATACATACCAGTTCGTTCCTCCCTAGAATGGTTCTTCAGACTGATGTGTGGAGCTTATCATGTGATGTCAGTTGACCCTTCAGGTATTAATTCCTTAATATAACAAAGATCACTTCCATTGGTACTCTCAAGCCTTAAAAATGTTGCTTCAGTCATGCACATGCTGTTCTCTACAGTTAATCTAATATTCCAGATATGTAATCTTTTCTCTGAGTTTCACATTGTCTTTATTTATCATGTCCTTCGTGAATTGTAATAAACTGGCTGCTCAGATAATCCCTTCTACATCTCCCAAGAAATGGTTATGAACTAACAATTGAGTGGTTTCTTTCAATCAGCGAACTCACGAAAAAGTGTTTTTAATTAGTGTCAACCCTCAAGAAAAGACTGTGTTTCCATTTCCTTTATACTTCCTCCCTCAGTGGCAGCCTCTTTGTAATTAAATATGCCACACATCAGCATCTTAAGTATTCTAAAAGCTGGAGACTGATACTGTTTATTCCCTTACTCAGATTTGTTTACCACTAATTTATGGTGGGAGGGCCAGTAACGGGGAAATGGGATAGCAGCAGCAGCAGTATACCAGTAATGTCACTGGGCTAGTAATCTAAGTGAGCGAGACTAATGCTCTGGGAGCATAGTTTGAAATTCCATTACAGTAGCACGTGGAATTTAAATTCAATTAACTAAAATTAAATATGAAACATAAACTTGTCTTAGCAATTGTGCAACGAAACTACCATCAATTGTTATAAAACCCATCTGTTTCTAATGTTTTTAGCGAAAGAAAGGCCTTTATGTGACCCCAGGCAAACAGCAATGTGATTGACTCTTCATTGCTCACTCACTCTCTCAAATGGCTTAGCAAGCTACTTAGTTCATGAGCAATTAGTATGGGGAACAAGCACTGGCCATGCCAACAATGCCCACATCTCAGGGAAGAATAAAAAAATTAGTCACAAAACTCATGCTGTGTAAATATTAACACTTGATTAGTTCAGAACAGAGTCAGCCCATCGCTTGTTCTGAAACAAAGAATCAAGCACAAAATGATATACTGAAAATCTAAGGGAAAAAGAAACTTCATGTTTCAGCTGTGGAAACAAGGGATGACTGTTTCATCAACGAAACATGGAATTGACATAGAGGATAGTAAATTAAAAGTACAACTGGGTTCGACCAATGCGTCACCGAACATAGGACATTGCTGTTGATAAAGATGATCGACACGCACACTGTATATCTTACAAATTTTGCGCAAGTAGAAATTGTGTATGCATCAATTTGTAAAGTCCTGGACAGGATCCTAGTCAGACCAGATGCAGTTATTTAACAACATTTTTTGACAAGTTTGTCAATCTGAAAGTGATCAATCTCTCCTCAACAACTTGAGATAATCTTAAAAAAAATTAGCATATTTGTGTCATCATTCATTTTGCAGTATCTTTGGGTGGAAGAAAACAATCATAGGCAATTGGTAACTATCTGACTTTGTACACTGATGGATTCGACAAAAAAATACACTCAAACGTCCAGCTGTGGTATATTTGCACAGCATTCTACATCATAAAGCAGTCTCTTCATAAGCGAATATCATATTATGATTTGAAAATGCAGTTAAAATATATCAGATAATGGTTTTTCTTTATTCCTTTATGGAATGAGGGTGTTGCTGACCAGGCAGCATTTATTGCCCATCCCTAGTTGCCCAGAGGGCAGTTCAGAGTCAACCACATTGATGTGGGTCTGGGGTCACATGGAGGCCAGACCAAGTAAGGATGGCAGTTTCCTTCCCTAAAGGACGTTAATGAACCAGATGGGTTTTTTTCAACAATTGACAATGGATTCACAGTCATCATTAGACTCTTAATTCCAGATATTTATTGAATTCAAATTCCACCATCTGCTGTGGTAGGATTCAAACCCGGGTCCCCAGAATGTTGTCTGGTTCTCTGGATTAACACTCCAGCGATAATACCACTAGGCCATCGCCTCCCCCTGTAGAAAATCTCTTGTAGAAAATGAGACCTAGTCGACAGTGGTTAGGCCTTATAGGCAATAGCTTTATTGGAAAAGAAATACAGATGCAATTATTTTAGCTTTGCAATAATGCTTTTAAAAAAGTGTTTTTAATCTCATGGATTGCACAAATAAGTTGTAGCTCAAAGGAGAAACTAAGCATGAATCACATCCAATTTCTGAAATATCCATGTCCATTGGGCCTTGATCTTTTGGGGATTTTTTTAAAATTTGCCACACTGCATTTCTGGTTATGTTTCAGAGTATCAGCAGTAGCTCAGACAGCAGCACCCAGTTCACTGGGTTCAATTCCCACCCCAGATTTTGAGCATAAAAATCAATATAATCTACCCTTGTACTGAGGAAGTGCTGCAGTGTTGGAGGCCTTATCTCCTGGATGAGATGCTATGCCCAGACTCTATTTACCTGCTTGAATAGATGTAAAACACTGCATGGCACCATCATGAAGCAAAGTCAGAGATTTATCTCCTATATCTTGGTCAATACTTAGTTCTCAATATCACACGATACCCCCAGATTAACTGATTATCAGATTGCTGTTTCTGTGTGCTTACGTTTTGCAAAGCGACTGCTAATTTTTTTACATTAAAATATTGACAATTCTTCAAGAGTACTTTGTCAGTTAAAAAACACTTAAGGTGCTATGATTGTGAAAAATGCTATTCAAATCAAGTCTTTCATTTTCACTGCTATATATTATTATAGTTAGTAGCTAATTATACCATGAATGGGTTAATCATTCCCTGTTGTTCTTTTTCTTAAACCTAATTTTCACACTCCAATTTCTTTTAGTAGATGAAGCAAAAGTTGCTACTGACTAGATTACTTTTGATATTATATAGGACTTTGTCAAGTACTTCATCTATTTGATGTACAATTCCCTCATGCTTGCAAAGTAATCATAGACACATGAAATGATACCCAGACTTAAAATCAATATTATATAATAGCAATTCACTGCTACATCTAATAGAAATCAGCTTAGCTTTCCAGGAATCCATAATAAATTCTAAATTATAGTTCTCCAATTCATGTTAAGTTTCATATATTTCAGAAATCCAGGGAGAGCTAAAAAGAAAATTGTGAATATTGAAAAGCAAACCAGGAAATTATAGAAGTGTACGTCTCAGTAGAAGAGAGATTTACATTTTGGGTGTAATCATATATCAGAATGGATGAAGAATTACATTTGAGACCTTAATTTATGTTTCTTTTCAAATATCTATCAACCTGTTAAGCAATTGTAAGATTTTCCACACAGTTTTCAGTTTAATTATTTTAAGTGATGCTGCAAAATACCAAGAAATATAACAGCATATTTGAATTTTGGCAAGTGAAAAGGTGTGCGTACCATGGAACAATCGTTCTACGGGCAATTTTAATATTTTTTGCCTGCACAAGAGAGGTATGAAATCAGAGGAGAAACAAAGCTTGAATCTCATTCAATTTCTGAAATATCCATGTCCTTTGGGCCTTGATTTGTTTTAAGAAAAGTTACTTATTTCTTTACCTTACTGTATTTCTGGTTGTAGTTTGTTGACTTCCTTTCCGAGCTGGTCTGTTCTTGTTCAGGCATTTCGTCACCATGCTAGGTGACATCATCAGTGGAGCCTCCGATGAAGCGATGTTATTCTACTCCATTTGGAATTTATACTGTTCGCTCCATAATGGTCAGTACTGTCATTTCCAATTTTGACCTGTATGGGTTTATATATGGGGTCCAATTCTATATGTTTGTTGATTGATGTATGGGTGGAGAACCAGGCCTCTATGAATTTAAGTGATGCTGCAAAATACCAAGAAATATAACAGCATATTTGAATTTTGGCAAGTGAAAAGGTGTGCGTACCATGGAACAATCGTTCTACGGGCAATTGTTGATTGATGTATGGGTGGAGAACCAGGCCTCTACGAATTCCCGTGCGTGCCTATGTTTGGCTTGGGCTACTATGGTTACTTTGTCCCAGTTAAACTGATGGCTTTCGTTGTCTGAACGGACAGATATTAAGGAGAGTTCATCATGCCGCTTTGCTGCTAGCTGATATTCGTGCATGCTGATGGCTAGTTTCCTTCCTGCCTGTCCGATGTAATGTTTGTGGCAGTTGTTGCATGGTATTTTGTAAACCACGTTGGTTCTGCATGTTGTGGGAATGGGGTCTTTAATCCTTGAGTGTTTGTCACAGAGTGGCTTTAGGCTTGTGAGCCACCGTGATTCCTAGTGGTCCTAGGAGTCTGGTTGTCAGTTCTGACATGTTCCTGATGTAGAGACTTGTGGCCAGTGTGTTGGTCATACTGTGTCCTCCTGTTGTTGTCTGTTATGTAGGCATCTGTGGAAGAAGTTGCGGGGATATCCGTTTAAGGCGAGGATCTTGTATAAGTGTTCTTCTTCCCAGTGTAATTCTGGAATGTGGCAGTGTGTCCTGGCCCCTTTAAACAGTGTCCTAATGCAGCTTTGTTTGTGGATGTTGGGCTGGTTGCTGTGGAAGTTGATGGTTTGATCCGTATGGGTTGCTTTTCTGTACACTGAGGATTGGAACTCCCTGTTGGTTATATGCTCAACTTTAACATCCAGAAATGGAAGTTGATTGTTGGTTTCTTCTTCTCTTGTGAATTTAATCCCTGTGAATTCACTATTGATGAGGTGGTGGGTCTCTTCTAATTTGTTGTGTTTAATAATGATGAATGTGTCATCTACATACCAGATCCACAGTTTAGGTTGATTGCGGGGGAGGGTGGTGCGTTCTAGTCTTTGCATGAATGCTTCTGCGATGAGTCCTGAGATGGGTGACCCCATTGGTGTACCATTGATCTGTTTGTATATTTGACCATTAAAGACAAAGTGTGTGGTGAGGCAGACGTCTAGTAATTTAAAAATGTTGTCCTTGCTGCTTCCTCTAGTAACTTGGCCACTTTCTTTGGCTAGTGGGATGTCAATTGATGTGAATAAAGCTGTGACGTCAAAGGATACTATAATCTCGACATCGCTGATTTTTATGTTCTTGAGGGTATTGAGGAAATCTTGGGTTGAGTGGATGGAATGGGGTGATCCGTCGACCAGGTGTTTCAGTCTCTGTCGTAGGTCCTTGGCCAGTTTGTGTGAGGGTGTGCCTGGGAGGGAGACAATGTGTCTGAGAGGAATGTCTGGTTTATGTACTTTAGGCAGTCCATAGAAGCAGTGGGTGTTTGTGCCTTCTGGTTTCATTCTCATGAAGTCTGTCTTGGTTATCTGCCCTGCATTTATTAGTCTCTTCAGTGCCTGGGTGATCCTATTACCTTGCTGCAGTGTTGGGTCTATCGCCACATTGGTAAGTGGTTATATCTGCAAGCAATGCCCACGCTTTTTTAAGGTAGTCTGGTTTGTTCTTAACGATAGTCATGCGCCCTTTGTCTGCTCTTGTCTTTCCTGAGTTTGTCTAGTGCTTTTCTCTCTGCTGTGTTCAGGTTGTCCCCTTTGTTCCTTCTGTATAGTATGGGGAAAAAAATTTGTTGGATGGCTTGTTGTGTTTCATCCTTGAGTTTGTTGTCTTTTAATGTATTCTCCAGAGCATCCATGAAGTCTGTTCTTTTGTATCTTTGTGGTTATAGTTCAGTCCATGTAATAGGACATCTTTCTCAGTTTCTGAGAGTTGTCTGTTAGATAGGTTTCTTATCCATGTGTCCAGCTTGTTGTTGTCTTTGTTTTTGTGGTGGATCAGTTTGGTGAGTTTCTTCTGTAGTTCGTGTGTCTTCTTAGTTTTGGTTTTGTGTTGATTGATGGTGCAGGTCTATTCTAGGGCAGTAATCCATTGCTGGTCCATTGAGTTTAGATACTGTGATTTTTGGTGCACAATTTCTCATTCCTACCTTTGGAATTGGTTATGGACATCATTAATCATTGCTCGTAGCATTTTACATCCGTTCTGTTCAGCTATTTTATATGCCTGTGGGTTGTTGAGTGGAGGTTTGTACCTGGTTCCTGAGGCATTCGTGGAGGAAGTGAAGTTGTTCACGGGTACAGCTCAGTTGGTTGGCGAAGGTTTCCCATTGTCTGGCAACTTTTAGCGTGTTATGCCCCTAGTTGTTTGGGTGGAGAACCATGCCTCTAGGAATTCAAAATGGCATGACAAACTCTCCTTAATATAGGTACACTCAGACAACAAAGGCCATCAGTTTAACTGGGACAAAGTAACCAAGCCAAACATAGACACGCATGGGAGTTCCTAGAGGCATGGTCCTCCACCCATACTTCAATCAACAAACATATAGAGTTGGACCCCATATACAAACCCATACAGATCAAAACTGAAATGACAGTACTCACCGTAACGGACCAGACAGTATAAATTCCAAGCGGAGTAGAATAACATCGCTTCATCAGAGGCTCCACTGATGATGTCACCTAGCACGGTGACGAAATGTCTGAACAAAAACAAGCCAGCTCGGCGAGGAAGTCAACAACCTCATCCACAACCCAAGCTACAGATCTTTGCCAATACTTATTTCTGCTTGTGTTTCAGAGTATCTTCTGTGACCAAAGAGTAGCATCCTCGGCTCGAGGTAAGAATCCCACTCCTGGTTTTAAGCACAAAAACTACAGGTAACATTTTAGCAGTCCATCTAACAATTGTTTGAGGAAATCTTCTAAAAAAAAACATGATTTTCCAGAAATTTTTGGAAGTGAGGAAATCTGAAAAAAACAAAGAAGCTCCCAGAATTAGTTTTCCTGCAATTAGACCAATCATTTTTAATTTAGAGTTGCAATCATTTTAAGTATGTGAATGTAGCTAAATGCTTTTGAAACTGACAATCCTATTATTATATATCATGAAAAATGTATTTATAAGCATCATAATGCCACAGCATTTTGTTTCTGGAATTCAACTGCTGCTGGCATGCAGTTAATAGCAAAATATTCATTCTTAACATCAGCTGACAAATATTTTTTACTTTGGGTTGCGGTCTGTGATCTGGATATATTTGGTAAGAATAATGATTTATAATAAAATCACCCAAAGTTGTGGTAAATGAAATATAATTTCAGTATAACATTTCAAAAATATTGACTTCATGATTTCGATCCATCGACTGTTTCCGATAATGACCATATTCCCTTACTTAAAAAAAATAAAATTTGTTTCTGAAATAAAGCTCATTGAATAATATCCTCTAAGTTTGAATTGTTAAATCATAGAATTATAAAATTCCACAAGCACTTGTTTATTTTTTATTGCTGAGGCAGAGTTAAAGGATATTGTATGTTCAATGGCATTAAGCTTTAGTGTACTACCACTCTAATCTTTGCAACAGAGATGAATGCTCTGCTCAAATACATTTCAAAGACATGAATCAGGCAGTTAGTTACTCATTGGACACTGCAATTTCACCCAGTGATGGATTGGGCCAAGGTATATCATTGGAAGAGTCATGTTGGGAAGGTCCAATCAACCATTGACTGAGGCATTAATAACATTCTTAAAGGAGTCTATGTCTTTTGTGCTGGAGGATATCTGACAAGACAAACAATAAACTATTGCACATATTCAGGAAGTCAAAAAGAGAAAAGTTGAAATGCAAAGTTCTTTACTGGGAAAATACACAGCCAGAAACGTTTGCAACTCGGTGCTTATTTCGAATTTAGTCATGCAGATATAGTGACTCCTGGTAATTGAACTACCATTGAGATTTTCATTCCTTCAGTCTGGTAATAATTATAGTTAATTCAATGACCAAAATACAGTGGGATTCACTTTTATTTCTAATGAGAAGTCCTCAATTCTGGTATTAGCATATTTGCTGTTCTGCACTCAGTTCCCATGGTATTGTAAAAATAAATCCTCTACTGTTTAATTTAAAGCCACAACTTTTTCAATCACATAAAAGCAATATTAGTCTGGCCCAAGCCTCTGTATGAAGCTTCAATTAAACTGGAAATTAATCTTTGATTTACTGCAGGCAGAGGGAGATAAAAAAAAAGAATGAAGAAAACCAAGTGTAATTGAATTTTACAAAAAGCTCCCAATATAACAAAGCACCAACTTGTCTCTTTATTGGAAGCTCCCCAGATGATCTATAAGCAAACACAAGTGCTATTAGCAGCTACGTGATACAACATTACTTGGAGTCACTGTTGAAGAATACTATTGATTACTTGAAAATGATTCTTTTCAGACTAACAGGGAATGGTTTGCACAAAGCAAAATGTACTGATGCCTATCAATACCAAATAAATATTAGGTATACAATTGCATTTGGCTAAGCGGCAAACTCCAATAATGGCAATCTTAAATTAATTATGTTTCTTTCTGAAACTATTGTTGCAAGAAATATACCGTAAGTGGATGGCGCTGGCTTGCAGTATGCATTAATCACAAGAATCTAGAAAAGCCTTTCCCCTTTATACATTATTAGTGCTGCTATCCCACAAGTAATTTCAACATCAGTCCCATCACTGAGGTATACTGTACTTACCTCGCAACAATTCAACATAGATGTGAGACAATTAATGTTTTCCTGATGCTAAAAGCTGTACTGGTCACATTAAATGGCTTAAAACAATCCATGATATTGTCATAACTTCCAATTCAAAATGGAGCTTGTTTGTAGAACATGGTGATGTTTAGGATCCAAATAATTAAACAAATTTGGGTGGGACAGGGAGTAGAGATCTCCACTGGCTAGTTGCCTAGACTCGTGCAAGAATAGCTACAAAATGGCAGGAGCTTAAATTTGGTTTTATAGTGACTGGATTATGAGGTTGTTTTTAACATCCATGCTGTTCCCTCCTGAGAATGGCAGAAATGCAATCTTTATAGAAACAAAAACAGAAGTTGCTGGAAAAGCTCAGCAGGTCTGGCAGCATCTGTGAAGAAAAAATCAGAGTTAAAGTTTCAGGTCCGGTGACCCTTCCTCAAAACTGATGGTGGCTGGGAAAACAACAGTTTATATGCAGAAAATAGGGAGGGATGTAGGGTAGGGAGTAAATGATAGGATAGAGCTTAAAGCGAGAGAAGAACAGTTGGACAGAAGAAAGAGTTGATAACAATCTGGCTGGGAGGGTGAATCGTTGTTAATGGGGACTGTTTGTGACTAAGAACAGGTGGTGTGTAATGGCAGGCTATGTGGTAACAATCGTTATAGATTTGCTTATATAGGTGTGACATGCATGAGCACCATGGCTTTTCCGTTTGCTACCACCAGGTTAAGAGGAAAGTGCTGTTTCTCTTCAACTTGGTCCTGGTGTTTATCATTTGGCCAGAGTATCTGAAAGCAGACAAATGTCTCCAAGCCCTTTGCGTCATCTTTAGCCGAAATGCCTATACAATGAAGGCAGTTCAGAAGCTTCCAGAAATATAATTATTTGATCAGCCCCAGCCATTTGTTTTAAGTTTAGCAATGTTGTCCATTTTGTAGAAGAAACTGAGGGAATATAGCTTTCTTTGGAATTTCTTTGTCATGCCCCTCTGGGCATGACCTCAGTGTTACACTTGAAGGTTCTGATGAAGATGAAAGACATTAATTAGTATTCAAAAGGGGAAAGGGTCCAAAGTCATCATTGTACAAATGATGATATTTCATGGCACTGATGCAAAGTCTGCTGAATAATGCATGTTATATTTATATTGGTGGCTACCTCCTCCTGTGCACTCTGAACACTTTGTCAAAGATTTTTTCAATTGGCTACCATCACTTTCTCTCTCCAAACAAGTACTAGTTGAAATATTCCTAAATTCTCAATCTGTGGATACCACTGTTCCATTTGTATTAACAACCAAAAAGCAATAGTGACTGGTTTTATGGAGGATTTTTTCCCAAGTGCTGCTCTGGTGTTATCAGACAGTGGTGGGGGGGGGGTGCGGTTGTGGGCGGTGACTTTGCCTATTGAAATAATAGGACCTTGGCACTGATGTTGTCATCACTGATTGTTGATGTGATTGAAAGCAATGTGCCCCGTTACCACTGAATATCATTTATGGTGAACTTACATAGAAGTTCACATTGATGAAAATTTGGGCAAAAACTTGGCTAAACGGTTCACAAATCCAAAACAAAATCGAACCAGCTTCATATTTCTTGATGTGGACTTACCAGAGTTGGACTGGTGGGTGGGCAAAATCAGAAGTCACATGACACCAGATTATAGTCCAAATGGTTTATTTAAACTCACAAGCTTTGACAAAGGAGCAGTACTCAAAGGTTGTGATTTTAAATAAACCTGTTGGACTACCTGATGTCATGTGATTTCTGACCTCATATTTCTTAGTAGTTGCAGTTCTGTTACAACTTGCACCTTAGCAGCATCAGGATAAAGTCTTTCTACTGTTAATCCATGACCAATATACTCAGTCATCAGCTGCTGCAGCTTTTCCTTGTTCAGCCTAGGGCTCTTTTGGGGAGCAATTTCATTTGATTCTGATCACGGTCTGCAATGGTTTCTTCCATTATAACATCCATCTGTAGACAGATCATTCACAGTCTCTTCCACTCCTGGATGTTTATTAATTGTCTCAGAACTAATAGTAGCTGGGAAAAATGGTTCTCATCTGGAACAATAGAAATGCCAGCACAACCATCTGTAGCTCTCAAATGGCATCCAGAAGGTAATCACAACAATGTTGCTTTCTTCCAACTTCTCTTGCCAGTATCAATCTGTCACATTTAAGGTGGTAAATACCGTTGTCTTGGCAACTTGAGGCAGAATTTGTCTGATTAATAGCATGGGCTAGTGAGGTCTCTTCGAAGCTTGACTAATGTTCCTTTGGGCCTATCCATGCTCATCTTTCCATTTTTCACTAATACCATGCCAGTGTAGGATTTGAGATTCTTTTGACTCTTTCAATCTTTTCCAACTCCTCTCTCTTGTCTTTCAGGCTGAACTCAAAGGACTTACCATCCAAAGATGCTGAGCTGGTCTCACACTCTCATCTCCTCCAATATATTATTCACCTGGTAATCGTCTAAGATCTGTAAAGGGGATTGGTGAGACTTGGGAGACAGAGGCCTCATTGAAGTGAACTTTGTCAATGATAATTTTATCAGAGAAATTCAGGTGTGAAAGCTCTTGCTGTTTAGGACTTGTGACCAATCATTTTTCCATTTCAAAAATATACTTTATTCATAGAAATATCTTTAATATATACATAGTCACAACTACAGCTTGGTTCTTTACAGTAGCACGAGGAAACAGTCAAACATTGGAGCAAAATCTATCCAGCAAACAAAAGGCATCTCTTACTTGTGCAAGATTATATTTACATATATTTGAGGGACCAGGAAGATCTGAAAACTGAATGGACCCCTCCCATTTAATTCTGGCAGAAAGACCTCTGACTGTAGTCTTTCCCTGCTACACCTTGGTAGCAGCTGCCCCAAGCTTTAGTGTGTTGCTGGGGAAGTGATGACCTAGTGGTTGTATCACTGGACTGTTAACCCAGAGACCCAGGTAATGTTCTGGGGACCTGGGTTTGAATTCCACCACAGCAGATGACAGAATTTGAATTCAATAAATTTCTAGAATTAAGAGTCTAAAGGTGACTGTGAATCCATTGCCAATTGTCAATGGTTCACTAATGTCCTTTAGGGAAGGAAACTGCCATCCTCATGCAGTCTGGCCTACAAATGACTCCAGACCCACTGGCATATGGCTGACTCATAAGTGCCCTCTGGGCAATTAGGGATTAGCAATAAATGCTGTCCTAGCCAGCAACGCCCTCATCCTGTGAATGAACAAAGAAAATAAAACTCATCATGAAGTCCTGGACCTTGAAAATGTGCCAGTCTACAACATTCATTCTGGGTCAACTCCTTGTTCTTTTTTGGGCAGACAAAAGGCCATCTTTCACGGAGTTGATGGTCCTCCAGGCACAAACAATGTTTGTCTCGGTGTGCATTCTGGGGAGCAGACCGTAGAGCATGGAGTCCTGCATCTTGCAGCTGTTCGGGATGAACCTTGTAAAAAACCACTGCATCTTTCTCCAGAGATAACAAGGTGTGGAGCTGGATGAACACAGCAGGCCAAGCAGCATCACAGGAGCAGGAAAGCTTGATGTTTCGGGCCTAGACTTCATCTTTCTCCAGACTTATTTTGCAAAAGCACATTCCAGCAGAAGATATGTCACAGTCTCAAACCATCCCACAACTGCATCAAGGACAGTGTGTGGTGGCACAGACTGACTGGGTGCTTTTGATGAAGGATCTCACAGGTAGTGTCCTTCACACCACCAGCCAAGAGATGTCATGGTGCTTATTGGAACATTCTGGTGATGAGGCATTCTGCCAACTGACTTTGACTATCAGCTCAGGGAACCACATGACAGGATCCAGACTGTCCTTTGCCCTTACAGTTTTGCAACTTCATCTTCTCAAAAATATATTTTATTCATTAAAAAAACTCTTTGTATATATACATTGTAACAAATGCAGTTCAATTCTATACAATCACATACCAAGTCAACAAACATTGGAATTTGACTCTATCCAAAAACCGAAGACCTCTCTTACATACACAATACTATATTAACATACATTTGAGGCACCAGAAGGGTCTTGTAACCATTACGTAACTGCTCTGACTTTCAAGTCAGGAATTGATGCCATGTGGTTTTTCACTGTTGCCTCAGAGAAAAGTAACAACCATACAAATGAAGTGAGATTAGCTAATATAAGACTGGATGCTGATTGAAGATCTGAAACAAAATTGCTGGAGAACCTCAACAGGTCTGGCAGCATCTATAAAGAGAAAGCAGAGTTAATGTTTTGAGTCCAGAGATAGTTAATAATAAGATGTCAATGTACACAAGTCGGGCTGACACCATGAATGAGCAAATTCTCACCTAGCCATTGAAATCCTAAGCGGAACAATCGGGCTTTGTTTTCACAATGTCCAGAAACATATTTTCCCATTCTCACTGTATTTTCCTACCTTTCTCACCATTTCCCACATTGCTGGAAAAAACAATTATCATATGTCCTCAGATTGCCACAGAAAACAATACCCATTGCAGGATGAAGCAATGGTACATCTGACTGGACTATACACAAACTCAATGATTCATAACAGATGAGCAGTAGATGCGATTCATTGGCAAAGATACAAACAACAGAAAGACGCTATGCAGCTAGACGTCACAACATTTAAAGACACCTATGCAGAATTGTTTAGCATTTGTTTCACCAAAATGATCGATTATAGTTAGTCCTTGTTTTCATGCAGCTGGATAAGACTGCAATTGCCAATATATAAAACAATCTAGTTAGAGTTTCGAGTCCGGTGACCCTTCCTCAGTTCTGAAACGTTAACTCTGTTTTTTCCTTCACAGATGCTGCCAGACCTGCTGAGCTTTTCCAGCAACTTTGTTTTTGTTCCTGGTTTACAGCATCCGCAGTTCTTTCGTTTTTTTATAAACAAGCTAGTTGACTTTTAAACTTTGTTGTAACAATATTGTGCCTTTCAAAGGAGTTGTGTTTCTTCAGAAATTGCAAGTTTGTCGACAAATTTATATTAAAAGAAGCCCAAGATTAAATCTATGCAATCATTCACAATAGGGCTAACAAAATATCTCGGTGTGGCAGAGCTGGGAGGATGCTGTGGAGACCATGGTGCAGTGGTAATCCAGAGGCCCAGGGCTAATATTCTGGTGGATACGGCTAATAACATTTAATTCTAATATCGAAATCTGAAATTAAAGCTAGTCTAGCAGGCAACTTGAATCTGGGCAGGTCTGACAGTATCTGTGAAGAAAAATCAGAGTTAACGTTCCAGGTCCAGTAACCCTTCCTCAGAATTGATGGTAGCTAGGAAAATGTTGGTTTATTTGCAGAAGATATGGTGGGGAGGAGGGGGTAAGGAGTTAACGGTAGGTGAGGATAGAGCCCAAAGAGAGAGAGAAGAACATTTGGACAGACAAAGGAGGGGGTAACGATCTGGTTAGGAGGACGAATAGCTGTTAATGGAGATTGTTAGTGGCTAACAATAGGTAGTGTGTAATGGCAGGCTACATGATAACAAGGCCTGGTATATAGGGTGGGGGTCTAGGACATGGGAGAATTCAGACCCTAAAATTATTGAACCCTACATGGAGTCCAGAGGGTTGCAGGGTCCCCAAGCAAAAAATGAGGTGTTGTTCTTCTAGCTTGCGCTGAGCTTCACTGGAACACAGCAGCAAGCCCTAGACAGAGATGTTGGCCAGGGAACAGGGTGATGTGTTAAAGTGGCAGGCAACTGGAAGTTCAGGGACCTTTTGTGCGAACAGAACATAGATGTTCCTTAAATTGGTCACCCAGTCTACGCTTTGTTTCCCTAGTGTAGAGGAGACCACATTGTGAGCAGTGAATGCAGTAGACTAGATTGTGGGAAGTGCAGGTAAAGTACTGCTTCACCTGAAAGGTATGTTTGGACCCTTGGATAGTGGAGAGGGAGGAGGTAAATGGGCAAGTATTTCACCTTCAGTGGTTGCAGGGGAAGGTGCCATGGGTGTGTGTTGAGTGAAGGAAGAGTGGACCAGGGTGTCCTGGAGGGAACAGTCCCTGGGCGAGGCAGACAAGGGAGAGGAGGGGAATGTGTGTCTGGTGGTGGCATCTTGCTGGATGTGGCAGAAATGGCAGCTGATGATTTTCTGGATGTGGATGCTGGTGGGACGGTAGGTAAGGACAAGGGGAACTCTATCGTTGTTGCAGGAGGGAACTCAGAGGGTGAGGTTGCAAGTGCAGGAGATAGGTTGGACTTAGTTGAGGGCCCTGTCAACAATGGTGCTGGGGAGCCTTCAGTTGAGGAAGAAGGTGGACATTTCGGAGGCTTCCTTGTCAAAGTTGGCCTCAGCAGAACATATCCGACGGAGACAGAGAAACCGAGAGACTGAATGGAGTCTTTACAGGAAGCAAGAGGTGAGGATATATCGTTCAGGTAGCTGTGGGAGTCAGTGGGTTTATAGCGGATATTAGTGGCCAGTCTATCCCCACAAAAAGAAAGAGAGATGTCGAGGAGGGGAAGGGAGGAGTCAGAGATAGACTAGGCAAAATTGAGGGCAGGGTGGAAATTGAAAGCAAAATCGATGAACTTTTCCAATTCTGGACGAGAAAGGGAAGCAGCACTGATGATATCATCCTGGGCCACTCTTCCTTCACTCCCAACACCCTCCCACAGCCCCATGGCACCTTCACTTACAACCACTGAAGGTGTAACACCTGCCCATTTACCTCCTCTCTCCCCAGTATCCAAGGATTCAAACATACTTTCCAGATGAAGCAGCACTTTACCTGCATTCCACACAACCTGATCTCCTGCATTCACTGCTCACAATGTGGTCTCCTCTACATTGGAGAAACGAGGTGTAGACTGGGCGACCACTTTGCAGAACATTTGTGTTCTGCTCACAAAAAAAGACTCTGAGCTTCCAGTTGCCTGCCACATTAACACACTACCCTGTTCCCTCACCAACATCTCTGACTCAGGCTTGCTGCAGTGTTCCTTTGATCAACACCTCATTTTTCAGTTGGGGCTCCTGCAGCCCTCTGGACTCAATATTGAGTTCAATAATTTTAGGGCCTGAACTGTCCCGTATCCTAGTCCCCTACCCAACACACCAAGCCTTGTTATCACATCGCCTGCCATTACACACTACCTATTGTTAGCCACGAATAATCTCCATTAACAGCTATTCACCCTCCGAGCCAGATCGTTACCCATTCCTTTGTCTGCCCAACTGTTCTTCTCTTTCTTTGGGCTGTATCCCTCCCTATCATTTATTCCTTAACTCCACTCCCCCACCTTATCATCTGCACATAAACTGACGTTTTCCTAGCTACCATCAGTTCTGAGGAAGGGTCACTGGACCTGAAAGGTTAACTCTGAATCTTCCTCACAGATGCTGCCTGACCTGCTGAGCTATTCCAGCAACTTCTGTTTGTGTTTTTGATTTACAGCATCTGCAGTTCTTTCAGTTTTTAACATGAATCTGAGGTTCGTTGTCATAAAAATCCATTTGGTTCACTATTGTCCTTAAGGCAAAAATATCTGGCATCCATACCTGTCCTGGCCTACATGTGATCCAGACCCACAGCAATATAGTTGACACTTAGCCTGCCGTCTGAAACGACCAAACAAGCCATTCAGTTCAAAGCAATTAGGACGTCCTACATTGGATGCCCACATCCAATGAAAAATACCAAAGAAAAATAATCGAAATTATTACAGAGGCTGTTTGACTCGCACAGCCACAATCCTTAATACAAAGGAACATAAAATGTGTGCATCTCTCTGAAAAAAGACCTTGTATAATTCTAGAGATGTGTGATCTGTTAAGTCTTTCTGACATTTTCTGCTTTTATTTGTCCACAGTAATTTATTTTAAAATATAAATTTTCATAAATATACATTTCATAGTTATATAAATTTGAAATCATTTCTTGTTCTGGAATCAACAAATTACATACAACTAAGTATGTACGACAGTCTATAAAATCATAGTTACCTGTAATTGGACTCATAAAATAATATTGCCAAGAAGGAAGATATTTGGCTCATTAAAAATGTGCCAGCTCTTTAGTAGAGCTATCTAATTAGTGCCCTCCTTTGCTCCTTTCCATAACCCTGGAAATTATTACAGTAACATTGTCCTTCACAAGAAACAAAATGTTTTTTTGTTGGACCTATATAGTGCTTAGTGGTATTTGGTGAAAACTTTGTCTCCTCTGTGCACCACAGGCTTGATGTGAACAATGAGGTCATCATGAGGTTTTCATTCAATAGCCTTCAAACTCTTTTGAAGCTATTTCAATTGATCCACTGTACAACAGATTGTGTCATACACAAAGTATTGTAAATCACAGAGTCAGATGATTGTATTAATAGGAGACCCTGTCACAGATAGTAATGTTCTTTGTAAGCTGGTATGATAGCATTTCAGGCAGTTCAGTACTAGATAAACATATTAGCTAACTTCCATCTTCAGGCTACGAAAGAATTCTCATCTTCAGGAACCTAACAGTAAAAATCTAAAATTACCTTTGTCTGGTCGAAAGACACCGTTTTCAGATATCCCCCGATCTGCCAGTTGCATTGTGGTACAATTTAAAAATAAACAAGAACAAAATACTGAAAACATTAACATATTAAAGCTACTTGAATGCTTTAATATATTTCTATGTGTAGTTAAACCAAAGGAGTTCCAATTCCAATAAGGTTGTTCGGGACTAAATAGTCCCTGAAGAAAGATCAAATTAACCCATGTTGCTTTCCAATATTCCCCTGCGAGTTACAGACTTCTATCTTTTGATCCTTCAGGTGCCCCAGTCTCCAAGCTCCAGTTACTGATAATTTTTCAAGTGGTCATTATTCTGACAACATTCCACTCCTAAATAAGCAGCAAAAGAAGGCCATTTTGGTTATAAATAACACATCTCAAAGCTGAGCTCATCAGCTTCACAATTCAGCAAATTTTCCAATTAATAGTTCCCTCAGCTTTGCAATGACCTCTCTTCACATCTGCCTTCTTGATTTCCTGCTCCCTCTTTAGCCTTCAAATACTTAATTATTCTAAGATTACAAAAGTCAGTGGATGGAAAGGATAATTTAAACACCTTCATTTTAGGAGTTCAAAGTATAATTAAGAAGGACAAATTTGATCCTCTATCCTTAGTTAGCAACTGTTTAAACAATTTCATATGAAAGATTTGCTTTTGATATTCATTAGATATTCTAAAAGTAGAGCAAGCAGAAACTGGACATAAGGTTTCTTGTAAAACCAATTTTTTTATTGATAGCGATTAACGATAGAGTCTTTCTGACATGGATTTTTAAAAGGTGAATAGCTGAAACAGTAATTTTAATACTATTTTTTACTTTAAATTTGTGTATTATATGCATCAGTTATTAACACAGTCAACTGAAGGCTGTCTATATTAATATGATGGTGCCAAGAAATTTCTTTAATTATATTTTTAACTTGACTTCATGTTAACTGTGTATATAATAAACTGCAATATAACGTCATGGGTAACCATTAACCAGAGCCGAGGGCCTGATTTTTAAAGGGAACAGATTTAACAGAGAAACTTAAGTTTATGACTCGTGCAAGACTTTCGGCTGTTGCCAGGTTAAAGCTCAGCTGTGCACCTGATTAATTGCTGCTAGTGACAAATGGCCCTTCACAGTGTCCATGGTGGAAAGAAAATGGTAAAGTAAAACTTCCTGTAGCACCTCAGTGGTACAGATAATGCTTCACTGGAAATAGAATCACACAATTGGAAATAGAATCATAGCATGGAAACAGCATGGAAACAAACCCTTTGATCCAACTCATCCATGCTGGCCAGATATCCTAAATTCATCTAGTCCCATTTGCCAGCATTTGACCCATATCCTCTAAACTCTTCCTATTCATCTACCCATCAGGTGCCTTTTAAGGTTCTTGCAAAGATTTATAGCTCAGGTTGTGGTTTAAGTTGTTGGCTTGCTCACCGAGCTGGCTGATTATTGTACAGATGTTTTGTCACTACGCTGGGTAACATCATCAGTGCGGCCTCTGATGAAGCAATGTCGTTCTACTCCGCTTGGTATTTAAATGATCCTGTCTGTTAAGTTGGGCTGTGCCATTTCCAGTTCTGTTCTGCATGGGTTTGTATATGGCGTCTAATTCCACATGTTTTTTGTTTGAAGTACAGGTTGAAGACCAGGCCTCTAGGAATTCCCGTGCATGTCTGTGGTTGGTTTGAGCTACGATGGTTATGTCGTCCCAGTTAAATTGACGGCCTTCGTTGTCCGAGTGCAATGAGATAATGGAAAGTTTGTTGTGTCGTTTTGCCACTAGCTGGTGTTCGTGTATCCTGATGGCTAGTTTCCTTCCTATCTGGCTGATGTAATGTTTGTTGCAGTCGTTGCAAGGTATTTTGTAAACTACGTTGGTCCTGCATGTCATGGGTATGGGGTCTTTGGTCCTGGTGAGTGTTTGTTGCAGTGTGGCTGTGGGTTTGTGTGCCTCCACGATTCCTAATGGTTGCAGGAGTCTCATTGTCAGTTCTAATATGTTCTTGTTATTGGGGTACTGTGGCCAGTGTCTTGGGGCGTGCTGTATCCTCTTGGCATTGTCCCCAGGACCCTACCATTAACTGTATAAGTCCTGCCCTGATTTGCCTAACCAAAGACGCAAAACCTCACATTTAACTATATTAAACTCCACCTGTGATTACTTGACTCATTGGCCCATCTGATCAAGGTCCTGTTGCACTCTGAGACAACCTTCTTCACTGTCCACTACACCATCAATTTTGCTGTCACCTGCAAACTTACAAATCATTCCTTTTATATTCACATCCAAATCAGTTATATAAATGACAAAAAGCAGTGGACCCAGCACCGATCTTTGTGGCACACTGCTGATCACAGGCCACCAATCTGAAAAACAACCCTCTAACACAACCCTTTGTCTCCTACATTCAAGCCAATTTTGCATCCATAGTAATGCATCTTTACATCATCACTTATCTGAACGAGTGCTACTCTTGCTTGAATGTCCAGCATAGCACAACATCTTGTCAAGGTTCAATGTGAAGCATTGCTTATTGCAAAGCCTTCAACAGTTGATAACATTAACTTCTATTGAATAACGGTTCGGCCACATCTGGAGTATTGTGTCCAGTTCCGGTCGCCTCATTATTGGAAAGATGTGGAAGTGTTGGAAGAGGTGCAGAGGAGATTTACTAGGAGGTTGCCTGGAATGGAGGGAAGGTCTTACGAGAAAAGGTTGAGAGAGCTAGGGCTTTTCTCTTTAGAATGACGAAGGATGAGAGGTGACTTGATAGAGGCGTACAACGTGATCAGAGGTATAGATAGAGTGGACAGACAGAGACATTTTCTGAGGGTGGAGGTAGCTTTTACGAGGGGGCAAAGTTTTAAAGTGAGTGGAGGTAGATTTAGGGGAGGCATCAGAGGTAGGTTCTTTACTCAGAGAGTGGTAGGGGCATGGAATGCATTGCTGGAGAGGGTCTTGGAGTCGGCCTCATTAGGGGCATTTAAGTGGCTATTAGACAGGCATATGGATGATAGTACAAGGTAGGGATGGAGGTTAGATAGACCTCAGGCTTAGGGTAAAAGTTCGGCATAACATTGTGGGCCGAAGGGCCTGTACTGTGCTGTACTGTTCTATGTTCTAAGGGGCAGCATGGTGGCTCAGTGGTTAGTACTGCTGCCTCACAGCACTAGGGATCCAGGGTCAATTCCAGCCTCAGGCGATTGTCTGTATGGAGTTTGCACATTCTCCCCATGTCTGTGTGAGTTTCCTCCCACAGTCCAAAGATATGTAGGCTAGGTGGATTGGCCATGCTAAATTGCCTGTAGTGTTCAGGGGTGTGTGGGTTATAGGGGGATGGGTCTGGGTGGGATGCTCCAAGGGTCAATGTAGATTTGTTGGGCCAAAGGGCCTGTTTCGACACTGTAGGGATTTTATGGATAGGAGAAGTGGGGAATAAAAAACAAAATCTGCATTTTGCTTCTGAAAATAAACATGGCTGCTTGCACTTTTAACAACAAGATGTACAGTTCATGATTGATGGCCTCACCCAAGTGAGATCTATTGGAACCGGGTGTCAATTAAATCCTGTCTGACCTATTGTATCTATTACTGCAGCCTCTATCATACTGAAGGTAATGTTCTTCCTGTCAAATGTCCTCATCCTCTTCCTCCTCCTCAGAAGATTGCTGCTGCTCTCTTAGCTATTCAGAGTCCATTACATCTCCTGTGTGCTTCCTCAACCTATGTCCTCTAAGTCACTAACATCTTGTACCCTTTATATGTTGAGGTACCCCACCTCCGCCACCCAGAATTATTGTCCCCCCTTCATCCCAGCCTGCTGGCTTCAATCCCAATAATGACTTCTCCAACTTACGCACTACAGAAAGGGGCCCTGACAACCCACTTTGACTTTCAGTGAACGGAGGCCAAGGACTGACCACAGTCCACCCCCACTGACTGATCTGGAATGACAGTCATGACCGATAGATGATCAGACCCCTGACTGATCTCTGCGCAGTTCCCCAAATGACTTACCACTAATGTCCAGACTGGTTGGACTGGACCTGTCTGACTGAACATGGCCTACTGTCCTGACCCTGTACATGCAAGCAGCCGGGTAACAATGTCCAAACACCTGGACAGAGACCAGACAATGCCCTTGATTTAGAATGTCAGCACTTCCTGTGTGATAACAGATTGAATGAGCCCTAATCCCCTTGGAATTTCAGACATGGCCATTTCGTTTGTTGGGTAAGCTGCTGTCACATGCTGATATTAATGCAACACAGTGTGTCACAGCAACATATCTGCCCTGCTAACTAATCATTACTGGCAAACGTAACAGGTCACTTGGCTTTGTGTCTCTTCCAAAAATAAGGCAAGACTGAACTCTTCTGACTTTTGTAAGTTCTGAATGAGGCAGCAAAACACAAAAAGGTGTGCTGTGCGCATTAAAGTAAGTGCAGAGTGAGGGAGAACAAAAACAGCAAGGTAACAGCCCTGAGATGCACTCTGTTCCTCTCTGTGAAATGGGTGCCACATAATACAGATGCCTGGCTGCGGTATTGTAATGTCAGTGGGCTCCAAAGTGCCCTATTGAAGTGTCGAACTGTATCATAAGTGAGTCAGACATGACGTAGTGGTGAAGCTAGTATGTGTCCAATGTCAACCTCCATGAATGAAGAATCCATAATGAATATCTTTACCCATCTGCTTGGGTGTTCAGGGTCAGGACAGTAGGCCATGGTCAGTCGTACAGGTCCAGTACAGCCAGTCTGGGAATTAGTGGTAAGTCATTTGGGGAAATGTGCAGTAATCAATCAGCAGTCTGGTAATCCATCAGTCATGGCTGTCATTCCAGATCAGTCAGTGGGGGTGGGTTGCAGTCACTCCTAGTCCTCTGTTCACTGAAAGTCAAAGTGGGTTGTCAGGGCCCCTTTCTGTAGTGGGTAAGTTGGAGAAAAAATTCTGAAGAAGGGTCCAGACCTGAAACATCAGCTTTCCTGCTCCTCTGATCCTGCCTGGCCTGCTGTGTTCATCCAGCTCTACACCTTGTTATCTCAGACTTCAGCATCAGCAGTTCCCACTCTCTCCAATAGATCTCAGTTAGGTGAGGTCATCAGTCATGAACTATAGGCCTTGGAGTGTACACTGAGCTGTCGGGAATGATAGCCAAGCTGGAGGAGCAAGCAGCAAGCTGAAGCACGTGGGTACTTTCATCCTGGTATTTGTTACTGTTCAGTTTTTCTGCATTGTCTGGTAAAACAGCAATCTGCATGTCAATGATGCAAGGTTAGGTAATAATAGGCTATTAATGCTGTAAATTGGCCTCCTACCGCTCATGAGCAAGATTCCTATTTCACCACTAAAATCTTGGGTGTAGAAGTTAAATTTTTTTTCTCAACATTAAGAATCTCATTTTTCCATTCTTACGATATATTACCAATACACTCAAAAGCTGCCGGTCTCATTCAAGGACTGTGAAAATCCTGCCCACTGAATTTGCTTTTGATTCTTTAGATTTTATGATTTAGCATTAATTGCACATTTGCATTTCTGTAATCTTTTTATAAAATTTATGATGTTATACATAATGCACTTGATGCAAACATAGGGTACCACTGCAGCTTGGAAAGGTTGGAAGTTATTCACTTTCATGATAGGTTTAACAGAGTGCATTGCCCTTCACTTTTAAATTTAAATCAATCTTGTGCACGCTAACTGTTTACCAGCAGGATTAGCCAGCCTGTAAAGAAAAGAACCGGGCTACAAACATGTTTCGATTATTTCAGGATCTCTGAGGCCATTTTGAGCATTTAGCCTGGCTAACTCTTATATTTACTCTCAAAATCATTGCAAAATGTGAAGCATAGCAACACAAGAAAGAATACAGTCAATGAAATGTACCAACTGGTGAAGGAAATGTGATAGCTAATTTGCACACAGACAAGGTGCCACAAGCAACATTATGATAACTTGAAATTCTGCCTTATTGATGCACATTGAGGGATGGGCATTGCCAAGGATTCAAAAGAGGATGGGGGTGGACTCAGTTCAATGGGTGGCATGGTGGCTCAGTGGTTAGCATTGCTGCCTCACAGTGCCAGAGACCTGGGTTTGATTCCGGCCTCGGGCATCTGTCTGTGTGGAGTTTGCACATTCTCTCTGTGTCTGTGTGGGTTTCCTCCGGGTGCTCTGGTTTCCTCCTGCAGTCCAAAGATGTGTAGGTTAGATGGATTGGCTATGCTAAATTGGTTGCAGGGGTGGGTCTGAGTGGGACACTCTGAGGTTTGGTGTGGACTTGTTGGGCCAAAGGGCCTGTTTCCACACTGTAGGGATTCTATGATTCCCAGTTCAAAATGTGTCAGTGTACATTTTATAGTCACATCCCTGGAGTAGGGCTTTAATCCACAAAGAGTTGAATGTGCTATCATTGAGCCAAAGATACCTAATGGAATAGCTAGATAAATACTTGCCCTGCCTATTGTAAATGCAATTCAGGAACTGTTGAAATTAAAGGAATGCCAAAAAACTTACATACATATTTATGCGGTTGTCACACTCACGACCACAAACTCCCCACTCCCAGTTAGTATAGGATACAGAGACAAGAATAGCATGTGTACCATAATTACTGGATTTAATCTTAGGTTACCAATTTAGAATTTTGTTTTGAAGGACACAAAACCAACTAATTCCTTTAATAGTCTTGAGCTTTGCTGGAAGATTAGAATTGGAATCATTCAAAGGACGTAATGTATTATAGGAAATCTTTGTTTTTATGAAATATATCTTCCTGCATAAAAATAGCACATAATGTCATCCCGAGAGGTTTGCTCTACTGTTTAATACTATATTAATATGTACATTCACACCTTGTGTAAGAGAAGTGTCTAATTCTGTGGTATTTAATTCCAAAGTGTAAATGGAAAATAATTATATGAACTTTGCCTGTTTCTCTTGCTTACTAATCACTGCAAAATGTAACAGAATTGACTGAAGCAATTTAAAGAATAAAGAACAGTGCAGCACAGGAACTGGCCCTTCAGCCCACCAAACGGTGCTGACACGTGATGCCTTTCTAAACTAAAAACTTTTTGCCTCTAACGCAGGTTGTATCTCTCTGTTCCCTGCCTATTCAGTGATGCATCTTAAATGTTGCCATTGTATCTGCTCTACCACCTCCTCTGGCAGCACATTCCAGGCTCATCCCACTCGGTGTAAAAAACTTGCCTCTCGTATCTCCCTTAAATTCTCCTTCTTTTAGCTTAAACCTATATCGCCAAGTAATTGACATTTCCACCCTGGTACAAAAGACACTATCTATTCTATCCATGCTCTCTAATTTTGTTAATCTCTGTCAGGTCATCCCTCAGCCTCCAACATTCACGAGAAAACATGCCAATGTCTCTCAGTAGCTAATCCCATAGCTAGTACTCTCCAAACCAGGCAACATCCTAGTAAACCATTGCTGTACCCTCTCCAAAGCCTTCACGTGCTTCTGGTAGTGTGGTACCAGAACTGTAAGCAATATTAGAAGTGAAATCTAACTAAAATTCTATACAGCTGCAATATAACTTGCCAAATTTTATATTCTATGTTCTGAGGAAGGATCACTGGACCCAAAATGTTAACTCTGATTTCTCTGCCAGACCTGCTGAGCTTTTCCAGCATTTTTTGTTTTTGTTATTTATATTGATGGAGGCAAGCATGCTGTACGTTTTCTTCATCACCTTATCCACTTGCATTGCCACTTTCAGGGAACTGTGGAACCAGAGCCCTGGACCCTTCTGTATGTTAATACTTCGAAGGGATCTGCCATTCCTGCATTAACCCTTCTAAAATATATAACCTCACACTTGTCCAGATTAAATACCACCTGCCATTTCTCTGCCCAAGTCTACAGCCTATCTAGATCTTGCTGTATCATCTAGCAAACCTCATCGCTATCTGCAGCTCCCCCAATCTTTGTGTCATTCACAAACTTACTAAGCAGACCACCTCCATTCTCCTCCAGATCATTTATATATATACTCATTATAAACAACAGGGACACCAGCACTGCTTGTTGCAGAACACTACTGGTCACAAATCTCCAATCAGAGAAACACCCTTCCACTGTTACCCTGTCTTCTATGATCAAGCCAATTCTGTATCCATCTGACCAGTTCACTGCGGATCCCATGTGATTTCACCTTCTGTATGAAGTCAGAATTCACACGACACTAGGTTATAGTTCACCAGGTTTACTGGCAATCACAAGCTTTCTGAGCGCTGCTCCTTCATCAGTGTCTGAGGTTACAAAAACTTGTGATTTCAAATGAACCTGTTGGACTGTAACCTGATGTCATGTGACTTCTGACTTTGTCTACCCCAGTCCAACACCGGCAGCTCCAGAACATGGCTACCTTCTGCATGAGCCTTGCTAAAGTCCATGTAGACAACATCTACCTCCCTGCCCTCATCAATAATCGTTGTCACTTCCTCAAAAAACTCAATGAAGTTTGTGAGACATGACTTCCACTGCACAAAGTCAGGCTGCCTATCATTCGTGAGTCCATATTTTGCTCCAAACGTGAATAAATCCTGTCCCTAAGTATCTTCTCCAACAATTTCCCGAACACTAATATAAAGCTCACTGGCATGTAATTTCCCAGATTATCTCTGTCGCCCTTCTTACACAAAGGAACAACATTAGCTATTTTCCAGTCCTATGGGATCTCTCCTATGACTACAGAGGATACAAAGATTTCATACAAGGCCACAGAAATTCCCTCCCTCACTTTCTTTCATATTCTGGGATAGATCCCATCAGGTCTTGGGGACTCATCTACTTCAATGTTTTCAAAAACGTAACACCGTCACCTTTCAACCCGCCCTAGAATAGCAACAGATCCCTCTCTAGACTCACCGTCCACCATGTCCTTCTCCTTTAAGAATACTGATGCAAAGTATTCATTAAGGACACCACTCACTTTGTCCAGCTCCACACATAAATTCTCTCCTTCATCCTTGAATAGACCCTTTCCCCAGCTACTCTCTCGCTCTTTATATATGTATAAACTGCCTTGGTTTTTTCCCTAATCCGGTTTGTTCAATACATTTCATGGCCCCTTTTAGCCCTCCTAATTCCTTGTTTAACTTCTTTCCTGCTTTCTTTATATTGTTCGAGTGCTCTATCTGTCTTCAGTTTTCCAAACCTTACGTATGCCTCCTTTTACTTTTTAGCTCAGGTCACAATTTCTCTTGTCATCCAAAAATTCCTGAATCTTGCAACCATTATCTTACACTTTCGCAGGAGCATGCTGGTCCTGAACTGTAAACAATTGGCCTTTAAAAGATTCTTGCATGACAGATGTGTGATTGACACTCAAACACCCAATCCCAAACTACATTCATAGATCCCCTACAGTTTGGAAGCAGGCCATTTGGCCCATTGAGCCCACACTAACCTTCTGAAGAGCATCCCACCCAAGACACTATGGGCAATTTAGCATGGCCAATCAACCTAACGTGCACATCTTTGGACTGTGGGAGGAAACCCACACAGACATGGGGAGAATGTGCAAACTCCACACAGACAGTTGCCCAAGGTTGGAATTGAACCTGGATCCCTGGTACTATGAGGCAGTAATGCTAACCACTCTACCACCATACTGCTCCTCCAGTTCCTGTCCGATACTGTGGTAATTAGCCTTCCCCCTGTTTAGTACTTTCACCTATGGATTACCCTTATCCTTACTCATAACGAACTTAAAACTCATAGAATTATGGTTTCTGTTTCCAAAACTCAATTCTGAAGAAGGGGGCCAACCCAAAACATCGATTTTCCTGCTCCTCTGACGCTGCCTGACCTGCTGTGTTCCCCGCTCCACACTGTGTTAAATTTGTCTTCCCAATTATTTTGTGAAAGGCGATTTATGTAGTGTAGCAAAAGCTAGCTGAGCTGAATGGTCTTGTCTTGTGCCATATAACCCATATAATTCTGTGCAAAATCCATGTTGTTTTAGTATAGAATCAAGCAGCTATGTAAATTTCCATTGTAGCTTAGTAACCAAAAAAGAAACATATGCGCGCTCATTACCATAGCTCAATGTGATTTTAAATGTATCCCAAATTTTATTTTGATGTTCAGTCATTTTGTTTGCAAATATTCATATATGCAACCAAATACATTGTTCTACATTAATTACATTTAAAGTTTACAGGAAACAAAGTAGGGTTCGTCTGTAAACATATAAAATGTTGTTATTATTTGGCTAGCATTGATGGAATGACTTACAATGAGTGGTGACACTTATATCTTAACATTTACAGGAAATGTATTTTTCAGCTATATTTCTTGAGGCAATATTAGAACTCTTCCAAACTTGTATGAGGTTATTTTGAAGGGTAATTTCAGTTTGAATTGGCACATTTACAATTGGGATTTGGGAGTTCTCACACATAAATCTCAAAACGCCAGCATTCAAGTTCAGTTGGTAAGGAGCAAAGCAGAAATGAAAAGAAGTATGAAAATAGGGATGTCTTGCTAAAACTATACAACGCATTAGCTAAACAACAGCTGGATCACTGTGGACAGTTTTGGGCCTTTTATCTAAGGGATGACATACCAACATTGGAGGCAGTCCAGACAAGGTCGACTAGGCTGATCCTGGATATGAAAGGACTTTCCAATGAGGAGACGTTGAGTAGGTTGGGCCTGTGCTCATTGGAGATTAGAAAAATGAAAGGCAACCTTATTGAAACATACAAGATTCTTAGGGTCTCACATAAAAACAGAAATTGCTGGAAAAGCTCAGCAGGTCTGGCAACATCTCGGAGAGAAAGCACAATTAACATTTCCAGTCCAGTGTTTCAGTCCATTCTGTTCCACTCTGTTCTGAAGGATGGCCACTGGACCTGAAATATGAACTCTGCTTTCTCTCACACGTACTGTCAGACCTATTGAGTTTTTCCAGCAATTTCTGCTTTCAGACTTCCAGTATTTGTTGTTTTTTGGGGTTTTTTTTGTTAAGATTCTCAGGGTGCTTGACAGGCTTTATTTGAAAAGGTTGTTTCCCCTTGTGGCAGAGTGTAGGACCAGAGGGCATAATCTCAAAGTAATGAGCCACCCATTTAGGACAGAAATGGAGGAAGAATTCCTTCTCTTAGAGTGTAGTGGATTGGTAGAATTCTTTAGCATATAGGGCTGTAGATGCTGGATCAATAAGTGTACTTAAAGCTGAGATAGATAGGTTTTTAATCAGCAAGGGAATCAAGAATTATAAGACTGTAATAGAGTCATAGAGACGTATAGCATAGAAACAGACCCTTCAGTCTAACTTGGCTATGCTGACTAGATATCCTAAGACCAGAAATCAAGTGTTCTGGGGAAAAGGTAGGCAAGTGGAGTTGGGGATTATCAAATCAGCCATGATCTCGTTGATTGACAGAACAGACTTGATAACCTGGATTGCCTACTTCTGCTCCCGCATCTTATGGGTAAGAGTGACTGAGGTTTGATGCCCGGACAATGCCATAGTGAGAGCACTGGATCATGAGCTTTGATGGCAAGAATGTGCAGTAGCAGACTTAGACTGAGTGTGAGGTATTAGACACAATGGTGGCACTAACCCACATGAAGTGCAAAAAGTCATTACCATCTTCCTGCTGGACATTCCTCCAGACTGCAGACACCGCATTGACCTGGGTGGAAACTTTGGATCACACTGTCAGAGTCTGGAAGTAGTTTCATCTAGCGGTCCTGATGAACGAAGAAGGCCCTTCTCTCCAGCACTCAGTTCACGAGGACCTTCAACTCAATCAATGAAGCAAAGTGCTAATTTCTTTTTGTCAGCCATCTCTGCAGAAATTCTTCAAACAGTGAAGAACAGCTACTCATTGACAGCACTTAACCTGGTGCACAGCTGCAATTAAATCTAATGCCAGCACCAGGAATCCCAGGAGATCCTGGCAGTGGCAAGTTTTTTCACCGTTGGTGATCATTCGATAGCATGAGCAGACCATTATAGAAGCATGGTGCATATGCAATGAGGCAAGGCGTGGAGGATTGTGAGAGATAACTCGATATATCAAAGAGAGAGAGACACTCAATGAAACTTTCTGAAATTGACACCGAGCCATGCTATTAAAACTAAACCTTTAATTCTTAGGAATATCATTATTAAATAAACATAAGTCTGAAATAACACTTTACCATTACTGTAGCAGCATACTAAATAAAAATTCAAAAAGAACACTTTACAATTTCAATGAATACAATGGCCAGTGCAGTACTGCTCCTTCCCACTGCATTTTGATTCACTCATTCTTGTCGATAAAGTTAATATGGATTGAGACTTTCAATTGATGACATCTTAATATTTGATAAACATATTCAATCTAAGCTACAAATGGCAGGTAAAACTAAGTTCTTTACTAAGTGCTTGAAATTTGTAACAAAATGATTTAAATGATTTCTATTATCATTTTATCAGTAACAATATTTCAATCATTGCAAGTGCTTGTTTTCCCACTATGCTATTAGAGATGTCACAAACAGTAATATGATTAAACTTTTGAAACTTTAAGGGAAGTCTTAACAGAATCTTACGATAACTCCCACTCAATGAAAATTTAAGCTGATATGTTTACGTTATGTACAAGCCTTAAACTGATTGCTCTATTTGCCAAAAGATTTGACTAGAATGGCCCTGACACTAATTACATTTTGGATTAGTGCTAATAAATTTTATTTTCTAATTAGTTCTAATAAATATTGATTTCTAATTATCTGTCTGATATCAGCTTAAAACAATTAATGAAGAGAAAGGTGCAATTCTTGTATAAGATTGAAGTAATCTCGAGTGGCATGTGATGCAGTATGGTGAAGCACTAATGTGCCATGAAATACAATAATCAAATATATGTTTGAATTTATTGTGCAACTGAGTCTCAGCTGTACACAGAGAGGAGCTATTTCTTGTCAAGAAGAAAACATAACTAAGAAATAGATGTTTTCTATAAAGTTTCTTACATTGCCCTTGGTGACTGATAACAACACAGCATTGGCAGAGAAAATTACTGCACAAGGAGACAGGGTACCCAGCTAGAGGAAAAGCCAGGTACAGGCCCATCAGAAGTCTCCTCTTAGAACAATCCAGTAGGCTGGCCCTACTACCTCCCACTTGCAGTCTTCCTCCAACCCTTGGAAGTTGAAGCTGAGGAAGGTCCACATGTCTCTAGCAAAACAACTCTGAAGATGTCTGGTCCATCCAGACACAAGGACTCTGTGGGGTCACCAGACCAATCTGCAAAACCCAAGCTTCCACTGCCAAGCAGGCTCTGTCTACACCGACTGTGAAACCTGGGGCAATACTGAGACGTAATGGGAGGAAAAGAAAGATACAAAAACCTTTAGAGAGCACTTTGGTAGCATGAGTGATAGCACACTGTTTATAAAGTATCACGATTGGATAAATTTTATGCATTTTGCACTACATCTGCTGGCTTGAGTCTTTGTCTAGCCCTAAATCTAATTGTACCAGCATGATGCCTCACATCATCGATATAGATGTGCTATGGATTGAGGTCTGCGTTGACAGCCTGCTGCAACACATGGAAGCATGAGGAATAAGACATTAATGAGGTGTGATGTGCAATTAATCAGGTTTTTAACTAGCAACAATCCTGCTTCTTGGCTAACTCCCTGCTCTCTCGCAAGAATCTCACCTCGATGCCTGGAATTTAGTGAAAACATGCAACGAATAGCTCCTGACAGTGCAAAAGGCCCCGCGCTGATTTTTTGAGTGATTCTGACACAGTGCTTTCCAAAGCCCCATTGTTCAGGCCCCTATACTATTCTGCCCAATGTTGCTTTTCGAAGCAGTGAGATTGTCACTTTGATAATAGAGTGGCACCAGGTGTCCTTGAGTTTAAGAAGACTACCTGATGATAAATTCTCAGATGAGTTAAATTGCAGTTTATTACTGATCTGTAAGTGTGTAGCAGCCAGACGCATCTAGAGCAAGCAAACTGAAAGCATTTCTCTCTACCTTCTCTCAGTATGAATGAAAAGGCAGAAAAACTAAGCAAGAGGAAAATAATTCTATTACAAGGAAAAACTAGGGTCTCCAGATCAACTTAAAGAATAACTGTCACTTTATATGTTATTATTGCTAAAATCAAAAGGAACTGAGAAAGATAACTTAACCCTGTGGTCAAGTGACCAGACAGGCCCAAAACTGAACATTCTAAATTGAGCCACAACCAGAGAAACTGGGCTTGATAGAAAATTAACCTAACTAAAGTAACCAGCAGCTATCGGCTACAGAGAACAGTGGAAACCAAGGTCAAAGAGGTCACAAATATTCAGGGGAAACCAGTCCAAGGGTTGTGTATTGGAGAAGTATCAATCAGACGTTCTGGCAGCTTGACTTTCAGCCAGTAACTGAGGATGTGCACTTTACACTTCTCTGGCACGGCAACAGTAGAGGGTGTTGACATGGCTCCATTGGATGCTTTGAAGCTTGCTCATGACACCATTGGCCAGAGACTGCAGAACATTCAGGAACACCTGGGACAAGGGGATAAAAACACACGCCTGGGAACCAACCCCAGAGCGCAAACTCAACTTAGCTCAGCAGCACGACACCAATCACCTGGCCAGAGAAATCTGCACTAGCCTGCAAGATCAAACTTCATGGTAGATTAGGATTCTATAATTAGGGGGACAGATAGTATCCTATGCAGGCCGGATCGGGAGTCCCGCATGTTGTGTTGCCTGCCCGGTGCCAGGGAGCAGGACATCTCTGACCGGCTTGAAAAGATATTGGAGCTGGAGCGGGAGGGGGAGGGGGAGGATCCAGTTGTTGTGGTCCACATTCGGACTAACGACATAGGCAAAGCTAGGGTAGAGGACCTGTTCAGGGATTATCAAGCACTAGGAAGGAAATTGAAGTACAGGTCTTCAAGGGTCATAATCTCTGGATTACTGCCTGAGCCACGTGCCATTTGGTATGGGGATAAGAAAGTTAGGGAAGTAAACACGTGGCTAAGGGATTGGTGTGGGAAAGAGGGATTCCATTTCATGGAGCATTGGCATCAGTTTTGGAACCGGGGGGATCTGTACCGTTGGGACGGTCTCCACCTGAACCGATCTGGAACCAGTGTTCTAGCGAAAAGAATAAATAGGTGGTCAGTAGGACTTTAAACTTCTGAGTAGGGGGGGAAGGGAAAGCGACAGGGTGTATGGAGTTAAATGGAAAGATAAGCAGCAGGATAGCATGTGAGCAGGTGGGTTTAAGCTCGAGGCAGACTAGGAATGCAGCAAAAAGGAAGGATAACTTAGGACATCTTATGATTTCCAATATCTCTAATAATGATAAGAAAGTTAGCATTAAGGCACTTTACCTAAATGCTCATAGTATTCGTAACAAAGTAGATGAATTAATGGCACAAATCATCTTGAATGATTATGATGTGGTAGGCATCACAGAGACGTGGTTGCAGGGGGTTCAGGACTGGCAGTTAAACATCCAAGGATTTACAACTTATCGAAAAGACAGGGAGGTGGGCAGAGGGGGTGGTGTTGCCTTGTTAGTTAAGAATGAAATCAAATCAATAGCACTGAATGACATAGGGTCAGATGATGTGGAGTCTGTGTGGGTGGAGTTGAGGAACCACAAAGGCAAGAAAACCCTAATGGGAGTTATGTACAGACTTCCTAACAGTGGTCAGGACCAGGGGTACAAGATGCACCGGGAAATAGATAGGGCATGTCAGAAAGGCAAGGTCACGGTGATCGTGGGGGACTTCAATATGCAGGTGGACTAGGTGAATAATCTTGCTGGTGGATCCAAAGGAAGGGAATTCATGGAATGCTTACAGGATGGCTTTTTGGAACAGCTTGTGATGGAGCCCACAAGGGAGCAGGCTATTCTGGACTTAGTGCTATGTAATGAGCCAGACTTTATAAAAGACCTTAAAGTAAGGGAACACTTAGGAGGCAACGATCATAATATGGTAGAGTTCAGTCTGCGGTTTGAAAGAGAGAAGGCAAAATCGGATGTAATGGTGTTACAGTTAAATAAAGGTAATTACAGGGGCATGAGAGGAGCTGACGAAAATCGACTGGAAGCAGAGCCTAGCGGGGAAGACAGTAGAGCAACAATGGCAGGAGTTTCTGGGTGTAATTGAGGACACAATACAGAGGTTCATCCCAAAGAAAAGAAGGATTATCCGGGGGAGGATTAGACAGCCATGGCTGACAAAGGAAGTCAAGAAATGTATCAAAGAAAAAGAGACAGCCTATATAGTGGCCAAGAGCACTGGGAAATCAGAAGATTGGGAAGGGTACAAGAACAAACAGAGGATAACAAAGAGAGAAATAAGGAAGGAGAGGATCAAATATGAAGGTAGGCTAGCCAGTAATATTAGAAATGATAGTAAAAGTTTCTTTCAATACATAAGAAACAAAGGAGAGGCAAAAGTAGACATTGGGCCGCTCCAAACTGATGCTGGAAGGGTAGTGATGGGAGATAAGGAAATAGCTGAAGAACTTAATAAGTATTTTGTGTCAGTCTTCACAGTGGAAGACATGAGTAATATCCCAACAAATAAGGAGAGTCAGGGGCAGAGTTGAGTATGGTAGGCATTACAAAAGAGAAAGTGCTAGAAAAGCTAAAAGGTCTAAAAATTGATAAATCTCCTGGCCCCGATGGGCTACATCCTAGAGTTCTGAGGGAGGTGGCTGAGGAAATAGTGGAGGCATTGGTTGTGATCTTTCAAAATTCACTGGAGTCAGGGGAAGTCCCAGATGATTGGAAAATCGCTGTTGTAACCCCCTTGTTTAAGAAAGGATCAAGACAAAAGATGGAAAATTATAGGCC
>JAHRHZ010000069.1:20489680-20513355 GCA_024137785.1 Ginglymostoma cirratum | reverse complement strand
GGAGCGCAGTGGAGGCCGGGACGTTAAATGTCTTCAAGGCAGAGATTGATAAATTCTTGATCTCGCAAGGAATCAAGGGCTACGGGGAGAGTGCGGGTAAGTGGAGTTGAAATGCCCATCAGCCATGATTAAATGGCGGAGTGGACTTGATGGGCCGAATGGCCTTACCTCCACTCCTATGTCTTATGGTCTTATAACAAACTCACCCTCCTATTCAAAACTTTCTCTCCTGATTTATGTAACATTTTTCAACATTCCAACCTCCGAAACTTCTGTGCTTCTTTGACATTGGTCTTGTACATCCAAAAGTGCTCACAACACAATTAGTTTAATAAAAACTGAAAAAACTGTAGAAGCTGTAAATCAGGAATAAAAACAGAAGTTGCTGGAAAAGTTCAGCAGGTCTGGCAGCATCTGTGAAGAAAAAATCAGAGTTAATGTTTCAGGTCCGGTGACCATTCCTCACAACACTACATTAACCAATCAGTTTAATGTAGTGTTCAAAAGGAGGAATAGTTAATAAGATCGAAGATATGGGAATGCTGCATTTCAAGATGCTAAGACAGAGACTGCCAGAGAAAATTGAGCAAAACTATTAATGGGCAAGATAATCAGTAGGAGATAAGTAAGAGGCAATGGCCCAGTGGTATTAATCGCTGGACTGTTGATCCAGAGACCTGGATAATCCTGGGGACCCGGGTTTGAATCCTGCTCGGGCAGATGGAATTTGAATTCAATAAAATGTCTGGAATTAAGAATCTAATGATGACCATGAATCCATTGCTGATTGTCATAAAACCCACCTGGTTCACTAATGTCCTTCAGGGAAGGAAACTGCCATCCTTACCTGGTCTGGCCTACCTGTGACTCCAGTCCCATTGCAATGTGGTTGACTCTGAACTGCTCTCTGGGCAATTAGGGATGGACAATAAATGCTGCCTAGCCAGCGACATCCTCATCCTGTTAATGAACAAACAAAAAAAAAATTCATAAAACGGAACCAGTCAGTATTCCTAAGGGGCAAGAGCTCTACTAGCCAAAATGATGGCCACAAATGAATATATGAATTAGGAGCAGACATGGACTATTTAGGCCCTTGAACCTGCTCCACTATTCATTAAGATCATGGTCAATCTGTCTATGGTTTCAGGTCTCCTTTCCGTGTGCCTGCATACCCTTTGATTATCTATCTATTCTGTCTAAAAATCTACCTAATGCATCAAATGAACCATCTTCTATTGCTCTCTGGCAGAGATAACTCTAAAAAGTAATGGCCCTTAGGGACAAAAAAAATCTCTATACCTCACTCTTAAATTTGAGACTTCTAACTTTAAAACTGTTGTCCCATGGGTTAAATTATCCCACACAGGAAAACGTTCTTTTAGCACCATCTTGTCAAGTCCCCTAAGAATCTTACACGTTTCAATAAGATTACCTTAATTTTTTTAAATTCCAATGAGTACAAGCCCAACCTTTCCTCGTAGGCTAACCCCTCATTCCTGGGATAACTAAAAACGTAAGGGATAGCATAAAAGCAAAAAGAAATGGCATAAAAAATAGAGAAAAAGTCAGATCCTCAGAATGGGCGGGATATAAATAACAGCAAAGAATGACAAAGAAGAAAGCAAGAATTAAAAAATGGGAGCACAAAATGGAAATTGAAAATGATTATCAAAACCGATCCAAAAGGATGATCTGGACTAACGAGAGTACAGTGAAAACTAATAATGACGACAATGTCAGTAAAAAGGTACAGGGCTAGAGAGAAACAGCAGCAGAACAGGATTCATTGCTGACAAGCCGGTAGAAGCACAAGGAATCAAATGACCTCCTTGTGTGCATATCAATGTTAGGGTGAATTTCTGAACATTTTATTTCTTTATTTTTCTAATTTACTCCTATGACTATAATGCTGGACTATTTATTTCTTTACTTTTTTAAACTTATTTTTGTTTTCTAAGTTTCTGTACTTGGTTGTACCTAAGATGGCGCTGCAATGCAACAACTTTTAAACTTTTCACTGTGCTCATTTGAGTACACGTGACAATAAGCTAAAGCTATTTCATTCATTCAATTCATTCAGGCTCAGTCTACTTATCCCCTATCTCTGCTAGTAGCTCTGGTCAAATTAAGCTCGGTAAAGACATCTATACCACTGCAAACAATACAGTAACGTTTTAAGTAAAATGTTGTCAAGGCGTTTTCGGATGTCAACATATGCCATGTCATTCAGCTATCTGCAATCCACATCAAATGTCAGCACCTTCAACAGAGACAGGAAGAAAGAGCAAATTGAAAAAACTTAATCCTTTTGATGACAACAGATGGCAGATATGTAGTCAGATCTTGTTTTTTTTTCTCCAATAAACACAAGAGGAAATAACTCAGATATTTTTAATTACTAAATATCATTTGATCACAACATGAAGCTCAAAATATCAGGGAACTTTAAGGAAGGGGTACTGAAGCATTCACATATCACAATATGCTTTCTTGTGAGAACTTAAACACTCATTTATTTTTCAGACACATCCATATCATTGAAATATTTTATTCATATTCGGAAGACATCTGATGCTACAAAAGGTAGCCACAGGAACAATTTATATTAACTTGCTTGCACTGATATACTTGGTTTCACAATTGTTTAAAGAACTGTAAACATGAAAAAGGCCATAGAAGAATGAAACAAACATGTTTTGGCAGTCATGTTCTAGCATGATAAAAATCAGTTTTATAAGAAGAAAATAACTGTTGAAACAGAAGAGGAATTATTAAAAATCTGAGTTAAGAAAGATTATTTACCCACGAGAATAATTAATATATTCACCTGCTACATGCTATGCATGTCCAGACTAAGCTGGCTGCAAGTTGACTTCCTTAGCAATATTGAAGATTAAGGCTTTTAAGACAGCACCAATGTGATCAGGTCTGTGGCTGGACAAGCAATGGTGCTGTTTTAATCAATTTGAAGATTAAGGCAAAGGCTAAGCTCCTTCTTGCAATAAATGAAGGTTACAAAGATGTTCAAAAAAAATTCTGTACGATTAGAATATTCAAGCTTCAAAATTCTTAAAAAAACACTTTGTTTTTCACAAAAATTTCACATAAAGAAATGACATTAGCAATCAAAGGCTTTTCTGGAGTAAGCAAATAATTCCACATTTTTGTAAAAATTTGTCATGTACAAACTTTTCTATAAATCCATCCCTGAAGATTGTATGAATGTATTGAAAATTATTTATGTTCGTTTAAACATTGTGTGAGATACAAATAGAAAATTTATCATTCTAAAATTAGTGGAAACATGTGATTGGGGGATACAGTATAAAGAATGACCATTAATGGATAATGTCCTTCATTCTGCTATTTTGGGACCATGCTGGCAACTGCCTTCTGAGCTGCATCTTCCAGATTGCTGGCAGAAGTGATCGGCAGTCCACTCTCATCCAGGATGCGCTTGGCTTCATTAACATTGGTTCCTAGAAACAGAAAGGGAACAAAGGATGTTGGATGATAATAGGTAATAATTAAACAAAATGCTCTGATCCCTTGGAAAACATTAGGTTTTGCAGATTAAAATAATGCCCTGACAAGAAATTCATTTTATGCAAGGCAAACAAAATATTGTTAATTTGTTAAATTGCTGAAAAGAAACTGCTGCAAGTAGTTTTCCATCATACTTTGCAAAATGAGTTTGGATGCAGATTCATACTGTAGTGACCCGTCTCATCCTTGGAAGCAAAAACACACCAAATCTAAATTGGGACTGGGGAGCATGCTGTCTGCAACACCGAGATCCTGGGTTTCAAAAACTTGGCCCCCAGTAAATTTCTACCTTATCACGTCATTATTTTCTGATTCAAAAGTAAAACACTGCAGATGTTGGAAAGGTGAATTATAAACAGAAAGTGCTAGAAATAATAAGCAAGTCAGATATGATCTGCAAAGGGGGAAACAGTGTTAATGGGTGGAATTTAATCCAGACAACGGGAATCTCACTGGCTTGATGAAATGCTGGTGAGAGTCCAGCAGCAGTTCTTTTGGGGAAGGCCTGCTACATCAAGTGGTCAGCAGTGGAACATCTCCAAGAACAAAGCTGTGAACTATTAAATGTCTTGTAATTTAACCTCTCCTGTTTTCCATCCTATCACAGACCCCACCTTTTTTCTTTCTCTTGAACTTCCCTCTGCGCTTGTTTAAAACATATTACATTACTAAGTTGGACCAGTTCTGTTCAAAGTCCATCAACCTGAAACACTGGATGAAAGTTAATGACTACCTCCAAGGTGAGTTTGAAGGCAGGGGTGGGGAGTGGAGTTGAATGGGGGCGCTTGCTTATGTGCCAATTAAATTGTGGTGAGAAGGTTCGTGGATAGTCTTCCTTCCCAAAACCAATTACACAAAACAGACATTAAACAAATTTTAATCTCAACTCATTACAAACCAGAATGGAGTATGCATTTCTATCAGGAAAAGTCCCATTATTAAATAATATAGTTCTAATATATTGCTATCTCACATATGCAAAGCTAACCTGTGCAACCTCATAAGGAAACCTTTAGATAAGTACCACGATTTATCTTAGGTTAAAATAAGGCTGGTCTTCAATGAATCTCTGCTGCATGTTAATGACGTAGAAAACCTCATCTGTAAAATGAACTGGATGCATCATCAACAATAAAATTATATGTTTTGTTTAACCACCATGATTTGGAAAATATACTCCAACTTTGAGTACAAATACCAAATTGTACACCAAAGGATAATTATTGCTCAAAATATGAACAGAAAAAGAAAAATACACCTGTAAATCATGAAAGATACTTCTAGAATAAAATTATTCCACTGTTGTCAAAGTCTCAAGTGGCTCACAAAAGACAAATACACACTTGGATAAGGTACAGTTAATCAATGGAGAAGTCAATTGTCAATCACACTCTCAGTATGGCATTTTTTGAGAAAAGAAGCAGGCTTACTGAAACAACTTAGATTTAGTATTTAGGCTGACATTCTGACTACCTGCTTCACTGCAAGAAATTGTCACGACTTTGGAATAATTGTTTGAATGTGAGAAATACAACAAAGCCATGTTTTGGAGGGTTTTCAAAGCTTCATTCAGGCAGAACGCTGAAGCTTGAATAAACTGGCTTCTGGGGAAAGGAAATTATGGTTAAAACAAGCCAAAGGAAGAGGCAAAAGGAACTTCAAAGTTCTGGAAAACTAAAAAGGTTTCACAGTTTTAACAATTTGTTACAATCATGTGTAGAAATATTTTGGTAATATATTTTTAATTACAATGCAACTGATTTTGTTTTTTTTTTCCTATATTTAATTTCATAAGCAGGAAAAGAAATCATTAACATTCACAATTCTGGTCCAAAGGCTCTTTTCATCTGATGTGCTTTTGCTATTGACCTTTGTTCTTGCATTGGACTTTTTTTTACAAAAAGAATTTCCACTTGTATTGCTGTTGGGCAGAAAGATCAACCTCACTTCAGAGAAAAACCTTTGCATTGAAAACTGTCAGAGAAAAGAGTGTATTTTTCAGTGTGTCCTCATTGCTGTCATGTTCTGAGAATTTTAGAGCTGTTTTCTGAATGTTTATAAATGAAACCACAACATTTTAATGAGGTAATTTCTTAAAGACAACCAAGTTCTTTTTGCAGAATTTTGGACTTAAAGCTTCTGTGTAAATTTGTTCAGATCAGGGAATGAAGCACACTCCACTGCTCTAGGCTATTAGTGTACTCTGGTCGTTATCCAGCTAGTTCCTTCCAGACAAGTTGCATATTAATAACATTCCATGTAATGTTTCTAATGGTAGCAAAGCTGATATCATTGTGATCCGGATTGCTTGAAAGTCATACCGATATGGGAGTGACAACGGGCAGCAGACTATGTTACTATGTCTGGGGTCATTCCGTTGGAGTCAGAAAATTAGATTACTAAACCATGATCGTATTTGATATTAAACCAGGATTTACATCAAATTTGCCTAACATTAAGATCTCAAAGCATGCTTAACCAACACATAAAGATGAAATAACAAAATTAAATTTTCCATTGTTGGAAGTAAATGTGGGACAGGTGGGTTAGGTAGCCACTAATATGACATTCATTGCCAATTTAACTTTATCTATCCTGCTCCAATCAACTCATTAAGAGCTAACAGGCAAATCTCAGGCGAGCCTCTCAGCCTACAGCAGGCCTCAACACTGGTGCTTTTGGTCACTAGAGCTGCCAGCTAATTGAAGGCCGGCAGTTCTGGGTCCTGAAGACTGGTTGGTTGAAGCCTACTCTTTGGACAATTTAGCAGCGAGATGGCAACTTTTTGTTTTCTTTCGGTCACGGCAAGAGTAAAGTGGAAGTAAAGGTAGATGGAGGCAATTGGAACCCTAGCTTGTAACCCAGGAGGCAGGTCATCCCGATTTCCAGTGGGCAATCCAGCTACTTATCTCGCCTGCCAGGAAGACACGTAATAAGGGAACTGGTGAGTTGAATCCCTTTAATGGCCATTTGTTAACCACTTAACAGGTGTAATTTACGTGTATCTGTGTGTTTGTGTGTCATGGCAGGGCCAATTTGCTTAATTACTTCTCCCTCCACCCCTCTAAGGAGGGGGTAACATCCTGAGATGGTGATCTGTGAAAGAGGAAATGACTTGTGTTGTCCAATGCACGCCAACCATCTACTGTGATGAAACGTACAAGATTCAATGTTAGAACCTATGGAAGAATTATGTAAATGGTCAGGCCAAGAAAAATGCAGAAAACCATGTGAGTAAGACATAAAATGGTGAGTATTAATTCAAACAAATTTTATATATGACAACAGCACTTTTTATTATGTTAGGATGTCATAAACATTATGCAAGTATTGATCAACCTCTGAAATAGTGACATTGTTGTAAGGTTGGAAAGATGGCAGCCAAATTGAAAAGTCCCATAAACAGTACTGAAACAACGAGCAGACAATTTGGGGATGTAGTTTGTGGAATAAATATTCATCATGATGCAAACAGATCCCCTGCCCTGCCTCAAATGAGGCACAGAATCTTTTTAAAAAAAACCCAAAAGAACTGCGGATGCTGGAAATCAGAATCATTTACATCTGCGTATGAAGGCTTTTGATGAATATGTCATCTGAATGTTAGCACCTCTGAAATGCAGCACTGACCAGTACTGCACTGAAGTGTCAGAATATGTTTCAGACTCTGAAACAGCACTTGAGCCCATAGGCTTCTAAATGAGAAGAGTGAATGCTACTGCAGAGTCAAGGCTAATACTAGTGAAATGTGACATTTTGATACAGAAGGGATGATGGCAAATAGATGTCAACAAAGAAATTTCTTTAAAAACAAATTATTTTATGGCACACAATGCATATGGGTAAAAAAGACATTCTATAAAATTTAATGTCAATCCAATCATTACTAACAATAACCTGTTTATTGTATGCAAGTAAATACGTTATGCAAAAGAAATTATTGATACAGATTTGCCAATCCTTATCAACTGTACTGATGCTAATTTTTCTGCTTATCATGTACTCTAGACTTTTTGTTTCTGGGTCTTTATTTCTCTAGTTGATAGCTTTATAGCTTAAATACAGCTGGACTAACAGGTGGAGAAAGAGACTGAAGATCAAACCTTTGAGTCTTTTAAGACTCGTGTTCAGAGAATACACCGCTATGTATTACATCAACAAAACCGCACTGGGCGTATCAATGACTCAGGAGGTTTGTTGATCTCCACCGATATTGGATCGTCAAGTGCAATCTTTCTATGTGTGACAAGTAGTGGGCCTTTTAGCCACAACTGGAAACCTGTTCAATCCTCTTTAAAGAAAATAGCAATGTGATCACTTTGAAAAGGTTTTAACCCAGTTTGTTGCACAGGCATTAATCTGATGAATTGGAGAGGGAGGTGAGATTCGGCTTGAGGAAACAAGATGGAAAGTCAGGTTTATAAAGTAAAATCGTGAAGATTCTAGAGGGGGCCAAAAGAGAAGGAAACAGAAAGACAGTCAGAAAAAAGCATCGATACTAATTATAAATACTACAGATATTTGACTCATATTTGAAGTTATGCCTGGAAGAAATTGAAGATCCTGATAAACCTGAGCACTCCTTCACGCTGAATAAACACAACACACTAGCCTTGATTTTTTTTCTGTTCCTGAATGAACAACTCCCTATACGTGGATGTCATAGCAGTAAACCATGATCAAACATGCATAAAACTAGCAGAATTTCAATATTTACATCCTTCTCAACAAGTGGCACAATTAGACAGTGCCTGCTGGGCTGACGATCGTTCAGACCAGCAATATAAAGAGGACCAAAACACAGCAATTAATAATGCAAGCATAAAAATACACACTTTCATTTATTTACAGACTTGTCACATCACTCAAAAACATCTCATAGTAATATGAATCTAACGAATTATCCTACAACAATTTTGCGTAAAGGTGGAGCAAGCTCATATAAACTAAACTAAACTGAACTGAATTTCTGGTTTGAGATAAAAGGTACTGCAGATGCTGGAGAATCCGAGATAACACGGTGTGAGGCTGGATGAACACAGCGGGCCAAACAGCATCATAGGAGCAGGAAAGCTTGACCCGAAGCTTGGTCTAGGCCCGAAACGTCAAGCTTTCCTGCTCCTATGATGCTGTTTGGCCTGCTGTGTTCATCCAGCCCCACACAGTGTTATCCTGAATTGCTGGTTTATCTGCTTTTGATGGCGTGAGTTGAGGCAAGAGCATTGACTAAAACAGGAAGAGATTCTCCACTGATCTTCAATTATGGCTGAGAGTATTTGATATCCATTGTACCACTGACATTGAAGGACAGACTCATTTTGAAACATAGTACAATGCCTCCTCAATGTTTGAGTGCTAATCAGGATTTTGTCCTACAGACTTGAAATCTGAAACCATTACCCTTGCTCAGAAACTGCAACCCTGTTAACATATTAATCCAAGGCACAGTGTTTCCACTAAACTGGAAGAATAAGACCTCAATTTCCACTTGGACACTTTACAGTTTCTAGGACTCAGTATTGAGTTCAACAACCTCAGAGTACAATCTCTGTTGTTCATTTTCCTTGTAACCCACCACCCTCCTCTGGACATGTCTTGTTTGCATCTTGTTGACTAGGCTCCCAGCAGAGCAGATCTTTTTTGTTAATAGTTTTCACACCTTGATTTACGCCATTTTACACCTCCTTTTTCATATTCTCACTTCATTTTACTTTAGCTCTGGGTAATCTGTTCCACTTGCTCCTCCATTTTCTAGCCACATTCAGTTCTGAAGAGGGGTCACACTGGATTCAAAATTTTAACTCTGTTTCTCTCTCCACAGATGCTGCCACACCTGTTGAGTATCTCCAGCACTTTTTGTTTTTAAACAATTAAGCTAATTGTGAGATAATTGCATTGCCTGGATTTGAATGTTGAATTGCCACAGCTTAGCACTGCTTGTGCCCATGGCTCTGACAAATTTAACAATACATAACTTTAGGTCAACAAACACTTCTGGCAAAGTAGGCTAAATCTTGTGTTTTATGCATCTAAGTTATAAAATACCAACATAATCAAAGATGTGTCAAAATATTTGCATTTATTAATCTGGACATGCCTATGAATTATGGCAATTTCAACCTAAATGCTTTCCAGAGAATATCAGTCTTTCCATTTGCCTATATAGGACATTATAGTACTCTCGAGTGAATGTGGCTTTCAGCTTAAGATACATACTGCACATTACATAGCTATCAATGCCTCAGCATTGCAGTTGATACTCACAATGCATAATTTACACAAAGTCTTGGGAAACAAAATTTCCTACAAGTTGAGTATTATACACTGTAGTATGAGTATTCTGGTACTGTGCGTGTCCCTTATATTACTTACATAACATCCACTAGAACTTCATTTACTGAGGCAAGATTGTTATTTGAAGGATACTAATACAGTAGAAAAGTTACAAAGCACAAAACCTGAAATATATAACCCTGAATGAACTAATTTTAAGATCACGCTGTGCCCCTTTGTTACACCAATTGCTGTATCATAGCACAGACTGGGCATTTTACACTTTCAAATCACATCAAACATGCTAAAGCCTGTATACAGCTTCACAAACATGGATTCCTTACGTTATCTACCCTAATAAACAAAGCAAATTTCCGTGTGCTTTCAGTATAAAATTGTAACCATGAGGACATACTTAAAAAGTCATTTTCATGGACATACATATCACAGATCATTGAAAGTTGTACATTCTGAAGGCAGATGGGTGGATGGGTATGAGCGGGATTGCAAATGAGTGATTGCGAGTGTGTATATGGAAGGCGAGAGTGTAGGTGCCAGTGTGCGTAGGTGCTGGTTTGAGAAAGTCTAGCCATATGTGGGTGTGATGATGTAAGTGTGCAACCGAGTGATGTGGGTGGGTGGGTGAGAGAATGTCGATCAATGAGTGTGTGTGGGTGAGTAAGCATTGGGATTGATAGGAGCAAAAACAAAGTTGCTGGAAGAACACAGCAGGTCTGGCAGCAACTGCGAAGGAAGAAACAGACTTAATGTTTTGGGTCCGGTGACCCTTCGTCAGAACAGTTCTGAGGAAGGGTCACTGGACCCCAAACGTTAACTCGGCTTCATCCTTCACAGATGCTGTGAGACCTGCTGAGCTTTTCCAGCAACTGTTTTTGTTCCTGATTTACAGCATCCACGGTTCTTTCGGTTTTTATTGCGTGGATTGATAGGTATGCACGCAGGGGTCTTGGTGGGTAGGCATGTGAATCCAGGTGTGTGAACACGTGTGGATGAGGGTGGGCACATTTGAGTGTGATGGTGTGTGGATGAATGGGATTGGCATTAATTATTTTTATTTCCTTTACACCATCGTCTGCAGGTGGCAGGTCCTGTAAATCACAAAGCTTCATAAAGCATCCTTGCTCTATGGAGCAGGTTTAATGAACCAGTGGATCATTTCTTCTCTGTCACTTTATAATGGACAACTGTGTTTTTGTAGTGTTCAGGCGCTTACCAATTCCATGTTAGGAGCTTGTAGAGAGGTGCAAGAGCAATAATGGACCACTGTCAGAATCACAGAGAATGGCAATTATGACTTTAGTTAGGGAAGGAGCAGAAACTGAACCGGAGAAATTCGACCAGGGAGTTTCAGAATTAAGAATGTGGTAAAAACACAGTTTAAAAAAAAAACTTCAGATAGAAAAGGAAGGTTGGGTTTGTGCTGCAATTTAGAAGGACAGATGGGGTTTTGATAAAGGGTGGTTTTGAAAAGGAGGACAGTGCTTGCAAATAGGGAAGCATCTACAAGTATCAACAAATGTCACTTCAACTGCACAACTAGCTACAGGTTCTGCGTCATTCAGCAGAGCTTCATCATTGACATACCAACCATCTCCCTCAACTAAGACTCGTACCTCATTTTTTATGCTCTCATTCTACCCTCATACACGTAGCACTGCTCCAAGCCACAGACCCACATCCTGGACACACTGCATGTTATTCAATCATGACAGCCAAATGTCCCAAAACAATTGCACCCAACTCCTGACACACTGCCCTGTCTCCTGCAGGACAAGGTGTTAACTGCAGGCAGCAGAAACCAATCTGCAGCAAACAGGAACTATTCCATGTCCTCACTCTAATGGAGCTCTCATTATTGGACCATACACACACAAGGTTTTGAAAAGTGGTGAAGCTGAAACCATCAAGGATGCTGCTAAATTCATACCTAATCTTCCACCTTACATTCCACACGTTGCCTGGCAGTATGGCTCTCATTATATGTCTACTGTTTGCTTTGTACATGGGCTGTGCACTGGAGGCAGGGTCCACATGGTCAGTACATATCATTTGTCACCCAGTAGTCAGCCTCTGGTTGCTCATGTAGCATTGCTGAAACGTTGATACTATGACAGATTGGCACAGAGTAAAGGCATTAAATGATGCAGGGATACCGGGTTAGTTTTGCTGAGTATGGTCACATGCCAACTGGACACTGAAGGACTGGATCATTTGCAATGATGATACATCTCTGAATTTACTCAACCAAAAAGCAACAAATCTACGTTATGTGGAAACCTGTACCAATGTAAAACTTTGCACTCGAACCACTTGCTTCTGACATTATGTTTTGCCTACTCTGCATATTTCTGGCCTATGCTCCTAGCACCCATGTTACAACTGAACAAAAGTGGCGTGCAGCGTGACCAACAGCAGAACTGTTGTGTGCGCAGAGGCAATGGCATTTTGGACTCAAACCAGCAACAGACTGGAAGCGGATGCACAAGTTGGATAGCTAGTCCACCCCCTCCCCCACTTGACTGTCATAATTGTGACAGGTTGGTGAATTCCAAAACTGGCAGCTCAGCCACCATCAAGTAAAATAAGAGACTAACAGTGGAATTAATCAGGTTCCTGTCAGTTTAGTAACCTCTACATTATTTCAGTCTATGGGTGGTGTGGTGTGGGGTGGAGAATATTTCAACAGAGAATGTATGGAGAAGCGTAGAATCACTAACACCAATTTCTGTTCCTTGGCATTTATCTACACTTGGGCACTGCAGAGCTGTCAATTTCAGGGGAATAAAGTCAGCAAAAGCTCATAATTCCACCATCCTAACTAACACAAACGCCAGACCAGTAATTCAAAGAAAACCAAAAGACATATTGGGAGATACATTTTGATTCAGAAATTGAACGATCACAGAAAAACAATGGCATGCAGGACTCTTCTGGTGTAGCCTCAGGACAAGAAAGCCCAGATTCAAGTACTGCCTGGTCCAGAGGTATGCAATAATATTTCTGAACAGGTTTTTAGAAAATTTCTATAAAATATGGTAATAGTAAACAGTTGCTCTCAGTGTCAATTCCTAACCACATAAATAAAGAAACTATCAGTTAGTTGTCTTCCTAGTTACCTTTCCTATCTGCGCTCATCAATGTGCCCCTCTAAGATGAACACCTGGGTGGCTGTGCTGCAATCAGGAATATGCCACACAGGGAAGAAGCAGGTTGTCTGTGAGAAATGTTTCCTATTACGCATGTGTATGCACGCCTGCATGTCAATCTTAAAGAGACTGTGACGTGTAACAAGCAGGCCGTACACAGTCGACTGAGGTTGCAGTGAACGACTGGTCAAATGAGAATGATTCATTGGTCAGCCGGAACAGTAATTGTAGTTAGGCTTTTTGATGATAGATGTTTTTGAAGTGAGTGCCTTCCTCATCAGCTTTCTAGATAAGTGCACTTCCTGGCAGCAATCCCCTTCATTTACTTTAAAATCACATTTGAATGAGTAACTCATGCTATAGACAAAATATCACAGACATTGGAAGCTTGGAACAAAGAGAAAATGCCAGAAAAACTCAGATCAGCTATGGTAGGACAAACAGTTAACAAATCAGGTTAGGTTCTGAAAAAAGGCCACCGACCTGAAAATTTAACTTTCACTTCCCATAGATTCTGCTTGACCAACTGGTTTTTTCTTAAATAGCATTCTGTTTCTATTTATTACTAAAGCTTTTCTACGGACCAACAATACAAAATCTACAGTCTGTTAATGAGAACCATTTCATGAAGTAGGCACCAGAAGGCTTTTAGAAATTTACAAAGGGCTTATTGTGAATCTATAGCTCAGAACAAACATCAGCTTCACTTTTTCTTGCCCTGAAGCTGCTCCCAACACTAGTGAAGAACTCAGTTCCAGTTATTTTCAATCCACTTGTAATGACACACTCAGTGGCAAGTGGGACTTGAACCTCCTGGCCCAGAGATAGGGACATTACCAATGCAGCACAAAATCACTTAAAAGGCAAGGGGACAACATTGCTGTTCATTGGGGAAGGAGGGAACGGGGTTCCTACACCATGGCAGCCCTTTCACTTCTGTCTGGAAGTGCTGTCACACACAATTCAACAGCCTTTTCCCCACCACTAAATCACCCGTGGTATTTTTTCTTATTAACTACCATCAACCACAAGAGCCCTTATTATAAAAATCTAATGGACATCATGTGCTCTCAATCAATTCTGGATCCGATCTGTTGGAACCAAATGGGGTTTTGTGGCACAGTGGTAACTTCCCTACATCAGAGCCAGGAGGCCTGGGTTTAAGTCCCACCTACTCCAGAGGTGTGTAGAAACATGGGTGGCACGGTGGCTAGCACTGCTGCCTCACAGCGCCAGGGACTTGGCTTCGATTCCAGCCTTGGACGATTCTGTGTAGAGTTTGTACATTTTCCCTACATCTGCGTGAGTTTCCTCCAGGTGCTCTGGATTTCTCCCATAGTTCAGAGCTATGCAGGGTAGGTGGACTGGCCGTGCTAAATCGCCCATTGTGTCCAAGGACATGCAGGCTAGGTGGATTAACCATGAGAAATGCAGGATTGCAGGGATAGGGCAAAGGATGGGTCTGGGCTGGACGCTCTTGGAGGGTCGATGTGGACTCGATGGGGCAAATGGCCTGTTTCCATTCTATAGGGATTCTATGGTTCTACAATAACAGGCTGATTAGGAAAAAATACTTTTCTATTTGAGTCTTAAAGGGACCTGCATTTCTAATACAGACAATACTGGTGTGTAACTATCGGGCAAACATGAAGACAAACAGTACCAAAGCATCTTGAGTGTATAAAATACTGCATTTAAAAACAACAACAAAAGTACTGCTTCAATCTCTTATTGCTTGATTATCTAAGTAGTTATGAATATTAATTTTGTTGACAGGCGTTGATTATGCATTATCAGTTATTTAGTGCAGAATGAAGGGCTACATTAATCTGTTGCAACCTCAGGTTGTCTCAAGTCCACGCGTGAATGAAGCACTCCAGATGAATGAATGAAAGAGATGTTTTGACAAAACAGGTTTAGTTTTTTGAATCCACATAAATCAAAACAGTCATCACTATTATTTTTCAAATGTACTGTTTTGCAATACAATATTGAAACATGTCAAAACATAGTAAAAGATATTCAACAAAACTTCTACAGAGCTTTTAATCAATTGTACTGCGCTGCTGAACTTGTATATGAGAAATGCTAAAGATGCAAAGTTTACGTATTGGACTAGTGTAAATGTTGAGCTGTAGTCACAGAAATTTTTTGCCTCAGTTTCGTTAGATATTTAACTAGGCCTTCTTTAATAAATGGGAGAAAAAAAATCATTTAATGTCTTTTAAAATAAATAATCAATTCGGTTATACAAAGGTCTTGAAGCCAGGTTGATAATAGAATGAGAAGCACCTTTTTAAATGTTACCAGTAACCTTCTGGCACTTGGTGGCGGCAAAGAACTGTGAGCTGAGTATTATATTCCGTCTGAAATTTAAATAGAGAGCACCTTAGCCTTATTTCAAAGTGTCCCCTCTTAAAAGCTAGTATTTGTGGGTATTGCCAATATCCAGCTTTTCCTCCTAAAGAGGTCAACAGTACTGTGTAAATAGAGTGTCAGATATTGTTTATAATATTGTAATAATGATAGCACTATTCTACTTACTGAAGGTGACCCTTTAGAGCTAAACAGCAAAAATGCACATTACTTTCTGATTAAATCTTTCTCACCACTCCCTTTTCTACAGCAGCATGTCATAATTCTCTTAACTCAATGTAAAAAAAGCAAAATTGAGAGGGAAAAGAGCTGTAGAAACACTACATCATTCACAATGATGTTTCACATTTTTATATCAGCAAAAACTCAATTTTATAACTGCCCAATTTTTTTAAATTCAAATTCCAAACATTTTTATTTGCAACAATTCACAACACATTGAGTTTAATTTTAAACGATTCTCTCTTAGAAAAGAAAGTTATAATGCACTAAGTTTGAGTTCATCCTGACTCTCTTAGTTTGATCATTTTCATTTGGCAGTCAGTAATAAATGTTCAAATAATTAAACTACGTTTGTCACAATGGAAACATTTAGATAATGCATCTGACTGGATCTGACACGGATAACATGCAATTTCAAAATCCTCAAAGTGAGCAAGTTCGTAGAGAATTAACATCACATTAAAACCACAGCATCAATTGAATTAATAGAGTCAAAAGTTGGGAGATTGATTTCAGGCTGTCATTAGTGTTACTTAAAATAGAGAATTATAAACTCTCACACTAGGTGGTGTGAGAGGCCTATATAGGAACGCAACTTTAAAATCTCCTTGCTTGCTGACATGGAAGAACAGGTTAGTCTTATTGTGTGGTACTGCTGAAATACAAGCATAGATTGCTGTTTAAAACTTTCCTTTCTTGTATTTTCCAATTTCAAAACAAAGGTACCTGTTTCTTGTTTTCTCCCAGGAGATTACACGGGTCTTTGTGGGGCATTAGAAATTAGCTACATGCCAAATATGATGCAAAATTAAATACACTTTTAGCCTGCAATAGGTTAGTATTCTGACCTTTATTTTCCTACACTGTGTTTTGTTTCCCTAGCAACAAAACAGCGGAATGATTATTTTTAGGGATGACAATAATAGGTCCATAAAAATAGGTCCACTATCAGACACTGCCTCAGCAATTGTGGTAGAAAATGGACAGATACTTAAAGCAATTAAGATACCACAAAACCAATAAGCCAAGGAACTATGGATGTTGGAAATCAGACACAAAATCATTAAATTCTGGAAAACCTCAGCCAGGTCTGGCAGCATCTGTGGACAAAAAGCAGCAGTTTAAACTTCAGTGACCCTTCTTCAGAACGGGGTGAGTCTGAGCTGGAGGCAGTCACTTAAGAATGTGAAGTGGCTGTAGAAATGAGTTTTTGGCAAATACCTTGTCAAACATTTTTTGGAGCGGCTGCAAAATTAATGACGATGAACAAGACGACAGACTGGAAAGGAAATCTTGTTGGAAAGAGAATTTTTTCTTCGCGTTCTGAGGAAGGGTCACTGGACCTGAAACGTTAACTCTGCTTTCTCGCCACAAATGCGACCAGACCTGATGTTTTCCAGTGATTTATAATTTTATTACAAAACAGCGTTCGGCTTTTCACAATTAAAGTGGCTTTTGCGAACAACATCATAGTTCAAAAGTCTGATGAAGAATTAGAAGAATAGACTGAATAACCATTATATATATATAATTAACAGACTTTATAAACAGCTTTGCCATAAATAAGTGGTGATAGGACAGACATGGATTCAGGAAAACCAAAAGAACTGCGGATGCTGTAAATCAGAAACAAAGTTGTTGGAAAAGTTCAGCAGGTCTGGCAGCATCTGTGAAGGAGAAAATGAAGGAGAAAACAGAGTTAACGTTTCGTGTCCGGTGACCCTTCCTCAGATTAATCCTCTTGGATTAAGAAAACCTCTAAATTAGCTTTGATGTTGAGGGTATGGAAATTTTTTTTGGGACAATGAAAATGTCAAGGTAGGGCAGCTTGAGACGTGATAAGGATGAGTCATTGATCAAGACCTGAAGGTACATGCAAAGGCTCAAAAAGCAAAAGGCGTTAAAAGGTAGGTATTTTATCCAATAGCTTAGACAAAGAACTTGATACTTTAGAAGGTATTTTTGGAATAGTTAAATCTTTAGAGGGTAAAAATACCTTGTCAACAACCCAGCGGCACCCTGCCCATATAAATTCTTAAAGGAAGATACTCTGGAAGACGTCAATGCAACAGGCAGTGAAGATGTGTCCTCCATGCTAACCTCTTGTATATTACCACCAAAAGGAAGGAAGAGGAGGGTAGGAATGAAAGAAGGGAAAGGAAAAGGAGAGAAAGAAAAATGGTTGGACACGTCAGCTATCCTTCCCAATATAAACGTATGTTTTGCAGTCTGACTCCTAATATTATATCCAATCTTAAATTCTGGTTAAAGTTAGTATCCCAACATATTGCTTGGGGTTGATCCTGACAGTGATAACATCAACCATCTTTTAAAAGATTAAAATTAATACAAAATTTAGGTGGGAACTGAATGTCTTATGATAGCATCACAACTGCCTGAGACAAGATAGATTGATCAGGAGATAGATACACAAATTAACAAAAGCTTATGTTTATTTAGTATCTTTAATAAAATGCTTCATAGTTTGCTCAGAGAAAAATGTAACAAGCCAAAGAAAAAATATTAGATAAGGTGACCAAAAGCTTGGTCAAAGAGTGGTTTTTAAGGAAGGAGTGAGATGGAAAGACAGTTTGTCAAGCAGGGAATTTCAGAGTGTGCCGAAGATATAGCCACCTATGATAGAATGAACAATCAGAGCAATGCGGAGAATTGCAACTGAAGAAATTTACATAAAAGGAAAACCGTGATACCATGCAGCGCTAGAAATATTAACCTCATAAATATAAACTAAAGGAGCAAATTAAAATCAGCAAGATATGTGAGTCTTAGCTTGCGATAGCAGATGGGTAGCCCAGTTTTGCTACAGCTGAAGTTTATGGATGGTGGACAATAATTGGTCAGGAGAGTTTTGGAACTAGATAATGCTTTCACAAAGTTGGTGTCTCAGTTAACTCCAAGGTGAGCTTTAACCACATATCCACTCTATCACCAAAATAGTCATATTCCACCTCCATGGAATGGCCCAACTCCAGGCTGAAATTCTCATCCCTATGTTTGTCATTACTTCTAGATGTGACTTTTCTAATCCTCTCCTAGCTTGTCTTCCCTCTTGCTCTCCACTCTTTGCAAACTGGGTTGCACCCAAAATTCTGCTGGCTGTATCCTAACTCCCATCAAGTCCCATTCATTCATAACTCTTGTGCTTGCTAACTTATACTGGCTCTGTGCCTGAATTGTTTTCAAATCCCTCAATAGCCTCACCTCTCGATATCTGTGTTTGGTCATTGGTGACCATGCCCTCAGGTGCTTGCGTTCTAGACTTTGGGATTGACTCTGTAAGCCTATCTGCCTCTCTCTCCTCCTTTTAGATATGTCTAAACCTACCTTCGTTGCTGCACATTTGATGATCTGTCCTACATTTTTCTCATGTGTCTTGGTGTCAATTTTTGTTTAGCTGCACTCCTGTGAAATGCCTTAGAACATTTTACACTGTTAAAGGCCCTGTGGAAATGCAAATACATTTTTGCTCCTGGATGTGATTGTGGGTTTTAACAGCAGATGGGTTAAGACAAGAACAAATGTGGGGAATATTATGGAGAGGGTACGGGGATTGAACATTTTTATGTTTATTAGGTCGGGTGAAATAGGATGTTGAAATTACAAAGGTTCAGCCTGCGATGACGAGGAAGGAGTTGGAGTTGGTAGGCAGGGAGTTTGTGGCGAACTGAATACAATAGACAGGTGAGCTACAATTCTCCTACTGTCAGTACATGTGTGCAAGTTCACTACACACAGTGGTAGGGAAACTAGCGCAGAAAATTTTGAAGTAGGGAATTAATCTCCATTTAGAGAGGCAAAATTGATCAGGGATAGTCAGTATGGCTTTGTTAGAGGGAGGTCACACCTAATAAATCGGGGTGAATTTTTCAAAGTGGTGACCAAGTGTATAGACAGCAAAAGAACTGCGGTTGTTGTAAATCGGGAACAAAAACAAAGTTGCTGGAAAAGCTCAGCAAGTCTGGCAGCATCTGTGAAGGATAAAACAGAGTTAACGTTTCAGGTCCGATTCTAAGGAAGGGTCACCAAAACCCGAAATGTTAACTTTTTTTTTTTTTCCCCTTCACAGACGCTGCCAGACCTGCTAAGATTTTCCAGCAATTTTGTTTTTGTATAGACGTGGGTAGTGAATTTGATGCAAGGCATTTGACAATGTCCCAAATTGGAGACTGATGAAGATAAAAACACATAGGATCCAGGGTAAAATGACAAAATTGGCTTAGTCTGTGTGCAGATAACAAGGTGTAGAGCTGGATGAACAGAGCAGGCCAGGCAGCATCAGAGGAGCAGGAAAGCTGACGTTGCGGGTCTGGACCCTTCCTCAGGGAAAAAAACAGAGTTAATGTTTCAGGTCCGGTTTTGAAAAAGGGTCCAGACCTGAAACGTCAGCTTTACTGCTCCTCTGATGCTGCCTGGCCTGCTGTGTTCATCAGCCCTACACCTTGTTATCACAGACTCTAGCATCAGCAGTTCCTACTATCTCTTAGTCTGTGCGCAGTTCTGGTCACTGCATTATAGGAAGGATGTGATTGAACTGGATGGGGTGTGGGGGAGATTCACCAGGATGTTGCCTGGGATGGAGTGCTTTAACTATGAAGTGAGGCTGGATAAGCTCAGGTTGTTTTTCTTTGGAGCAGAGAAGGTTGAGGGGGGACCTGATGAGGGGTATAAGGCATAAGGGACATTGACAAGCTGAATAGAATACAGCATATCCCATTAGTTGAAGGGTCAATAACATGGGGACACACTTTTAAGGTGGAAGGCAGGAAGTTTAGCAGAGATCTGAGGAAAAACATTTTTACCGAGAAGGTGGTGGGAGTCTGGAATTCCATGCCTAGAAGGATAGTTGAAATGCATCGCCTCACAACCATTAAAATGTACTTGGATAGCACTTGAAATGTCACAACAAAGCTATGAGCATAACACTGCAAAGCCAGGCCAGTGTAGATGTAGATAACACAGTATGGAGCTGGAAGAACAGAGCAGGCTAGGCAGCATCAGAGGAGCAAGAAAGTTGACGTTTTAGGTTGGGATCCTTCTTCAGAAATTTTCTTGCCTGGCCTGCTGTGTTATCTCTGACTCCAGCATCTGCAGCTCTTGCTATCTCCCAGTACAGATGTTGTACAGTTTTGGTTGTACAAATGTGATGGGCTGAGGGGCCTCTTCCGTATGATTCTATGTTTCTGAGTTGGAAACTCCAAAGCTATTGGAGGTGGTTCAGGAACAGGAAACATTGCAGGAGGTACTGCAGCTACAGTTGGATAGCTAAGAGTAGAACCAAGTGGCTGTAGTCTCACTCAGCTGGGCAGTGGAGGAAAGGCACCATAGCATGATATTGTGGTCAAGTGTGCCAAATACCATTGACAGACTGAGGAGAACAAGGCACAATGATGGACCACGGTCACAATCACAGAAAGGGTGATTTTTCTTGGGGATTTTTCCATTGCTGTGGATATTTTTCTCGAAAGACATTAATCAAACGCTTACTAGAATCATAAAATAATTTAGCACACATTTGGCCCATTGTGTTGTGGCAGCTTTTGATTGTGCCACCAACTTAATTTCATTTCTCTTCTCTTTTCAAATAATCCTCTTTTACCCATCATTTATCAAATTCCCCTTTGAAAGTAGTTAATAAATCCACTTCTACCCTCCTTTCAGGCAGTGAATTCCTTCTCATCTCAAGTCATAAATTGCCTACCTGTTCATCATGCCCTGGTTCCAGATCACACAGCCAAGGGAAACTCCCTCTACCCTGTTGTGCTCTGTAGGGGTCTATATGGTTCAATGAGACCACCTCCCATTCTTCCAAATTCTAGATAACATCGACACAGTTTCCTCAAGGTCCCTTCATAATACATCCTGGGGATCAGTCTCGTCAATGTTCATTGTGTTCTCTTTATGAAAGTATATCGCCCTTTACCTAAAGAGACTAAGGCTGTCTGTAATACTTCAAGGTCTCACCAAGGCACCATACAATCTCAGAACAACCTTACTCCCATACTCAAATCCTCCTGCAATAAACAGACTCTTTCAAAACCATTCATGACTTATAGTACCTCCAGAAGTCATGTGAAAAAAAACCCACAAAACAGAGGAGCAAAGTAGGCTATTCAGCCTAAAAGTCTTTGAAATCATTGCTGATTTCATAACCCTCAACTCCACTATCCTACTTTTTCCCCATAACCCTTGATTTCCTTACTGATTAAAAATATATCTATCTCAGCCTTGAATATACTTAACTACCCAGCCTCAAAAACCTCCTCTGGTAAAGGACTCCACAGATTCACTACCTCCCACTCAAGAAAAGAAGTTATTCATCTTTGTCTTAAATACATGACCCTTTATTCTGAGATTATGCCCTCTGGTCCTAGACTCTCCCACAAGGGTAAAAACCTCTCTGCTTCCCACTTGTCACGTCCTGTAAGAAACGTTTCAAAAAGATTGCCTCATTCTTCTATGTCGTAATGAGTACAGGCCTAATCCAGTCACCTGCCTCTCGCAAGACAGTCCCTCCATACCTGGTATCAGCTTAAGTGAACACTCTTTGGATTGCTTCCAATGCTGTACATTTTTCCTTAGATACGGGGCCTGCAGCTTTCCTAATATTCTCGCTGTGGTCTGGTTACTGCCTTGTACATTTGATCAAATCCTCCCTACTTTTATATTTCATTGCCTGTTAAATAAAGACCGACAATTCCATTTGCCTTCCCTATTACTCATTGAATTTAGATGCCAGCTTCTTTTGTGACTCATGGATGAGACTCGCAAATCCCTCTGTTCTGTTCCTTTCTGCAGTTGATCTTTATTTAAATAACATGCAGATCTATATACTTCCTGCCAAAGTACACAATATCATATTACCCCGCATTATATTGCATCTGTCCAAGTTTTTGTACTCACTTAACATGTCTATATTTCTCAGTAGACTCTGTGTCATTCACACCACCTGTCTTCTACTCTACTTTTGTGTTATCTCCAAACTTGGCTACAGTACATTCACTTTCCTCATCTAAGTCATTATTATATATATAGTAGCTCCAGCACTGATCCATGTGGCACACCCATCTATAAGTTGCTAACCTGAACATGTCTCCTCTTCCCAACTCACTGTATTATATCAGTTAGCCATATTTCTACCTAAACTACCTCCAGCACCATGCATTATTTGGGAAAAAATGGGCTTATTAGGGATAGTTGGCATGGCTTTACGTAGATGAAGTCTTGTCTCACAAATGTGATTGAGGAAGTGAAGAAGATTATTGTTGAGGGTAGGGTAGCGCAGTAGATGTTCTATACATGGAATTCTAAAGCATTTGACAAGATCCCTTATGGTAGGCTGGTCCAGAAGAGTCAGTCACATGAGATCCATGGCGAGTCGGTAAGTTGGATACAAAATTGGCTTGGTCCTGGAATATAGAGAGTACTTGTGGAGGGATACTTTTCTAAGTGAAGGTCTGTGATCAGTGAAGGTCCGTAAGGATCTGTGCTGGGACCTCAGTATTTGTAATATACATAAATGGTTTAGGTGGTCTGATTAGTAAGTTTGCAGATTACACAAGTTTTTGATAAAGTTGTGGAGAGTGAGGAAGGTTGTCAAAGGATACAGCAGGATATAAATCTGTTGGAAGGTTCAGTGGAGAAATAGCAAATGGAGTTTCAATCTGGACATGTGTGAGGTGATGCGTTTTCAGAGCTTAAATGCAAGAGGAATGTGTACAGTAAATGGGAGGAGCATTGATGCACAGGGGGATCTTGGGGTGCAAGACCATAGCTCCCTGAAAGTAGCAACACAGGTGGATAAAGTGGCAAAAAAGGTGATGGCATGCTCGTCTTCATCAAGTTTAAAAATTGGTAAGTCATGCTGCAGCTTTCTAAAACTTAAGTTAGGCCACATTTGGAGTATGTGTACAATTCTATTTGGAGGCTTTGGAGAGGGTGCAAAAGAGATTTACCATGATGCTGCCTGAATTGGAGTGTATAAGCCATAAGGAGAGGTTAGACAAACTTGAGATAACAAGGTGTGGGGCTGGATGAACACAGCAGGCTAAGCAGCATCATAGGAGCAGG
>JAHRHZ010000069.1:20426424-20489280 GCA_024137785.1 Ginglymostoma cirratum | reverse complement strand
TGAACCTGCTCCTATGATGCTGCTTGGCCTGCTGTGTTCATCCAGCCCCACACCTTGTTATCTCGGATTCTCCAGCATCTGCAGTACCTTTTATCTCCGTTAGACAAACTTGATTTGTTTTCACGAAAGTCTCGAAGGCTGAGGGGCCACCTGCTAGAAGTATATAAAAATTCTGAGAAGCATGGATTGGTTGGATAGCTGGAGTCTCTTTACCAAAGTGGGACTGTCAAAAACTAGGGGGCATAGGTTTAAGGTGAGGGGGCGAAAATTTAAAGGAGATGTTCAGAGCAAGTTTTTTTTTTGCACAGTGGATGATAGATACCTTGAACACGCTGCCAAGGGAGGAGGTAGAAGCAGATACTACAGCAATGTTTAAGAAGCATTTAGACTGAAGCATAAACAGGCAGGGAATACAGGGTTACGCACCGTGCACAGGCAGATGGGACTAGTGTAGAATGGCATCATGTTTGGTGCAGACATGGTGGGCCAAAGGGCCTGTTTCTGTGCCGTACTGTTATATGTTCAGGTTTTTTGGTAATAAGTACGGAATTGATTGAATGTGAATGAACTGGAGATTAGCAGGCACATAGGAGAAAATAGCAATCCAAAAAGACATGATAAAGCAAGTGAAACGGTCTGTGCACTTAGCCATTGTTTGCTGACAAAGGTGGGAGTGAGGTTGACATGCATGCAGGACTGGCAGTAGCCAGGATATCCTTTAATCAATCACACTGACAGTTGTGGCTCCATGACTTTCTAATCTATCAGAACACAACATGAATGAACATGGATAAAAATAGGCTTTTCAATCTTGTGTAGAAAATTGGGTTGTTTGATATAAAACAGTACTGTTTGTCTCATTTGCAGTTATGCGCAAAATCCTTGATGTCATCCTCATCTTATTTTTTCCCCTTTTATATGAGAGAAGAGTAAAGTAAATAGATTTACCAAAAATTTAATTCAGCCATTTGTACACTTTCCTAGTCGGATTGTACTAATTAGCCTTTATTGGCTGGAACATCAATTCACACTATTTCTCTTTAGCTCATAACAACTTGCACAAGTGTGTGTGGTGATCTTTAGCTTCTGAAATATTTGCACTTAGTGTAGCATTAGAGAGGAGTTATCTGTCTTCATTCTGAGGGAAATTATGATTTTGTTGAGCTACTACTTTGTGACCAGGCTGAGAAAGGGCTAGCAGAAATTCAATATCTGACTGAATTTAAAAAGTCAGTTGCCTTTAGGTTTTCACCAGATCGGTCCTTAATCTCCATAGTTAAGTTATTGAAGTCTGAATTTTCGATAAAGGAGATAAATAGGAATTGAATTTGATATTTCTCCTTAAAATAAAAAAGATATAATGAAGGTTTTCAGATATACAAGGCGCTGGTGAGACCACATCTCAAATACTGTGTGTAGTTTGGTCTCCTTATTTATGGGAGATTGTAAATGCATTTAAGGCAGTTTAGAGGAGATTTACTAGATTGACATCTGGATTGTCTCATAAGGAAAGAGTGGACAGATTGGGCTTGTTGTTACTGGAGTTTAGAAAAGTGAGGAGTGGACTTGACTGAAATGTATAAGATCCTAAATGGTCTTGAAAAAGCGGACATGGAAATTAATTTTCGTCCCGTGGGTACATCCTGAACGTACGTGTGTGCGTGTCTGTGGCGGGGGGGGGGGTCACCATTTAGGACACACGTGAAGAGAAACTGCATTCTATCAGAGTTGTGACATTGCGAAAAGGTCTGCCTCAGAAGACCGACGGCTGAGGTACATATTGAATATTTTTAAGGCAGAGATAGATTTACTTTTGTTCGCCAAGGAATCAAAGGTTATCAGAAGTAAATACAAATGTGGAATTTGAAACACAAACAGATCTGCAAAATCTTATTGAAGGCAGACAGGTTGAAGGGGCTGAATGACCCATTTCTCCTCAGTCAATTGTCTGTACTTAAGTTATAAAAGGAAAGCAGTGGATATAATGTATTTGGATTTTTAGAAGGCATTTAATCAGGTACCACGTATTAGACCACTCAATAAGTTTAAAGCCTACAATGCTGAATGATCATGGATACAGAATTGGTTAAAAGATAGAAGAGAGACATGGGATAAGGTGGGCGTTTTCAGGAAGCCAATCTGAAAATAAGAGGTTGCATATTTAAGATAGTGATGTGGATAAAATTCTTCTCTGAAGGTAGTGAATCTATGGAATCCTGTACAAGAGGGCTGTTGAGGCTGGTTCATTAAGAATATTCAAGGCTGAGATAAACAGATTTTTATTCAGTGGGAATCAAGGGTTATGGGGAGAAGGCAGGAAAGTAGAGTCAAGGATTCGCAAATCAGCCATGATCGCACTAAGTGGCGGAGAAGACTCAATGGTCTGAATGGCCTACTTCCTTATGGTATTTCTATTTCTGTTTGAGATCACCCCAAAGCAAATGTTGTCATAAAGATGAGCTGTGAGGGCAGGAGGTTATTTTGATTAAGTTATTGAGTCATACAGCATGGAAACAGATCCTTCGGCACAAATTGTCTGTGCTGAGCAGATATCCTAAACTGATCTAGTCCAATTTGCCAGCATGTGGCCCATATCCTTCTAAACCTCCCCGTTCATGTACCAATCCAGATGCCTTTTAAACATTGTACTTGTACCCGCCTCCACCACCTCCTCCGGCAGCTCATTTTATATTTGGTTGTTTGCTGATAGAAGCACTAAATTTGGTTTGGGAACAGAGATAGTTGCAGAGTTGGTCTTGTGTGGGGAGAGCCAAAGGAAATTAATATTAATCAGTCCTGTGTTTAAACAGATAAAATAATAACCTTATTGTTCACTGTGTGGAATGTGGAAATGGCTTAAGTTGAGCTTGGAACTTATGAGGGGGAGAAAAGGTAGAAAATTTGAGGCAAACTAGGGGAAGAAATTTATAATAGTCCATAAAGCGTTTTGGCAGAAGTGGTCAACGGGGGTCAGCTTGGAAGTTGTGAGCAGGCAGTTGGTTATCTGCCAGCAACTTATACAAGAAACTGAAGCACCCACATTTGTATCAAATGAAAAGTTGGAGGGCTGCTTTGTAAAAGAGCCAATGGAAGGAACCCCATAAAATATTTCCACAGAAAACACCTGAAACAGTGAGAAGAGCTGAATTGAACAATGGCAGAGATAGTAGGAACTGCAGATGCTGGGGAATCTGAGATAACAAGGTGAAGAGCTGGATGAACACAGCAGGCCAAGCAGCATCAGAGGAGCAGAAAGGCTGACGTTTCAGGCCTAGACCCTTCTTCAGAAAAAGAATAATGGCAGGTTGTGGCATATCTTTTGGGTCAGATCTTAAAGAAGTGAATGAACCTTCAAGAATATAGTAATAGAATTCTTGGGTTGTGAAGGGTGGTGGAAGACAGAGCGTAGGGGAGGGACTATTCAGCATAACTCTGGCAAGTTAGAGCATAAAATTAAGGCACTTTATGCTCCACGGTTGAATGTACTGAAATTAATAACTGATAACTATAACTGCTTCAATGTGTCCTGATGATACATACATAGTATTTCAGTGATCAAATGGCTCTCTGGGGGCCATTTAAACCATCCTACAGGAAAATGATAGGATAAGATTGACTGTCTGCTTCACAAACTGCCCCATTAACTTCCCATTGACTCTATGCCAGATGGGATTGTAGTTGGGAGAAGCACAAGAATTTGGAATCAGAAGGATGTAGGCTGGAATGCAAGTTGAACGAGGTTGTGGGTATGAACAGACCAATTGTTAACGAGAATAGGATTTTGTAATTAAGGAAGGGGAACTGGAAATTGAAGAACAGGGAATGCTGGAGGCTGGCAAGAACAAATGTGGTAGGCAGGAACTCATGTAGAGAAAATACATAAGGAAGGAAAATTTTAGGCAAGCTGGAACTTAGCTGGTGCAGTTAAGGATTCATGAGACAAATCAAGCCTGGAAGCAAAACAGGCAACATGAAAAAAGATTTTAGTAGCAGCATTAGTATGGATATTGGAAGGATGTGTGATTTGAAGCTTAACTCAGGATCAAACAGCACATTCCATTTTTCCCACTACCAGGTTCAGGATCAGTCAACAGCCAGGAAGCAGTATGCTATCAAGGACACAACTATAATAACTTAATAGGAGCTGGGCAGGGTTTAGTTTTGGTACAGGGTAGCTGTGCTTTTATCATGTTAACTTGGAGACAATTCTGAATTATGTCAGTCAAATGCTCTGGTCGTGAATATTAGAGTCAAGCAAACCTAAAATAATTGATATGAGATACCAAAGAAAAAAACAAAATCCAAACTGAACTTATTCTATTCTACTTAGAAAAATAAAACATGCATGGTATGTGATTTGACTTGGCACATGGAAATTTGAGGAAAAAATTTAACACACCGTTCTCCACATGAATGGAATAACCTGAAATTGGAATGAAACGGATTTGGTGGTTAACAAGTTATTGGGCCACATTTCAGAGGTCAGATAACATTGAAATAGTTTTGAATTTTTTCTGCCCTAAAACAGAATTTAAACCATTTCTGTAGAGCACGTCACTGAACATCAGACTCGTAAAATCAATCGAAGTGTCAATCATCCATAGGACCAGCTGCACTGCATCCAATACATATCAGCTCCTTTTGAAGAAATATTAAGCATAGGTAAAACAATCTTTATATTACAATATGCCAGTGCCTAACCTCAGTTAATATATCAGTCTCCTCAGAAATTAAGAAGATCTGTCCACCTTGATGAAATACCCATCTCTTTAAAGTTGCAGCTTTGTACAGGGCTTTATGTACTAAACAATGGCTGGTAGAGGCATTATACAACACATGTTACTGAGCAGAACAGTAGTGTTAATATCAGAATATGTAGAAAAAGAAAGAGGTTTATTGATTTGGCTTATGCCTTTATAAACAGAACTAAAGTGAATTTCTAGCCATGTGACTCCAGAATGCTTTTTTAAAAAGTCTTCTGAGCAACTTTGCTTGTGAGTTTATATCTAATTTTCACATAAGTGTGAGGCTGGTTAATTACATCATTTACAAGTGTTATGCAATGACACTGTTGCCAAAGGAGTTAAGAGTAAACATCATCTCATAGTTCCAATTCAAAAGATCTTGCTAAAGACTGATGTGCTGTCTCATTTACGTAACCTGTCTGAGTAACATCAATTTTGATGGTCCTAGAAATCTACATTTTACTAGCCTTGAGAATATTGCATAAGCATGTATTTATATCTAGAATCTTTAAAGATACTTAATTATTTACAAATCATGCAGTTAGCGTTTTTACTTAAAACAAACAAGAAGTACTTCAAAATTCTTAAAAATCCATAATATATGAGCACATTCATGCCAATAAAAAGATGTAGATTTAAAAATATGCACAATTGTGAACAAGTTGGAGGGGGTTAGTGTGTGAATGGTGAACTGAGATACATTGCTAATGTTGCAGGCTGATTAGCAAGAATTGGTAAGTGTTCCTAGCCTTTAAGAGAAAAAAAGCTCTTCAGTTTGTGTTTAGGTCTCTACTGGTTTTTTTCCCTTTTCCGTAAAATGCCCTGTTTAAGCAGAAGATTGATACTGGTGTATAAAAAATTTATTACAGTAAGGTGTAAGGAGTTAGGAGTGTGTAAAGAGCAGGTTATTAGTCAATAAATTAAACAAAATACAAAGATGAATGAGCAAGGTGATGTGCTACACCTGCAGCACGAGAGTGCTGCTGGACACTAAGAATTTCCAGGGTGAACACGCCTGTGGAAAGCGTTCGCATCTTGAGGAACACAATCTGAATTAAGGAGCTGGAATCAGAGTTGCAGACATTGCACTAAATCAGGGAGGGGGTGAAAGTGCCTGGGACACTTCGCTATAAAAACTGGTTATACTTTCAGATTAATTCAAACTTGGTCTGTGATCAGGACAGGAGGGTATGACTAAAGGTGAAACAGATAATGGGACCCAGGAATAGCATTCAAGGAGCCACTTTCCTCTAGTGCCACTTTTTCAGAAAAAAATTAAGTCAAAAGCACCTCAGGTCCAACTTGTTGAATGACCTTTTAATTAGCTGTGGCCCTATCCATTTTGCTGCTAACACTTGTTCTTTCAGGAGTCAAATCAGGATAACATAAATTGTCCAACAAATAGACAAAGTAAATATTTAGGCATTGCATCGGCAATTGATCTATATGAATGTGTGATCTTGTCCTTTCAAGCTCTTTGGGTGCATGTACGGAATTCACCACCATGTCCATTCCAGATGCCTGACACTGTGTGGCCAATGGCACCTGCTACACTCCTATGATAGAGTTATATTTGCATGGAGCTACTAGAAGTGATGCCAAACGAGGACATCTGGTGAATAGCTGTGCCATAACATGTCAATAGCTTGACTCTATCTGCCAGCAAGGTAGATGTATCTGGTTGACCTTAATATTAGCCAAAACCTGAATTCAGTTCACTAAAGAAACTTATTCAGCATTACGAGCTATGTAAATTGTAAGGTCCTTCCCCTTAGGAGTTTTCAATCTAGCAAAACTATCTTAGGAAATTACAGCAGAAATAACTTGTTTAAGTTGACCAATATCAGCACATAGAATCCTAACTTTAGAATTTTAGAATATTGTTATCTGTGGATTCTTGACTAAGTATGAGACTACAAGCTTTTAATACTTGCTTATAAATATTTATTTTGTGAACCAATTCTGTATTACATTACGGTAATGACTCCTCCATCATGGAGTTCAAGGTCAATCAAAACTTGTCATCAAATGATCATTCTACATTAAGCATACAGTCTTCAAATCCACCTTAACAAACTATTAACTCAAACAAATATAGCAAGATTAAACTCACAGTCCAGTGTAATTTCTTAATAGATTGATGTATCTTTGTTTCAACCTTTCTTTAAGATTGAAGAAACCTTTTATTCAAATTTCTGCTCTGTGTGGTCAAAACATGGTCATGTCTACTGACTCTCAAACTTTATGTTCTAAAGTAATTTCTTACCACTATGTACAGTTCTGAAAAAAAACTATTGTTCATTGATAGGTTTTGAAAGGAAGAATTCTGGACGGCTCCTAATAATCCCTTTTAATCAGTCCAGTTTGCAGCTAACAACCTAACAGGTGTAAAGCTATTTGCACATCCTGTTCCTGGGAAAATTTCACATTGTCACACTACTTAGTTCTGCTTTAAATTTAACACTAATTGCTGGATTAGGTTGGTACTTTCCCTTACAACATTTTCATTTCAACCTTCTACTAAGTCAATGATCTCTAACTAGACAAGGTAGGAGGAAGACATTGCATCGCTTCCAGATTAGAAAGAGGATTATCATACAGTGGTTTAACGACAGTTTAGGTGTCAACTTCAGTGGTATTACACTCAGCTCTGTGGCAGTAAGTTGCAGGTTCAAGTCCCAATACAAACTGTGTCAAAAGCTCATGAAAGACGAAGAGGAGTGATTTATCTTTGTCAAAGTCACATAAGAAGTAATTTGTGACTTTGATAGGAGCTGCTTTGATACTGTGGAAAAGTAGAAACCTTATTTGGAGGATTCAAACATGGAATTCTGAGAAGGATAGGCACAGATTTGGGAAGCAATAACATGCTGGCTATTGGAGAGAACATGGAGGCTAGATATGAGGTGGGAGGCAGTCCACAGGAATTCTGGGGTCAAGGGATGGGATGGTTGTTTAATGATAAGTGGGATAGTAACCTAAGACAGAGAGCCATTGGTAATATCAACTACATGGGAGGTAGAGAGGAAAGCAGTGTGGTCAGGAATGACTAGTCTTCAACAGTATTTCATTGGATAGAAAGGGCTTTAAGATTTTTAGTACTCATAAAAAACATCACGAAATTGTAAGTCTTTCTTTTTGCATTTCTTACCTTCAAGTCTTACAACCAATGGCACTTTCAGTTTAAGTTCACGGCATGCCTTGGTTATGCCATGTGCTATTATTGCACAGTTGACTATTCCACCAAAAATGTTGACAAGGATTGCTTCAACCTAGGAAAAGAACAAAGAAACTTTCAGAAAAAAAAGTGCATGTTATCAAGAATAGCATAACAAATTAAACTGATCCAGAATTAATATGGCTTATTAATGTTCTTCAAAATATGCGTATGCGCAGGGATTGTCTGTAGGGGATGGCATCCTTAATACCTTTAGGGTGGAAGCTAGAAAAATGTAGCATTGAGAGGTTATCCGTGGGTTTGCAGTAGAGTGAGGTACTGAGGAACTGAGGAGTCTGTCCTTGATAGAGACGCGTGTGTCCAAGAACTAGACTGATTCTGAAGTGTAGTCTATGATAAGTCTGATGGTGGGATGAAATTTGTTGATATCGTTATGTAGTCATTTCAGTGATTCCTCACCATGAGTCCTACATAGCAATATCAACAAGTTTCATATCCTGCACATACACAGGACCTGCTCAGATGAGGAGGAATGCAACGGACCCCTTATAAGGATGGGATATGATGCTCAACTTATCGATCGCCAGTTCTGATGTGCCAGAGTGAAAAACCACAACAACCTCCTAAGACAGACACAAGATACGATCGACAGGGTATCCTTTGTCATCCAGTATTTCCCCAGAGTGGAGAAACTATGCCATGTTCTTTGCAGCCTTCAAAATGTCATCAATGACGATGAGCATCTTGCCAAGATCATCCCTACGCCTCCACTTCTCACCTTCAAACAACAGCCAAACCTTAAACAGACCATCATTCACAGCAAACTACCCAGCCTTCAGGAGAACATCAATCACAACACCACACAACCCTGCGACAGCAACCTCTGCAAGACATGTCAGATCATCGCCATGGATACTGCCATTACATGTGGGAAACACCACTCACCACATACACGATAGATACTCTTGTGACTTGGCCAATCTTATGTCTCTCATATGGTGTAGGTGAAGTTGCCTGAGGCATGGTATATTGGCGAGACTATGCAGACGCTATGAAACGGCTGAATGGACACCACACAACAATCACTAAACAGGAATGTTCCTTTCCAGCTGGGGAACACTTCAGCAGTCAAGGACATTCAGCCTCTGATCTTCAGGTAAGCATCCTCCAAGGCGGCCTTTGAGATACACAACAATGCAGAATCACCAAGCAGAAACCGATAGCCAAGTTCCGTACCCATGAAGATGGCCTCAACCATAATCTTGGATCCATGTCGCACTACATATAGCCCCACCCCACTGTTCTGTATCTGTAAAATCTTCCTTATTGTCTTGTTTTGTCACAATCACCTTGATAACATGTTATGATCTCTATCTTAATTAGCTTGTACAGTTTTGGATTACTTATTACTTTAGTTTACCCTTGGCATGTGACTTTTATACATATCGTGTTATTCCAGACATTTGGTTTGTCTCCAGCACCACATTAATTTTAATTTTTTGTAATTATTTTTCTGCCTCACTTAGTCAGATTATAGGTCATCCCTCCGCTTGTTATTTAACTGTGGACACTTTACTTACACAGTCTAACACTTCAGATCACCTGCAGGGACTTATTATTCGACACTCCACTCACACCATTTATACGATCTTTTGATCTCTCTGACCATAAATTCTGTGTTCTGTGTATTTCTCTTTCACTTCACCGGATGAAGGGGCTACATTCTGAAAGCTTGTGATTTCAAATAAACCTGCTGGACTATAATCTGGTGTCTTCTGACTTTGTCTACCCCAGCCCAACACTGGCACCTCCATATCTCTGATAGCTGCCAGCTTTGTCTACTCAACTAGTCCGACAGCATCACAAAGCTCCAGCTAATTTACAATCGACTTTAAGTCATTAAATTGGGTTCTAGTGACAAAAAGAAACAAAATCACTACTGTCAGTTTAATTATTGCAATGTGAAGCCATATTCCACTCAATGTTTGACCAATAAGAACACAATCTGAATCCTTGGAAACGTTGAAAACTATTAAACTACAAAATACTGTAAAGCTTGTTCTATTCAAGTCACTGGTAGTTCATTCGTTAGTTTTTCAAAAAAAGGACAAGTAGCAATATTCAACTGAATCTCCATAAAACAGAAATATCTAGTGGTGTCATTTTTTATGGATATTTTCCATTTTCCTTTTCCAAATTAACTCAAGGGCAGTTAATGGAAATCACTAAGACCCAGTTAGACTGGTGAGCTTAAGCTTGGAAAGAAACTTTTTGGGATATCTAGGGTGTGGTGTGTAATTATTCTAGCTTATTACCACAAACAACTTTCTCAAGAGGTCATAATGATTTATAACTCACCTATGATGGTTTACTGCAGACAGTAAAATTTGGGAGGTGTTAGAAAACTTTGTTATGACCATCATCAATATTGAATTTTATGACTAAGGAACAAGCTTTAGAGATCCCTAAATGATATCATGATAATCATTAAGTATCATTAACAAGCTTCTTCACTTGCAGATTTTGTTGAGCACTGCATTGAGCTTTAAACTCATCTATTTTATTTTTAAAATGGCTGTGCTACGTATCCAGATTTTTCCCGTTCATACATGACTTTTTAATCTCTGATTTTCAGTGTTCTACCTTTGAATATACGATTAACACAAAGGATTGTTACTTGTACTTATTGAATTGTACTTAATTAATATCTTGTACTTAAGGGATCTCTAAAGCTCATTCCTTTGTCATAAAATCCAATATTGATGCTGGGCATAGCAAAGTTTTCTTCAATTCCCAAGTCTTACTTTCAGCAGTAAACTTGTCATTGGTGAGTTATAGATCATTACGATACCATGGGAAAGTTATTTGCAACAACAAGCTAGTATAATTACATACAACATCTTATATATCCCAAAAATTTCTTTCCAAGCTTAAGCTAACTGGTCTTAGTAGCTTCCACTAACTTTCCTTGAGTTTATTTGTAAAAGAAAAATATCTGCAAAAAATGATGCCATTAAGTATTTCTGTTGTTATTTTGAATCATTAGAGTTAAATATCAATAAGCATTTGATGTTCAGAATACACAGATAGGAAGTTAAAGCAGTTGTCTAAAAGGCAATCGAGACTATTACCCCAAAAACAAATTGTGATTTGAAAGGACAATTGCATTTGTTAGTCAACATACTGCTGCTTTCAAAATTGGTTCTTTTGATTTGTGAGAAAAATGACTGCGATGACGAATTGTGTCATACCCTTTTTGCAAATAAATGCAAATCATTTATGAGAATGCATCAAAAAAACCCGTACTTTCTAAAGGAACCCGAATGCACCTAATTATCATTGCTAGCTTTTAAGAATCGCACTGAACAAATCCAAGAAATCCAATATGGTATGACTATTAAACTAAATTTCAGTTAACTTTCTACAACTCCAATTAGAAGTAAAAACCGAAAGAACCGCGTATGCTGTAAACCAGAAACAGAAACAAAAACATAAATTGCTAGAAAAGCTCAGCAGGTCTGGCAGCAGTTTTTTTTTGCTTCTTATTCGAAGTAGTGTATTTTGGAAGTACCCTTCCCCTACCCCAGTCTTCAACAATTTAACTGTCAAGAAGTAAATTATCTGCAAAGTTGTGATCTGCCACCAGAATATATTTGCCAATTTGAAGTATTCATCAAGCTGTGTGTGAGAGAAAACAGAGTTAGCTACCAAAGCCATTTCACAATCTGAACTGTGTCTTAACATTATATCAAACTATAAGCACTAGTCAAAATTGTCATAGAATCTATTAAAGAACTACCTAGCCTCATTTATTTCAGTGAATTTCATTTTATTTGTAGCAGTGTCTAAAAGCGCATCATAAATTTTATTGTTCCAAGAAAGATTACGCTCTACATATGACAACACCAGTCATATAATTTCAGTTCCAGTTGCATTCAATGTCTTCCCGCCTTCCCATTGCTTTTTGTAAACAGATTTTGAAAAGCATCTTCAACATGAAGACGTTATCATGTAGTCTTTTAGCAATCAGAGGGAAAGCTTCTGCATTCCATTTTCAGCAACAATAAATCTCAGGTACCAATATCTTTTGACTATGTCCCTATTTATGGTGTTATCGTAGTTCTCAGTCTGAGTGGTTAATTTTATTGGAGACTATTCAGCAGATGCGTCTAAATGCCACTGGAAGCAAATTAAAAATTTCACTGGTAAACAAGTCTTCAGAGGCTTAGACGATTGAAACCAAATGAATTTTCACCTTGGAAGTCCTAGTTATTGGACTGAACACTTCCTAAGTTCAGCTAGTTCTATGGATATTGCTTGCGTTCTGCTCTGCCGAATCAAATTTTGAGAGGTTGCAACATTAAGGTTAAAGACAATCACTCGCCAGTATTAATAACGGAATAGGGGAAAAGGAATGTTAGCTTGGAGGAACAGCAAAGGCAGTTCAACTAACTGCAACAGTTCTAATGCAAGCATAAACTCTGCTGGTCAATACGGTATCATTACTGCAAAATGCAAGTATTCTGCAGGAAGTATTATATTAATAAATGATAGTTTTTCACCAGCATTTTGTTCTGTTCATTTTATTTTACTGCCTTTTAATCAGAATTAATTTTTCAATCCAAACATTTATACTAGGAGGCCATGTCTATTAGCCATCCAAATAAAATCTTAGATTATACCTAACTGCGTATTAACACTGATAAATGTGCCTATAATACTAGACTTTAAAAATAGCTAACTGGTAGTAAAATGCTTTGGGCCTTCCTGAGGTTTTGATAGATACTATATAAATGCAAATCTCTCTTTGAGCATGTAACCAACTTTACAATGAGTAAGTTACGATTTTATTACTTTTGTGGCAAAAATAAGTTCAAGTGTTGAAACAAACAGTTCCTGAATTCCAGTACTTGTCAATTTTAATACTAAATGAGTATATTTTGAAATTACATTTTAAAGAGCAAAGAATGGTGCAAAAAACTGATAACACTGAAGTAGTTTTGACTATCCAGTAGAGGGCAGAGCTGTTCACTACTCTTCCACAGCTAAATTAGTTTGCTCCAGTCAAAACTATATTCAATCTCCTGTGTTACTTTAAGCATTAAAAATACAACTAAAGTAGTCTTTAGGGAACTGAATAATAGATGTAATTTTGAAACAAATTATTGAGTTAAATAACAAACATGTAAGATTAAGTAAGAAAATTATTAGCAGGATAGAAGTAGTCACCAATCATAAACCATAAATCATAATAGCTTTTCTCAGCAAGGTGAACAGCGAAGATTGTTGGACAGCTAAAGAATGATCAAAGGCAAAAAGAGAAGAAAAACACAAACTTCCTTTGCCTAAGGTCGAGAGGAAACATTAGTGGGGGAGAGAGAAACAGAATTTGCAAAGAAGAAATGATAGAGAAGTGGACGAGAAAGAAAACAACAAAGACCAGGAGAGGAAACAGGAAGGGGAAAAAAAAGAGTAAATTTATGATTCTGAAGCTATTCCATTTTGATTCCTCATCCAGATGCTTGACCCGAATAGTCAAAGATTACGTATGTACAAAGTTAGCACAAACAATGAGTAAAGTTTTGTGGTCCAGAGCTATCTTGTTGAACTAGAAGATGCCTTGTGCACTGCAAACTTAGATTTATTACTAGACTGAATTACAACAGAATAGGCCATTTATGTTGTTGTCAAAAGCAGTCCAAAGTGCCTTCCAAAATAAATAAGTTACCATTAGTTTTGCTTGAAGTAATGTATATTGTAAAAGATGGTAAATACTGATCTGTGCCTGTGACAGCAACCAATGTTCATTATTAGATACCTAGGTAACTGTAGAAGGTTGAAAGGCTGAAGTGTTCAAGACTTTACACAGTTTTACAATTGCTGTGCCTTACAGATTTTCTCCAAGAGATGTTGCCTTTTTGTGATTGTTAACAAAAATATTAATTCAGCTTGCAGATGTATAGCTGTCAAAATATGGATCAGTTGAAATCCAACTCCAAGAAGAAAATACCTAATCACTGCCCCTTGACAATCAATGGTGTTATCATCACTGAATTCCCCCCCTATCAACATTTTGGGGGTTACCATTGACCAGAAACTCAACTGGACCCACCATATAAAACAATGTAGCTACAAGAGCAAGTCAAAGGCTAGGAATGCTGCAGTGAGTAACTCACCTCCTGAAATCCTGTCCATCATCCAAAAGACACAAGTCAGGAGTATGATGGAATACTCCCCATTTGCTTGGATGGGCACACTCCAACAACATTTAAGAAGCTTGACACTATCGAGGATAAAACCACCTGCTTGACTGGCACCACATCTATAACCATCCACACTCTTCAAGACTGACACTCAGTACAAGCTGCCGCTACGACCTACAAGATGCACTGCAGAAACTCAAAGATCCTGAGACAGCATTTTCCAAACCAATGACACTTCCATCTCAAAGCAGAAGGGTGCCAAGATCCAAGCCAGTCACCATTCCGACTTGGATATATACTGTCATTCCTTCACTATCACTGGATCAAAATCCTAGAATTCCCTCCCTAACAGCATTGTAGGATTACCTACAGCACATGGGTTGCAGCAGTCGAAAAAGACAGCCCACCTTCTCAAGAACATCCATGGATGCACGTGTTCCATGAGTGAATAACAGAAACATCATTAAGCTTCACTGTGAAAGCCATTCCAACCTGACATACTTACAAAACCTATACACTCATAAAACACACTGAATTAGCCACAACAAAGTTAGCCCTATACAGTACATAACTTATAACAAATTGCACACTGATGTGGTTTAAAAAGAAACTAGTATTAATACCGCGTCCTTCATGACCTCCGAACACCTGAAAGCATTTTACACCTAATGAAGTAACTTTTGTCATATAGTCACTGTTGTATTGTACAAAATGTGGAAGTCAATTTGTACACAAACAGAAACACAAGGATAACTTGATGGGGTGCTTTAGTGGTATTGGTTGTGGTTTAAATATTGGCTAGACTACTTGCGTTAAGCTCATATTATTCCTAATTGCATGTTGCATCTTGGTCCAGAGTTAAAGGAAACTTGAATAATGTGACTGGTACTGCTAAAAGGAAAAATGCAGGATGCACAATGATTTATTTTGGGGTCTTCCAGTATAAATTATTTTCCATAATTCTACATCTTAGCAAGAACTAGGCCTACAGGGATCCCATGAAAGTAACATCTACTTGAGCTTACAGTGTAATTGAAACTGAAATCAACAGCATGAGTTAGTAAGTTCATGAATCTGATGAATGCAGACACTATTGATACATCTAAATATGTAGCTATGTATCTCAATATTGAGGTCATTTATGGTCTTGTGAAAATGAAGGAATCCTTCACAGTGTAGGTATAAAACTCATTTAAGACTGGTTGTAACAACTCACTCAACCACTTGGTCAATTCGTATTGAGCAAGGCAGTCATAAATGGAACACTGTTTAAAGGGGCATTGGTTCTATATTCCCTGGGAATCCCATACGTTCAAACCTTCAGTGAGCCATTAGGACAAATTCAATCACATGTATCACCAGAACGTTGTACCCTTTCACAAGTCTAACAAGTCCCTCATCAATTTCTTCAAGTGTGGCTGTGTGGTCCTGTGTCGTAGCAACTCATATGTAAACCTACAACCATCATTAAGTGTGTGTTTTGTTGATGTAGTCATGTTTGTTCAGCGATGACTACTCCAGTCCCTTTGTTGGATTTGCATATGCATATATCAGTGTTTGTCTTGAGACTACACAGCGCTACTAGTCATTCATGTTGTAGATGAAAAATCTATCAAGTCATTAGATGTTCCACAATATTCATATGCCAGATCTCCTATGTGTTTTCAGGGCCTGAGCATTCTTTTTGGATGCTTGGTGGGGTGAGATAACTGGTAGTGAATGAGCTTGAGCTCAGTGAGTACTTCTTCCCATTTATTGTGAGATAAGGGCACGCAGTTGAAACTATGAATGATGACAAACTCCTTGTTTTTCAAGGCAGAATGTTTGAAGAGATTTATCATATGCTTAGCAGCATCCGTAACTGAGCTATTAAACCACTGCTGTTTAAGTGAGTTTATACTGTGGCTACACTTTCAAGCAGATATTGTTTATTAGTGCAGTTATCTATTGAAGAAATATAGTTATCTATTGAAGAAATTAAATGACGAATGAAGAAAACAACCGCACAGTTCAAACCAAGCCACCACCATTGGCAGTCCCTCACAGACGAGGGAGACTCTTCCACTCTCAGGGTGAGTCTGGCGGTGGCTGGATAGACCGACGGGCTCCTGCAGGCTCTGTTACACTTGGGGCGGAAGGTGGTCGCGGGAAGGGCTGGATAGCAGCATACTCCTTTTGCCGTTTTTGCCTGGCTTCCACTTCTTCCTGACGGCAAGTCTCAACATGCTCAATGCCTTCCTAGATGCTCCCCCCGACTTTGGATAGCGTGTCTGTGGGAATGCTGCACTTTGCCAGTGAGGCCTTGAGGGTAGCCCTGAAGCAATTCCCCTGTTCACCTGGGGCTTGCCTGCTGTTTCAAAGCTGGGAGCAGAGCATCTGCTTGGAGAGTATCGTGTCGGTCATGCGTACAACATGCATAGCCCATTGCAGCCGCTGCCTGTGCACGATCCTTCGAATCTGCTGGGAAGACAAATGCACCTACATCAGTGTCCTCCATAAGGTCAACATCCCAAGCATTAGGGAATTGACCATTCTTGATCAGACCAAGTATAGTGTACAACATAACACAGGTTAAGGACACTGCCCAAATCTATTTTATTTCTGTCTCTACAAAAGCACTTTGAATCATTGGACAGTGTCTCATTTTAGTTCTATCATAACTGTTGATAATGGACACTGGCAGGATCTTGGGTCCAATGCACTTTATGAGGAATTCAATAGTTTGTTAGTTCTTAACTTTCTTGTAAGTTTAACTATTTTGTTAATATTCTCTGTTTTGTCCTTGTTGTACCTTTATCACAGGTATATAAATACTTTTTGATAGTCTGGAACTCATCACAACAATTGTCAGAAACAATGCTTGATAAAGGAGCACCAAATTATGCAGCTTGGGAGGACAGTGTTGATTGGTTGGGCCACCTTTGGTGTGGAGATGCAATGCAAACAGTTAACTGTCAATCTTAGTAGTCAGACCAAGTGGATCCTGATTGGTCAGGGCATTGCCATAAGGAATACAGTGACATTTTCCAGTCTCCATGTCTTCATTTTTCCTCTAAGTGAAAAAGATGCAATATGTCCTACTTCCTTTTTCCTACATGAATAGGATCTTGTGGCACAATATATGTCCCTTCGAGCAATTAAACTTGACAAACTCCCTTCCATGCTAAAGTGTGCTATAGAAATGGAGCAATCAAACAATTTGTCGATGTACGAGTAGAGAAATCTGTTATTGGGTTCGCTACTGCTATCTATCTATCAAAATCTACATTTACTGGTCAATATGGTTCCATGCATTACAAGATCAATGTTATTGATCTTGTAATGCATGGAACCATATTGAGAATGGGGCATTAACCATCTGTGTAAGATATATACTGAGACAGAATGTATTAAAGTGATCTTGTTTGATGATAGCTACCCTAGTCAAATTATCACTTGCTGCATTTTGTGCAAACTTGCAGCCATCACCTTAGACTCTGAACTCGATGATTGTAGATGGTGTCTCAAAAAAAATGTGATCAGAAACAGCTCACTGTGGCAGGCTACTACTTTATAGTAAACGCATGAGTGTTTATCTCCATCAACAAGATACTGCCGTCAAGGCAAAAAAGTTTCTGTATGTACTACGCAAGTGAGGAATGAGACGTATGAGTTTTAGTGTAGAGTGCTGTCAGTCATGTAGGCTGTACATCCCAGTGACGAGGGGACCATATCAAACAGATTTTGTTGACCATTTGCCAACTGTGCTCAACCAGCTGTGCCTGCAATCTTCAGAACACTGTGTCTAACGTTACATGTGTTTCTGTTGTTGGACCAAATTCATTGAAGAATCTGAACTATGCTAAGAATTATACCAGGGAACAATTTAAGATTACCAGTTGGGCTTGTAGTGTGATGCATTTGCGCATATTAGAAGCTGCACATACTGAAATGCTGGACTTGTTTTATGTAGGCAAAGGAATTTGTATGTACATTGCACCTATTTTGTTCAGGAAAAAGGATCAAGAGACTACCAATCTCTGCTGCATTCCCTATGGCAACATCCTGACCAATCAGGATCTACTTGCCTGGTCTGAGAATTAAGATTGACAGTTAACTACTTTTCCTCCTGCATCTCCATGGCAAAGGTGGCCGAACCAATCTGTCTAATACTGTATAAAATGGATTCTTCTTTTAAAACATTTTCAGGACCCAACGAGTGCAAGATTAAAACAAAACAACTTCGGATTTGTGTTCTTTCAGCAATGTTTATGTTCTACTTTACAGTTTCATATTATCAGAAGCGACATTATTTTATCATTCAAGAAATGGTGGCATATTTTGTGGTGAACTCAGATAATATAGACAAGACTTGAACAGAACAAACTAAGTTTTAGCACGAGGAACAGACTGATTCAATCTGCTCCTGTAAATCTACATAGTAAGGTTACCACTGAAATAAGTATAACTTCTTAAAATTACTGAAGTTGCAGAATACCTCTAAGTATCAATATTGATTATGCCAAATAGCACGTAGTTCAAAGAGTACAACTTTTCAGTCAGATAAGGCACAACCTCCCCTTCAGCTATGCAAGTACCTTTTTATTGCTCATGCATTATTCCTAGTCACACACTACATTTTAGTCTAAGGTTAAAGGGAAGCTTTAGTAACATTAAGAGGTACAGGATCCTCCAGAGTCCTACAGGATGATGCTCAATACCTTAGTACTTAGAGATTAGATAAAGTAAAATAGCTCAAATTTTATTTGTAAAATAAATTAATATTTTAATAATACAACATTCCATTTTCTGACACAAAGATGTTTGAGTCAGTAAAATTGAATATGGCAGTGTCCCTATTAAAAACAGAGAATGTTTATTGTCCTAACTTTCAATGAATTATTAAGAGGGGGGGTGGGATGATCATTTCCTATTCATATTTTGAAATATTTAGACAATTATTACTCAATAGTATACATGTCACGTACATCATTATTGTTACGAAATGAGTTTTCAATTTTGACAGATGATACTTTTTTCCCCATTTTTTGAAAATGTTTAGCATTTGTCGCCTAGTTGGAAATCACATCACACATGAATGGGATATCACAGTGATACAAAATTGTATGTTAGATGTCATCTGCTTTACTCTTATAAATACACTAATAGATAAGTAGCTAAGAATCATATATATATATTAATAGGACAAAATCCTTTTTAAATAAATGATAAGCCAGGCCCTTTTCAAGAGACAATTGTTCAGTGTATTGAGATTGTTATTCACAAAATTCAATCAAAACAAAAATTGTGCTTCAACATAAAACTTCTTCAAATATGTCTGAATAGAGAAAACGTTAGTGGTCCCACTTAATTTTTTTTGGCATGTATTCCCAGGATCTTCACTGAAATGGACTCAGTCATTGCTAGTGATTCTATCAAATCCATCATAAAACAACTATCCCAGAGAGAATTAATTGTATTAATCAAAGAAAAAAATTTTAATCCTTATTATTTGCTCATATTACATTGCGCAGCATACATAGTACTGAAACAAGCCCTCATGTACTTAACTAGTCCTTCCTTAAATGTACCGTTTGCTTCAATTATTGCCTGAATCTAAAAATAAACACAATTTTTAAATAACTGCTTCACAGTGTATTTTTTTCTACACTTGCCAACTTTTTCTCTCCTGAAAACAGATTTTTGCAGGTAGGGATCTAGAGGGGTCAGCAGCTGCCTTGCCCCACAGCCAAGTGGTGTATTTTGGGTCCAGACTATGAGCATCGACTGGCAAATGTACCTAAAAAGTTAAATCTACTGGGTCGCATTATGTTGGGTGGCAGCTTTAGTTAATTTGCTTTAAGGTTTAGTGTACTTAAGATTCAACACAACACCGTTTTCAGTTGATTCACAGGCGCCTGATCTGATCATAATTGTGATTTGTAATCTCTTCCAGACAATCAAATATCATTTTTTAAACAGAAAAAAAAATAAAATAAAAAGAATAGAATAGAATTAGAACAGGAAAAGTAGATGAAAGGCAATGGAAAATTTCTCATTTTGTGCAGGAAAACAGTATGAACTACATAGAATTTTGCAGTGTAAAGTACACTGCTCTGATCTAGTAACGCACCTCAAGTCCAATCTAGAAGGCTATCTTGACAACATTGGTGAGAGAAGTTTCCATTCAGCAGACCACCCATTTTGTTTTCTCCCTGAATGGCCAGTTTGATTGATCATTAATCTCAATGTCAACTAAGAAAAATTGAGATTGCCCTGAAAATTAATATAATTCAAGACAGGAAACAACAAACCAAGAGATGGGGAAAGAAGTGTCAGTAGAGCAATGAGAGTTAAAATTCTTCCTTTTTAATGTAATTTTCTTAAATATTTAAAATTTCACTATCATGTTACTATACTAACTCAATGTTATGTATTTTCTATTTAATGAAACAGAATTAGTACTGAACATCAGATTCTCTTACCCTTCTAATTAAAAATAATTCAAATATTTGGCTTGCACTATACTTTACCTGGAATGTTATGTATTCAAACAGAGATTTGCAACATACATCAAGAGACTAACTGCAAAGCACCACTACATAATGATGATTGCCAGCAGGACGGGTGTAATTTTATCAGTAATATATGAATAGCTTCATCTTTAAGCTGAGTATCTTGAGAGTTTATTTCCGTATTTATATTAACAAATGCTGAAATGCGCAACAACTAGAGTCTGGTTTCTACTCAAGTATTGTGGATACAGTTCACAAAAATATAGATGTTAGGAGCTGTGAGCAAAGTTTGTTCATGCTTTCACAGAAATCCATCCACTGGTTCCGAGAGTACTATTTTTTTTTACATCAGATAGACACTTACAGCTTTTTAAGTATTACCGAGGAAGGAGCAGCTCTGAATTTGCTGACTCATCACATCACTCATGTTGCAAACAAAACTGATCAACTGCTTGGTTATTAACAATTTGTTTTGATCTGTTAATTTTAGATATTTCTCCAATCAGATTTTTCCGCATTACATTTTGTTTAATTTAAAGTACTTAAAAATTGGATGAAAATAGACAATTATTACAATAAACCAATCAAACTCATCCACTGATAACTCGCCCCATTTCATGGGGAAGGGGATCTAGGCAACAGAGGTACAGCTCAACACCATAAAGCTTAGCAAAAGAACAATTTTCTAAGTTTAATTTATTCCCAGTATTTATTTTCTCTCCCTAACCTTAATACTTGGTTAGATTTAATTAAAGTAAGTGAGGCATTTCATTGGTATAATTTAATTATTCCAGATGGACAGTATCAATTCAATAGTAAGGTGGTCTATTATAAAATGTAAGCTATATTTTCCAACCACCCGCATTCTCCCTAACTCGTTCAATCCTTTCATTCTTGAGCCACATCTATAATTGTCTCTTGAAACATTTGGACTAGTCGGCTCATTGACCCTCCTGGTAACTTATTCTAGAACTTGGTAACCCTCTAATGAGGAAAATATTACAGTCACAGAGTCACAGAGATGAACAGCATGAAAACAGACCCTTCGGTCCAACTTGTCCATGCCCACCAGATATCCGAAATTAATTAGTCCCATTTGCCAGCATTTGACCCATATCCCTCCATACCCTTCCTATTCATATACCCATCCAGATGCCTTTTAAGTGTTGTCATTGTACCGGCCTCCACCACTTTCTCTGGCAGTTCATTCTATACATGCCCCACCCTCTGCATGAAAAATTCCCCCTTAGGTTCCTTTTAAATCTTTCCCCTCTCACCTTAAACCTATGCCCTCTAGTTTTGGATTCCCCTACCCTGGGGAAAAGACCTTGACTATTCCCCCTATTGATGCCCCTCATGATTTTATAAACTTCTATAAGGTCACCACTCAGCATCCAACGCTCCAGGGAAAATAGTCCCAGCCTATTCAGCGTCTCCCCATAACTCAAACCCTCCAACCCTAGCAGTATCTTTGTCAATCTTTTCTGAACCTTTTCAAGTTTCACAACATCTTTCCTATAGCAGGGAGATCAGTATTGATTATTTCCCCCTCTTTCGCTCCCAATGTTTCAAAACAACGTTTTGGCGGTATTTGATTTATTCCCCAGAATGCTCGGTCACTCAAAAATACAGGGTAGGGCAATTTGCCCAAGATATAACAGCTATTAATTGCTCCTTTTGCACCTCTGACTGCATCCAAATTTAGACAGTTGTTGTATAATAAAGTGAACTGAATTAGGCTGACCAGGATGGCCTAGTACAACTACTTTGCAGGTAGCTATTGTGTTTGCAAACTCAATTACATACTTTTCCCAAGCTGGAATGAAAGGCCCTATTCTAACACACTTGTAGCTGCATTTGTTTTATTCTAGATCTTACTAATCAGTCATACTGTTATTGATCTGCAATAATACACAAGACTAAATGTTATTTAATATAAATAATTATATTACACCTTTAATCATCATTTCTAACATTATGAATTTGAAGGAAGAAGAACGAACTTGACCTTATAAAAGCTTTGATGATTTCAGAATGTTACAAAACACACTACAGCTTATGAAATATTTTTTCTTCAAACATAGTCAATTTGGACATGTGGAAGCTCTGGTGAAATTCAATATGACAACAGCACAAATATTGGCTAACAGTGGGCTAATTTCACCTGCAAACAAATAGTCAGTACAATTCATCACAACAATATAGATTCGTTTTCCATGACACAAACACATCCAACAAACTTAAAGTCCTGTGATAAGTTCCACTACCTTCATGCACCTTTACTTGAAAAAGATGCCGAAGAGAAAAGGCCATTTAAAAAAAAAATGTACTCATACATGGGACGTGGGTGCTACTACCTACGCCAGCATTTATTGCCCGTCGATAGTTGATCTTGAGAAGGTTTGCTGAGCTGCCTTCTTGAACAGCTGCTGTCCATATGCTGTAGATACACCCACAATGCTGCTAGGGTGGAAGTAGGGCAGGATTTTGACCCAGCAACTGTGTACGACAAACATCTTTACCATTATTACCTTTGTAAACTCTTAAAAAAGAACTAACTCTGCCCTCCAAAAAAAAAAAAGGAATACAACTTTGCTTAGAACGTTTCTACAATGTGCACAATATTTTCAAAAATCAATGCAGGAAAGACTGTGCCAAGAGCTTCTTAATGTACACCAGTCGTTGATTTCTTCTAAAAAAAACTTTTTGTTCTACTGGGGATACTATAGTCCTTGCGGTATTTTTACTTTATGTTAGACACTGGGAGATAGTGTATCAGTTTTAGAACATACAGTTTGTAGCAAAAGCACAAAGCTATGTTCTGCTGGTAACTGACACAATATTTTGTTTTGCAATACCTTTGGGCACTTCAGTCAATTTATTTTAAGCAATGAGTTCAAAGGTGTCACAGAAATTTGAGACATTATTTTTCTTTCAGGCAAACATCTGTACGACAATAAAACTGGGCTGATTGAAAGGATCTATTTGTTACTTCAGAAATATTAAATTATCCATATTTTGTATTTATTCAAAAATCGTAAGTCATTAAATGGATCTATACTATATATAAAAGACTAACCTGCAAACAAAAACTTGCATTTAAATTGCACCTTAGCACATCTCTGAAACATCTTGAAGGACTTAATGTAAAATTAGTTATTTTGGAAAACAACTTATTTGTGAGTAATGCTACAGTCATTATGTGCTCAACTGCTATATTGTCAATAAGATGAACAGAGAGTTAATCTACTTCTGATGGAATTGGTTGAAGTAAGAAGGTTGATAACGATTCCGTTCTTTTCAAGTTGCTTTGAAATGATAGAAAAACCAGAGCTGAAAAGGCCAGTCTCTGCCTCTTTAGAGTTATTAAATAAAAGTCTGTCTTTGTTCAACGTTGATAGCCAGCTAGTCTGTTCAATTAATTCAAACTAGACTCTCAACCTTGAGTGAAGACAGCTTTGGAAATATTAACTTGAAAGTGGATTTGTGCCTGGAGCATCTGTAAAGTTACATTTCCCTCCCCCACCCCCCACAATTAACTGAAGTGCTTAAAAAATAGATTGATATCACAAAAACTATATTCAGATCATTCATGAATTTCATTTTAAAAAAATCAGTTATTTGGCTTACACTCATATCCTGTCTCGTTCTTTAAACCCCTGCCTTCTATTAAAAGACAAAAAGTAGGTAGCATGGTGGCATACAACTATGACATTGCCAGCATACACAGCATGGGTTCCATGTTTTCATGGGTCACACTATTGTTAAATTAAATGTGGGGTATTGAAAGATGCATTTTAATTCAAAGGGGGCGTGAAGTCTGTCTGAGAGTGTAGTCAATGGTGCTGAAGCTGGGGAGATGCTGACCCAGTGTTTTTACTGCTAGACTATTAATTCAGAAACTCAGTTAACGTTCTGGGGAACTACGGTAGATTGCAAAATTTGAATTAAATGAATACCTACAATTAAGAGTCTAGTGACCATGAAATCACTATCAATTTTTGGAAAAACCCATCTGATTCACTCATGTCGTTCGGGAAGGGAAATCTAGTCTGGCCTACATGTGAATTCAGACCCACAACAATAAGGTTGACTCTTAAATGTCCTCTGAAATGGAGTAGCAAGCCCATTAGATGTATTAATTGCTAGAAAGTCTCAAAAAATGAACAAAACTGACTAGCTCACTTGGCATTGAATAAGGCACCAGAAACAGCAATGGTAAAAACAGACCCATTGACTCTACAAAGTCATCCTTAATAACACCTGGAAGCCAATGACGAAACTGGGAGAGCCGTCTCACAGGCTAATCAAGCAACAGCTTGACCATAGTCATGCTTAAGGAATCATACATGTAGCCAATACAACTAGGTAAATGGAGTCTGGGGGTACAGGACCAAAGAGACAGGTTTAGAAGGGGTGTGGTGGCAAGTTGATAGGCAGGCCTTTCTCTGTACCAAAGGATGCATGAATAGGAAGGTCCATTCAAATTCTCCCACCATCGGTCAATTGGCCTCGGGAGGGACAGCCATCTTCCACCTTCCCCCACCATTGGTACAATGTCATGGCAGTGAGAAGAGGCAAGATTCCACATTTAGCCTTCCATCATCACATTATGTGATTTTCCCACCTCTTAATCCATCCCCATCAGGATAATAAAATCCAGTCCATAAATATAAAATCAATAGAAATGTCAGAGTTTTCAAAACAAGATTTCTACAAATCAAGACACGGAAGTGGCTTATGAGTCACAATTGGGATACCCATCATCTGGTCTATCTAAGTCCCAAATAAGTTGGTTTGAACGCTATCGCTATTTGAAGTGATTATCAGTAATGAAGTCTCATTTGAAACAATTTGTTGTATTGATTTCCAAATGTTTGTCATGGAAACTAAACACTTTATGAAGTAACAGCACTCCTGCGTCCAATAACAGTAATATTGAAAACTTTAGTCTTAAGAGTTTGAACCACCCTGTTGATGGAAGAAAACCAACTCAGTAATTTTGATACCTAGATGTATTATCCTATAACTGATTTTGTTTGTTTAAAATTATTTTCAAGAGAACATGATCTCCAACTTGCAGGATTCTGCCTGCCCATAATTAGTTTATAGACTTAGTCATAAGCCAGACAAGCAGACACTGTGCAAATTTACTCTATAACACTTGTCCAATTGTTGTAGAAACTACTGAACGTTAATCCAGATTTTCTTAAATTTTCTGTTCAACCTTGGATGAATGAGGCTGCTAAAAGATTAATTAATCAGTTTTTTTTTCCTAAAGAAGCCTCAAAGGAGATGATTTTAACAACTCTTTTTGAGATGGTTCAACTGAACATAGTTTAATTCATAGGTACATGGTTCATCAGACATTTAAACATCATGACTGTGGAAAAAATGTTGGTGTGACCATAAGTACTACTTATTGTGGAACTTGACTCCAAGCATCATGAACCCTAGTTTATCCTGAATTGGATAGAGGGAGTTCGGGGCGGAAGTTGGATTTACACCTTGTTCTACTTGTCACTGATATCAATGGAAAATAAAGATGGGGAGTAAAACATGCATCCAACATAAACCCATCTCATTCCTGCCAAGCTGGCTCATTTAAAATTTGTGAGGGAACCAACAAGAGTTTACATAAAATCTGCAAGGTTGAGATTAAACTGTGAAAAGACCCATGCGTATTTCCTATCAACAAAGTAATAGTGATTCAGCCATTATGCAAAAAGGTCACGCACAAATTAAGTGGAAATTTCTTTTGGTATAATACTCACTTATCAATTTTTAAATAATAAATGGAAGAATCAGCAAATAAGTTGTTTCAGTAAAATAAACAAAATTAATAATTTGGTCACATTAAGTGTGGTTTAAAATGAAAATGGAGGAATGGGCAAAATGGAAGAAATTACAAGACAACTAATACGTTTCCTAATGCAAGAAAGGGAAATCTGAGTAAGAAAATAATAGATTTACTTACACATACTGTATTGATGCTGAAAGTATAGATGCATTTTTCTGTATTATATCTCAAAGATGACAAATTCAAATAACGAAACACAAATTCAATTTTGGAAAGATAATTTTTAGGCTTGACTTTCTCAGAAGTTTTCTGAAGCCGAGAGTGTAAAGTTTGATGAGGTTTCTTTTTGATTCATAGTAATTTCAGCCAGTCTATGTAGAAATGCTACAGGATATGCAGGTCCGGTTTAAAACTGCACGTGCAATCCAGGCTGTAATCAAAGGCATTTAATCTCGATTGAATTCAGGGCGGACTTTGTTGCTCAGTCGTGCTGTTGTTTTCCAATGCGATTGACCCAAAAACATTTAAACTCGCACAAATAATCCAGAACTTTAAAGTGCAAACTGAGCTTTTGTGGTCTTCAGCACCAGTTTATAAATGCAATCTACCAGCAGCAGCTCTGCCCAAAACTGGTCACACTCCTAAAGTAACATATATTGTAATTTTAAGTGTACTTACTCCCATTTGTGGGTCTTTGAGGTAGTGTTTATGATTAAACAGGCATTGCCACTTTTAAAATCTGAGGAAATTAATAGACATTTTTAAAAAAAATCTTTTTTTTTAAGAACTTACTAAAGAAATGATTATTGTACAATTAGTGAATAGTTCTGTATTGAAGTTAAAAGCCATTTTCAGTTATTTCAAATTGGGCCACGAAGGTCATGGGCTAGATACCATTGTTAAAACGCTTTTATTGTGATAAATCCTTTCTCTCTATTACTACATTGCTACCAGTTTCCACATGTGATATAGATCAAGGACCATTTTTTAAATTAATAGATTTTTTTCCCCAAAATATTACATGCTAAATTGTCCATTTGAACCGACTCATTACATAAATGGCTGAATGGAAACTCAGTGAGGCAGGGGGGAATACTTTTCAAAATGAGTGTAATTTCGAGCACAATCTGCAACCAGATTGCTGGCTGTACCAAAAGTGGAAACCAAGAAAACTGATCTAATAACTGCACAGATCGTTCAAAGTGCCAGGAGTGTGGACAGAGCAGTTATAAAACATACAATGTTCTCAGCTTTACTGGTACGGACATAGAGTACAAGAGCAACAGAGTGATGTTGAACTCGTATATGATACTTGTTATACCTTAGGTGAAGAACTGTGTATGGTTGTGAGTGCCACATTACAGGAAAGAAGTCAATTCACTAGAGGGAATGCAGAAGCAATTTACAAGAATGGGTCGAGGGTTGAGAAACTTCAGTTATGAGGATAACTCTGTGTGATTGGCCCCCAGGTAATCGAACAGCTTGTGAGTGTGAAGACTTGCTCAGAACACATTTGACTTCCAGAGAGGAAGAGCTACCCTTCTTGCTGCATAAAAACAAACACCTGAAGCCTTAATAAAGCCAGTTTATTTTCCCTAGTCAGTTGCTGTAAGATGTGGCTTTTAAACAAACAGAGGCATTATAAGTATGAACCAGTCACATTCTGTGTCCTTCAAGCAAGTGAAAATACTTGGAGAAGGAAGACCGAGGAGCAGTAAGTCCTGTCAGCAAATCACAGAACCACAGAACCTGTAGGGACAGGAATCACTGAACTACCTTCCCAGGTTTTCCTTCCGTCCATAACACTCATGCTTTATTTGTGTCTGTCTGTACATGTGTATGGTGTAGGGGGCTTATAAGGTGGTTACAGTTTTAACTAGTCAAGTTTGGATGGGGAAATGGGACTAGATCAGTTTAGGATATCTAGTCAGCATGGACAAGTTGGATCGAAGGGTCTGTTTTCGTGCTATACAACTCTATGACCAAATTATATATCGATTATTCATAATTGTTTCTGTATCGAGAAACTATTTATTTGTAATAAGTTATCATTCTTGTTAAGTGCAGAAATCTAATCTGTGTGTTCTGTCAAGCTCGGTCTAAAACACAGATAATTTGGGGTATTTTGTATACTGTTAAAAAATATTTAATTTTTGTAACGCCTCCAAGAATAACAGGCATCGATTTCCAGCGCGGTGCCCCAGAGCGACGTAGTATGTTCATTGTTCTGCCTGATCTGAAATTCTTATGCACTAAATGCAGACTTACATGAGGATTTCATTGTCATTGTGTAGGGAACCAGACAATGCCATCCTTTCTCCAGTAAATTCTAATACTTCATACATTCACAGAGACTTTGCAAAAAGAGATTCAATCTTTGAACCAAGCATTTGCGTGAGCAAAATGAATTTCAGTTTTTTGGGCATAGGCACCAGTACTGCATGAGAAGGCAAAAAAAAACCCAAATAACTACGGATTCTGGAAATCAGAAACAAAAACAGGAATTGCTGGAAATCAGCAGGTCTGGCAGCATCTGTAGAGAGAAATTGGAGGAATGCTAACTATGACAATATTGGGCAGGAATTGGGGAATGTACATTGGGGGCAGTGGTTTGAGGGGAATTTGGTTGGTTTGGAGGGTATTTGCTATGAGGAGAGACTGGACAAATTTGGTTTCACTTGTTTTCACATCTGGCACGTGGACTCTTTTAAAAGGTTAGTTGATTAGAGCTCAGGACCAGCACGCTTCTGTGAAAATGAAGGATAACGATGACATGAATCTGGAACCTTGGATGGCAAGCAAAATTGTAGCGTTGTCAAAAATAAAAGGAGGCACATGTCAGGTTTAGGAAACTGAAGACAGACACAGCACTCAACGAACACAAACATAGCAGGAAAGAATTCAAACAAGGACCGAGGAGGCCTAAATGGGCCATGAAATGTCTTTGGCAATCAAAATTAAGGAGAATCCCAAAGCATTTTGTACATAACTAAGGAGCAAGAGGGTACCTAGGGAAAAGATAGGTTCACTCAAGGGCAAAGGAGGGAATTTATACGTGGAAACCAGAGAAAGTGGGTGAGGTCTATAAATACTTTGCATCAGTATTCACGAAGCATGAGGGGTGACTGGATAGAATGTTACAAAATTCTGAGAGGCATGACAGGATGAAGGGTCGAAGTCTTTTCCCAGGGTAGAAATGTCAATCAGTAGGGGGCATAGGTCTGAAGGAAATGTGACAGGCAAGTTTTTTTTTTTACACAGACAATGCTAAGTGCCTGGAATGTGCTGCTAGAAGAGGTGGATTCAGTAGCAACATTCAAGCGGCAACTTGACAGATCCACGAATAGGCAGTGGATAAAGGGATACGGACCGCGTAGAGGCAAAAGAGTTTTAGTTTAGACAGATAACGTGTATTGGCGCAGGGGCTGAAGGGCCTGTTAATGTGCTGTACTGTTCTTTGACAAGAGAATACAGGTGGGCTGGGCAGATGGGCAAAACTTTGGAAAATGGAATTTAATCCTGAAAAGGATGAAGTGATGCTATTTTGGAGAACTAACAAGGGAATATAATGGCGAATAGTCGTCCCCTAGGATCTACAGAAGATCAGAGGGGACTTGATGTGCTCAGACCCTTGAAGGTAACAGGACAGGTGGATAGGGTAGCTGAGAAGTCATATGGGATACTTGACTTTATTAGTTGATGTACAGAATACATGGACAGGGATGTTACGATGAAGCTGTATAAGATGTTAATAAGGCCACAGAAGAAGTGCTGTGTGCACTCCTGGTTGTCACACTTTTGGAAGTGTTAGAGGGGTGAAGGGGACATTCACCAGGATGTTTCCTGAGATGGAGCATTTCTGCTATGAAAATAGACTAGATTGGTCAAAGAAAGGCAGCCCCAGCCTAAGAAGGTTGAGGGGACAATCTGATTCAGGTGTTCAAAGTTATCAGGGTACAGTTATTTTAGAGGGGAAGAAACTTTTCTCCTTAGTAGATGACTCAATAATCATGGGCTTAGATTTAAGGTAAACAGGCTTTGAGTGGATTTAAACATTTCTTTTCACTCATGGTACCTGGAACTCACTACCTGAAAAATTGTACAGGCAGGAACGATCATTTGAAGTGCCACAGCATACAATTTACGGGTCAAGTGCTGAAAAATGGGATTAACCTCAATAGGTGCTTGACAATCGGCACGGCACAATATTCGAAGGGCCTCTTTCCATGTTTTAAAACTTCGCAGCTAGAATACTCTGAACAGTTTTCGGCCATTTACCTTAGAAAAAAAGATATATTGGATTGGAGAGAAGTTTCACTAGTCGTGCAATGATACCAGACATGCAGAGACTGTCTTATGAGGAAACATTAAATACATTGGGTCTGTACTCAGTGGAATTTAGAAGAGGCGGCAACATTTTTGAAACATATATGATTCTTAGGGACTTGAGAGGGTACATTTGAAAAGGTTGATTCTAAGATCAGTGGGCGCAATCGCAGAATAAGGGGTCGCACATTTAAAACCGAGATGAGGAGGAATTTCTTGTCAAAGGGAATGCTGAATCTCAGGGAGCTGTTGAGACTGGGTCATCAAGTATATTCAAGGCTAAGATAGTCAGATTTTTAAATCAGTAAGGGAATCAAGGAGTTATGGGCAAAAGTCAGGAAAGTGAAGTTGAGGAATATTAGATGAGCGATAATCTCATTGAATGGTGGGTCAGTTTCAATGGCTGAATGACCTAATCTGATCCTATGACTTTAAGTCTACAGTCACTGTTTAAAAAAGAGGACTTATTTATATTAAGACAGGGATAAGATGTTGTTGTTTCTCAGAGGGTCAAGAATCTTTGAAAATCTCTTCTTTAAAGGGTAGTGGAAGCAGAGTCTTGGAATATTTTTAAGGCAGAAGGTGATAGATTCTTGTTGAACAAGGGGAGCAATGGGATTCAAGAATTAGTAGGAATGTTAAATAACCAGATTTGCCATGAACCGATGGTGCAGCCGATCTGAGGGGCAAGTGGCTTGTTCCTGTTTCTAATTTATATGTTTGGCTGTTCGTATTTTCAACAGATGTCGCCTTGTTATTTCACATTTTGCTGACAACCTATTTATTCATATGAGAAACATCAAGTTATTATGAAGAATTAAAAGTTCGCTACAATAACATTCAACATCGGTACATGAAAACTTATTCCATAACAGCAAGTTTTAAAATTAGCATGAAATAGACAGATAAAGCTCTGAAGAGAATCTAAGCGTTACAAATACCACAGTTATTCTTGCTGGATAAAATGGCCTCCTTCTGTGCCATAGTGACTATGTCAATTTACACAAACGTGTTTGTGAATTTTCTTCCCACTTTCTATGGATAATGTACTGAAGAAGTTTTCAGATAAAATTGTAATATTTAAGCAGATAGAAGTTAATTCATAAAAGGTTACTTAAAAAAGACAAAATCATTGAAAGATTATATGACAGTAATGTCCCTAATTTTTTCAGCAGGAACAAATGATTTTTATTTTTTATTAATTGAATACTTTGGAGGTATAACTTTATATATAGGCATAGAACTTCTGCATATGAAATTACATCAAACATCATAGAGCAACAATTTAGGATCCACGCATTCTGCAAGATAGTATTTCAACCAAACACAAATCATGTTTTAAAAAGAAAGAAAACCTTTCCTCAAGCTTTTCAAGACAAAATATTATCCTGATACCATATTTATCCAACATGTAAAGCAAGACTGACAGCAATAGTGGTCTTGCATTTATCTGAAGGCATCAGATAGATTCCTTATTTGTAAACAACTATAATCATGCAAAGCATCCTCGTTCACATTCTGACAAGAAAAAGCGCTCAAGATAATTAATCATAATGTAATGAAATCCAAATAACATTGATCAAACGTGCTCCTTGTAAGCTCTTCAATCTGAAGTAGTCAGCTATATGTATAGCTACATGTATTTGTTAAACAATCTAAATTATCGGCCCAAGACACATGTGCAGCTCTATTCAGCTGAAACAATATGACACTGCTAAAGCATGTCTCAAACGTATCATTTAAAATTCATGTTATGCCTGTTTATTGTTAAAATAAATAAAATCTCATAACACAAAATATTTTCCACAGTGGCATATAAACAACATTATTAAAGATTATCTATTAAATGCAGGCAGCCATAATTACATTCCCCACCCACAACATTAAGTGAATATTTGCAATGGATTTTGTTGAGAGATGACAATGCAAGGTCAGAGGTTACATTAATTTTATTTTAAATGTCAGCTTAATAACGCTTTTGCTTCACAGCATTTTACAAAGATATAAACTTGAAGTAAATAGTTGACAAGCTATGGGAATAACATTTATGAAATTGTCTTATAATTAGTTTACAATTATGCTACAAAGTAAATAATATCATGACACTGGCTTATAAAATTTTGTTGCTTTGTATCTTTCATTAGTTATTCTAGAACTTTGAGCCATAAAAACCTTATTTCTGTATGGAACACGGTCATGACAATGGCTGTCAGAACTTTGCTGCACCTCAACGACACTGTCCATTGCATAACAAAGCAAATTCTGTGGCAAGAAAGTATTGATTTTGCTGTAGAATTATTTAGTTAGGGAATGTGCTACATTTGTTTTAGTGAGGGAGTATTAAGTATGCTGAAAACTACTTTCAATTTATTTTTTGAAGTGCTTGCAACATTCCCTGAATCCCCTAAAGATACGTTCCATCTCTACAACATCCACAACACTACAACAATTAATCTTAAGCATCCACTTAAACTTATAAAATATTCCTTTATTTGCCACATTGGCCCCTCTATTTGGACACAGTTACTAAAAATAACAATTAACTAGTCACAATGATCTTAAAACTAGATGCCAAAGAAGCTTAAATTAGAAATAACACAAATTTTCTTTAGATTCATTTAGTTCCTACTTCAGGACTATTCTGTGCCTATTTGGTTGAGAATTATTATTTGAAATGTTCCAAAGTTAATTTGGAAGATCCAAAATATAACTAACTGCTGAATAGCTGATCACTGGCAAAGAGATAATGACAACATATATCTTATCTGATGAGTTAATCCTCTAATCTCATTGACCCGTTTAATTATTTTAAATCTTCTCAGAGGCTCCCTTTTTTGGTCTAAACCTGTACATGGAAATAAATTGCAATTATAGACATATCTTCAACATCTTTACCATGTATTGGTGTTCCTTTTAAAAATAAAGTAAAAATAATTTATAAGTATTCATAATCACAATTTCTTTTGACATTTGTGAAATTCACTGTATCACAGAATCACACAATTTGAATGGTGTAGAAAGAAGACATTTTGCTCACTGTGAATGCACGGGCTCTTTGAATGAGCAATTCATCTAATGCCATATCCCTGCCATTCCTCACAATCTTGCACATTCTTTGTTTCCAGGTGACAGTTTAGCTGTATTTTAGGATGTCTCCATATATTTTAGAATGTGACTCCACCACACTCTCATACCAGACATTCCATATCTGCTCGCTGCATGAAAAGACTTTTTTCCTCATACTGCTTTTGTTTCTTTTATTAACTACTTCAAATCTGTGCCATCTTGTTCTTGATGCTTTCACAAGTGGGAACACTTTCTCCCCATCCACTGTGTATAGACATTCATGAGTTTGTACATCTCCATCAAATCTCTTCTCAGCCTTTTCTCTAAGGAGTACAATCCGAACTTCTTCACTCAATTTTCATAAGTTCCTCATTCCTGGAACTATTCTTGTGAATCTGTTCTGCACTCTAATATCTTCTCAATCTTCCTAATGTGAAGTGTTCAGAATTAGATGCAAAATTCTCACTAGAAAACTAGTGACTTATACAAATTCAAAGTAATCTTCTAGCTCTTGAACTCTATCCCCTTATTAATAAAGCCCAAGATACCAGGCACTTTATTAACTACTCTTTCAATCTATCTGGAACTTTTAATGGCTTATGCACATTTACACTCAGATCTCTCTAATCCTGCACCACCTCTGGAGTTGTACCTTTTTTTATATATTGTCTATTTCTTTCTGTCAGAATTAATTACATTAGATTTCTCTGCATAGAAATTCATCTCAAAATCACAGAATCATTATGCAAAGAGAAGCCATTTTGCCCATCGTGTCTGCACCAGCTCCATATATTTTGACTAACTCCAAACTCTTTCAATTTTCCTCATAACCCTGAATGGTGCTTCCATCTAAACAATCATGCATTGTGCTTTCAACTGCCTCAACAGAACCAGCCTCCATCACAACTTTCAAGCAACATGTTCCAAACCCAGACCACTCACTGTACAAAAAATGCTGACTCTTACCTTACAATAGCACCTTTTCCAAAACATTTAAAAACTGCCCTCTGGTTCTCTATCCTTTTGTAAGTGAGAACAATTTCTCCCTATCTACTCTGTCCAGGCCAGTCATGATTTTATAAATTTATATCCATTCTCCCCTCAGCTTTCACCTCTCCAAGAAACACATTTGCAACTCCTGTAACTGTACTCCCCAACTGTGAGAGTTTAAGAAAGTGATTAGCTCATAAGCTCAATAGCATAAAATGATTTACCAAGAAAATTAAGTAATTAGAAATGGTTTAACAATTCAATGCTGCACTACTGGAGACGGAATTATTTGGTTGAGGCACTAAATCAAGTCCTTCTTACTGAGGAAGAAGGGTCGATCTGAGGAAGGGTCACCGGATCCAAAATGTTAACTCTGATTTTTTTCTTCACAGATATTGCCAGACCTGCTGAGCTTTTCCAGCAACTTTGTTTTTGTTCCTTCTTACTCAGTTGTTTGTAAAATATTCCCTGATGCTCTATATTGATGAAACTGATCATTCAGCACAATGCAGTCTGTAGAACTTCATTATATGCAATTGCCTCCCATGTTTACCTAAAACACCAGTAACTCATCAAAAATAATTAAGTGGCTATGGAATGTTTAAGGGTATGATGTTAAGGCTTATAAAGTAGAACAGAAATGTAGTTCTTCTGTTTTGTTCGAACAGCTGAACCACCTAGCCTTATCTTGCTTTGTTCGAGAGAGCAAAACAACTGTCCTATTGATAAGCGAAGGTTTCTAACAGCTAAACTAAGTCATTCATCTTGAATCTGCTACCTCAACAGGTGTCAGCCCATCTGTGTTAATTTTTTGTGTCAAAATTGATGGAAAGCCTGATGAAATTATGAGAAATGCACATTCTGTATTTCATAGTTACTGAACTGGTGGTGTTCGCTGCTGATCTTGAAAATAAAGCAATTCACAACTATCCAACAATCTCCGTGACATGAATTTCCTTTCCTGATGTCAGTTTGAATCCAAGTCAAGTAAATCTGGAGGCTTCTAGCAAGAGTGATGTCATTAAGTAGGATAATTAAGCAATTTAATATAAGCATTCTTACAGATAGTAAACCTGGAAGTAAAACACACTGAATTTTTCATGAATATATTACAAGCGGCAATATTAATAATTCATTGCACCGCATATGCATGATTTTGGTAGGTGAAATACTGGAAACTTCAAAAATATTTTTAAAATATGGATTTTGAAAAGATCACAACTGAAAACTGATTCAGTTCACTTTTTATCCCTCCAATCTTCTCTTGTTTGGCATTATTGGGCTGCTCTTGTTGGCCACTGATTAGAATTTGTTATTTAGTTTAATTAGTCAAATTAGTCATTTGTAGGTAGATTTTTCAAAACAAAAAGAGTTGGGTTTTTCCCAGAAGGGGATTGGCTTCTGAACAGAGAAAGCATTTGTAAGACAAAGTTGGAAACTGTTTGTAGTAAGTTTGTGCTAAACTATGCATTTACATTAAAACCTTTTCAAATCTCTGAAAGTGTTTTGCTGTCGAATTCAATGCTATCAGTCAATGAAGTATGGTAGCAAATGAACATCATCTCTTTCGGTTGAAAAATAAAAAGAGAAGATTTCTGATAGAAGTAAAGTTACTGGAGGCTTTTTAAAAGTGCAATGGCTGAGTCACACTGTTAGGTCATGAATTATGATTATTTAAGGGGCTTTACAGAATTGGTGCCAAACAAACAGTGGAAGACTGAGGTGGAGATGTGGAATTGAGTCACTTTGCTAATCAAGTAGTAAGGTACGTCTTTGCCTTTATTCTTACTAGGAAGGATAAAATTAGAAACATAATTTTATTATTCATTCAATTTACAGGTATGGAATCATACTCAGGAGAGATAAATACTACCACATGAACTAATTCAAAATTTCACAATCGTGATTCCCAGAAAAGATGAGGCAATTTTAACTGTGTATTTTTGAAAAAAGACATATTTTGATGATGATTTTCATCTTCCACACATCAGGGCAATTTGCAAGCAATGCCAAAGTAAACAGAAAACAACATTTGTCCTGGATGAGAGGATGAAAGGAGAGTACTGATTGGTTTGCAAAGCAGACCCTGATTGGTAGAAAGGTTGCCATGGTGAATGCATCAGTTGGTGATGACTGATGGCTAACTGTCAAGCTTTATTTAAATTTTAAGCAGGGAGGTTTTCTCTAATTGCTCAAAGCATTGCCCTGAGAAATGAACTAGGGATCTACTTTGTTGACTTGAACCAAGAAAAGTACATATGTTCTTTCTGTTAGGGATTATAATGCTAGCCAATGCATTCTGCCATATAGCATCAATAGCTATGATAGCCCTGTCTCCTTTGTTTGCCTTAGCCCTATAATTGCTGTTTGAAGTTTTATATAGATTGTTCACAGTAGGAATATTCTTGTAAATAAGAAATATTTATAGAAAGCATTAGTAGCAAATCAAGAAATAAATCTTCCTGATGTGCGCTATAAATTAGCTTTTAATTTCATTTCAAAGTTTTCTTGGTATGTGTTTTCAACTAACATTGTCCTTAAGCTCCAATAAAATATCTGAATTGGTTTCATTGTTAGTACCTGAGGGAACATTTGGCTTTAAGTATTGCAATAACACTGCAAATTAGATTTAAGAAATGCTATTATTAACACTACCAAATTGAACTGCTACAACATAAATAGATGCAGACTTTAGCACAGGGTAAATCAAAAATTGGTTGATAACATTAAGATACCAGAATTATTTAAAATGCTTTCTCTGAATTTTAAACGTAATGCTCAAGTTGAAAAGTAGTCTTCCATACTATCCATAAATAACTAACTTATATCACTGCCTATCCAATTACTACCAGAGGAGTGGTAATGGCAGTTGGTCAACTGGTATATTCTTCCGGTGAGATGTAGGAGATCAGAGAAAAGTCAATGACTGACAACACTGTCTGCAAGGAAGTCTGTCCACTGCAGCTCCTCTCAGACCACATGGAACAGTTGGAGCAACAGTTGGACTCACTGAGGAGCACACAGAAGGCAGCAAATTTAATAGACAGGAATTTCAGGGATGTGTTCACATGAAAGGGTCAGGCAGATAGATGGATGACCACTGGGGTGGGGAGCAGGCAGGCAGTGCAGGAGTCCTCTATGACTATTCCCCTCTTAAACAAGTATAGTGACTTGGATGCAGCTGGAAGTGGGGGTGGGGTCTCAGTGGAATCCAACAGCAGCAGCCACAATTGGCTCCATTATACGGCAAGGAGCTTCGAAATGTAGATGAGCCGTAGTGATAGGAGCTTCATAGTGAGGAGCACGGATAGCGTTACTGCAGTTGCAAGTGAGACTCCAGGATGGTGTGTTGCCTCCCCAGTGTCAGGTTCAAGGATGTCTCCGAGTGAGCACAGGACATTCTAAAAGGGGAGGGTGAGCAGTCAAAGGTCCTGGTCCATACTGCTACTAACGACATAGACAGGAAGAGAGATCAAAGGGAATTTAGGGAGCCAAAGTTAAATAATGGTTCGTTCAATTATTGGACCCCCAGGTGCCTCAAATGTATATAAATGCAGTCTTGTACAAGTAAGAAATACCTTCGTTTGTACTCCATATGTAAAGCCTGTACAATATCAAACTGCTGTAGTGACTATGTACGTATATAAACATTTTTGTTAATAAAGTATATTTTCAAAATAAAAATATAAAACTTAGGGAGTTAGGTAGAAATTTGAAAAGCTGGTTCTCCATGTTTGTAACCTCAGGATTATTTCCTGCATCACATGCTAGTGAGGTTAGAAATAGGAAGATAATAAAGTTAAATGCATGGCTATAGAGACAGTGTAGGATGGGGGGTGTTTAGATGTCTGGATCATTGGGATTTCTTCCAGGGCAGGAAGGACCTGTACAAAAAGGATGGATTGCACCTAAACTGGAGGGGCATCAATATCTGTGCAGGGAAGTTTGCTAGTGCCACTCAAAAGGGTTTAAACTACTGCAGTAAGTCAAATATATGGAGTGATTGAGGAGAAGGTAGAAGCGAAGTCAAATAAATCTGATAGGAAAAGCAGGCAGGATCAGGTTAATGAACAAGGCGAGACTGGTGGTCTGAAGAGTTATTATTTCAGTGCAAGGAATTTAAGAGGTAAGGTAGATGAGCTTAGAGACCGGATTAGTCCATGGAGCTACAATGTTGCAACCATTACTGAGACTTGGCTGAAAAAAGGGTGGTACTGGCAGTTCAACATTCCAGGGTTTAGATGCTTCAGGCATGATAGAGAGAGATTATAAAAAGGGTAGGGGAGTTGTGTTACTGATTAAGGAGAATGTCACAGCTGGACTAAGAGAGGATATTTTGGAGGGCTCATCCAATGAGACCATATGGGTAGAACTCAGGAATAAGAGAGAGGTGGAATCACTTTGATGGGGTTATACTAGAGACCTCCCAGTAGCCAGCAGAAGACAGAGGAACAGATGTGTAAGCAGATCATGGAAAGATGTGGAAACAACAGGGTTGTTGCAGTGGGTGATTTTTTAACTTCCCCAATCTTGACTGGGACTCCCTTAGTGCTAGGAGGGTGGATAGGGCAGAATCTGATAGGTGTATCCCGGAGGTTTTCTCAAAACAACGTGTAAATAGTCCAACCAGGAACGGAGCCATATGAGACCCTGTATTAGGGAATGAGCCTGGCCAGGTGATCGAAGTTTCAGTAGGGGAGCAGTTTGAAAACTGCATGTTTTATGATAGTCATGGATAAGGATAAGAAAGGTACTAGGGTGAAAGTGCGAAATTGGGAGAAGGTCAATTATAACCGTATTAAGCAGAAACTGGAGAAATTAGATTGGGGGTGGCTGTTTGAGGTTAAATCCACATATGGGGGTCTGAAAGGCCAGCTGTTCAGAGTTCAGAACCAGTGTATTCTTTTGAGAATAAAAGATAAGGATGGCAAGATTTGGAAACACTGGATGACAAGAGACATTGAAAGTTTAGTCAAAAAAGAGAAAGGAAGCATATGTAAGGTAGAGGAAACTAAAATCAGACAAGGCCCTTGAGGGAGATAAAGAGGGTATTAGGGGGGCTAAAACACCATGACCTTGGCAAGTAGAATTAAGGAGAATCCCAAGGCATTTAATAAGCATATTAGGAGGAAGAGGGGAGCAAAGGAAAGAGTAGTTCCAATCAAGGACAAAAGGTGGGAGCCAGAATAAATGGATGAAGTCCTTGATGAGTACTTCATATCAATCTTCACCAAGGAGAGGAGCACGAATGATGGTCAGATTAGGGAGGTATATGTTGATGTTGTAGGGAATGTCAATATTAAGAAGGATATGATTTTTCAAAATATTGCGTGTCATGGTCCAAAAGATTAGATCACGAGACCCATGGTGAGTTGATAAGTTAGATATAAAACTGGCTCGATCATACAAGAGAGGGTAGTTGTAGAGGAGCGTTTTTCTGACTGGATATCTATGACCAGTAGTGTCCCAAAAGGATCAATGCTGGGACCTCTGTGTGTGTAAAAATGTAGGTCATCTGATTAGTAAGTTTGCAGACAACATGGAGCTGTGGATAGTGAGGAAGGTTTTCAAAGGATGCAGCAAAAAGAAGATCAATTGGAAAGTTGGCAGAGAAGCGGCAGATGGAGTTTAATCTGGACGAGTGTGAGGTGATGTATTTGGGAGGTCAAATACAAAATGAAAGTATACAGTGAATGGCAGGACCCTTAGGACATTGACATAGAGAGGGATGTCGGGTGAAAATCTAAGCTCACTGAAGTGGCAAAACAAGTGGATAAGGTAGTAAAGAAGGTGTATGGTATGCTTACCTTCATCGGTTGCGCATTGAGTATAAAAATTGTCAGGTCATGTTGCAGCTGTACAAAGTTTTAGTTAGACCATATTTGGAGTACTGTATGCAATTCTGGTCACCACACTGTCGAGGGATGTGGAGGCTTTGGAGAGGGTGCAACAGACTTTTACCAGGATGTGGTCTGGATTGGACTGTATAGGTTATAAGGAGAGGTTGGACACCTTGTACTTTCGCCAGGGCATCAGAGGCTGAGGGAGCGACCTGATAGATGTGTATAAAATTATGCAAGGCTTGGATAAAACGGATAGTCGTTTTTCCAGGGTGAAAATGTCATATACAGGGTTTTGGGGTGGGGGGAGTGGGGTGCATGGGTATGACATCAGAAAGGAACTGTGCAAGGCAACTTCTTCAAACAGAGGGTTGTAGATGCCTGGAAGGCATTGTTAGGGGAGGTGGCAGAAACAGATACAATAGCAACATTCAAGAGGCTTATGGACAGGCACAAGAACAGGCAAAGAAGAGAGGCAAATGAACGATGTGCAAGCAGATGTGATTAGTTTAGAATGGCATCATGGTTGGCTGAAAGGCCTGTTCCTGTGCTGTACTTAAGTGTGACAACTTAAAACTTGTAACCAGATAATATCCTTTGGCAGAATCAAAATATGATTCAAAGTCAGGACTCCACATAATTGAGATGATTTTACAAGGCTGTATTTGCCTCTTAAATTGCTTCTCTACCCCAGTTGCCAATAATACAGCTGTTCTTAAGTCGCTCACATCCTCCAGACCCACTGCCATACTCAGTTCTTACTCATTCACCTCTCACAGCTCTCATTAAACTTTCTCTCACTATGAAGCCTGATTTTTTCTGATCAACCACTATTCTCGCCCCAGATCTAGACGACCTAATAACAGCACTCAGGCTCAATCTTTCCCTGTTATACAATATTGTAGTTCATCTTTTAAAAACTGCGTTCATTGTTCTTTTCTAAAAATACCCACCATTAACCTCTCATGCCCTAAAATTACATTCCTGATCTCCAAACTATTCTTTCTCTCTCAAGGCCATGAATACATCATTGCGATAGCCTATTAACTCAGCTCTCTCTGTTCTAATCCGTCCCATCTATCCACCCCATGCTGAAAAATGAGGCTGCCCTTGCAAAGTAACAAATTATATCCTCAGTCATTGTGATTATGTCCAAGTATTGGATGTATTTCTTTGTGATAAGTGTCATAGAGATTTAAGTTGTTGATGTATCGACCATTGGGAAGCAGTGAAAGAATGGTGTACAAGTTACTGCTTTAGATTCAGGCCACACTTCAATTCTCATCAATATCTGTACCAAATTTAAGAACAAAATGGAACTACGAGTATCAATCTAAAAGGTAGTAAATTATTCAAACATTTCTCGATGAAAAATTAAATTATTTCACAATACTTGAAGACCGAGATGAATTTGAGTGCTGTTATTGGATTTATCATGCAGTATCTACAGACTAAATAAAAGTCATTAGCCTATACATTTTGATGTTCCAAGAAGCTTTTTTAATGTTGTACTCTTAAAAGTTAAAATCAAATTGAAGAAGAAAAATGAATCCATATTTATCAATACTTCATCATTCCAAACAGACACAAGATTGTCACAGCTTTTCATCTTGCACTCATCAGGACAAAGGCAAGATCGTCAAATTGCAAAAGGTCACAACAATCTATACAACAAGAGGAAAGGGCGCTGATAGGTTGACAAGTCTAATTAACTGAGATAATCCTATGGAGAAGGCAACAGAGTTACACACTCCTGAAGCTCCAAGGTAGTTCATGCTGGGTTGGTTAAATACTATCTGTTCACTGCTTACTAGGAACAATAATTTACACTTGCTAGAAATAGTATATTTGCATATGCTATTATGGACCAGACCAAACCCCTTTGCAAACTATATTATGATAGCTTAGGCCCCAACTTTTTCTTATTTTAAAGGCAGCTGTAAAACGTTGTGTTCCGGATGCAATTTGAGTGGTCAAACTACCAGGCTTGAAGCAAAATATACTTTATTCTTACACCATAGGTAAAGTACAGACAAAATACAAATAAAATAAAAATTTGCTTCACTGTAACTCCATTGATATTCTTAACAAGATAATATATATGTCAACTACTACTGATTAGCTGTTCCAAGATAGTAACATCCCATAAACACACCCTTGGCAGAGGTAATTTCAGTAAAATAGATTGTCTCACACGTATTTGCAGTCCAGGAGGAAAGAACATCAAGTGAAAACTCTGAGATGGTGACAGAGCGAGAGACAGCGATGAGAGAGACAGAGTGACGAGAAAGAGCGTGCGAGCAAGAGACAGAGAGTTAGAACTCAAGCATTTTGCTGTAGCAGGGAAAGATATATAGCAGCTTCCAAACCCCAACACCTACTGAAAGTTCCGAAAATCCTGGCTCTGTGGGAGCTTTACCCCATTCCTTCATGCTGATTTCATTGTTCCAGGCCTCACAAGCTTTTTACTTTATGGATTTAGAACCAATACTCGTAATCTCTGTCTCAACCTCACTTCATTAAAAAAAAAGACAAAATACACCTCAAAGCCACAGTGTCGTCCAAATTCAGACTCTGATTCTCCATAAATAAAAGACTGCACTTACTTGCCAACACTAGCTGCCCTGAAAGTATTAACTGGATCAAATGTGGGACTGATGTATGTCCCAGATAGAATAGGAGTGGTGGGTTACCAGCTCTGTAGGATATTAGCAAACTAATTGGACATTTGGAACAAAATAAAGTGATGTTTTCTAGCGGTAACATTTAAAGTACACGGTTTATCTAATTCAATTTCATAATTTGCCATGGTCAGATATATCCTTTCAACATCTGGGTTACTAGCTGCTTAGAGACTGAATGTTGCTGCAGCAGTTGTAAGTGCCTTAGATACAATGTGATCATTGTTTTTTAATTGTTGCATGATAGCTTTTAAACTCTTGCGAGAATAATTCAAGTTATTGCCATGAGTGCATAAAATTAAGCAAGATTTTTATGGATTTAGATGTTGACATGTGACAAAGATATGACAAAGAGCTAGCTGTCAAGACTAAAACAATTTCACTCTCCAGACTGCAGCCAAACTGATCAAAGCAAATGGTGAATATGCTATTAAATATGATTCACAGATGGACCAGAAAACGAACATTTCTTGAGGTACATATTAAAATCAATGAAAGAAAACAGCTATATATTCAAATTACTGTGGAAATTCATTTAAAAGATCACACAAGGGAATCAGAATCTATCATGTAGTAAATACAATCCAAAGATCAAAGCACATATTTGTATACTTTTGACTACTGCATCAAAAATAAATCTAAAGTATCACTGCAACAATGGGAATGTTACTGCGCATTATTCTTCTCTATCCAAATGGTTTACTGCAGTATGTTACTGATTTAGCTATGGACTGATAGATATTACACATGCAGTTAGAAAAACTAAAACTCGCTCTTGGCTTTAGCTTGTTGCTGAGCCATAAACTTTGATGGATGTACACTACTAAGTGCCATCCTGAACGACAAGCACCTGTTTCCAAGCATTCTATCAATATGGTGTAAACAATTGGTAGCAAATCTGACAGCTGTAGTAATCAAGCACACCACATTCACATTGCAACTGAAGTAGCAAAACCTACTAGATCTATGAAAATATATTATATAGACAGAAACATTGTGGGACTTAAGCAGGAGCTAAATTAACATAGTTAAAAACAAAAACAAATTAAATAGTGTTTTTTTTCAATTGCCTAGTCCAAACCGACTGCATGGTGATATTCGTACATTAAAAAATGGGACAAAGACCGTCACATGGCCACTTGCATTTATGCCACCATTAAGTAATATCACGTCTGAGTTTGTCCATCAATCACATTTTCCCATCTTATTCTCATGGCAATGTTCGTTGCTTAGACCAGGCTGCTTTCATCTTGCTGCCATCAATGTCCTTGCAGAAAGGCCAACTAGAACACTGGGATAGTATGTAAACTGGTAAGATGGAGGACATCCATAACAGAAACAACAGGAACAGAAAACTGAAAGGCCGTTGAAAAATAGGTTTAAATGTTACTGCAGGCACAAAACTATTATACTGAAATTCCAGGTATGTGCAGCAGGTACGACCTTTATGTAGGAAAATAATCAAACACGCAGCAGAAAGAAATAATTGATTAGCTAAAATTATATTAGGTGTGGGGGCTGAAAACCTAAATGGAGGTCAGAAAATGGGTTTTAAAGGAGGAAGGTGACGGAGAAGGCTGAAAGCTGTCAACATTAATGGGAGGGGGAACTGATTTCAATCTGTGAAACTATCAATATTATTAACATTTCAGATGCATGGCTGAACGTAAAATCATAAAATAGCTAGAGTACTGATAAAAGATAGAGATGTAACAAGGACAGAGATAGGCAAGGGACAAGGGAGGAATTACAAAAGAGAAGTTCCGTGATAGGATGGAAAGGAGGAGAGATTAAATTAGAAAAGACATGTTCGTGCAAGGTAAATGAAATGGTAGCAAACCACACCCAAAAAAAAATCAGTCCAAGGAAAACCATTATCCCACCAACACGTGAATACCAACTGCTGTCTTAAAACAAAAGGACACAGGTATGATTTGAAATTGTTCAACTCAGTGCTGAATCCAGAGGATTATAAAGTGCCTAGTCAAAAGACAAGGTGCTGCTCCTCAAGTTTATGTTTAGCTTCACTGCAACCATGTAAACAGCTCATGACAAAGATCAGAGTGGGAATGATACATAGAACTAAAATGACGGGCTGTTAGAAGCTCAGCATCATGCTTACAGACTGAATGGAGTATTCCACAAAAGGGTCACCTAATCTGTGCCTGTCTTCCCGAGGGTAGAGGAGGCTGCAATGTTAGCAGTGAATACAATTCATCATACTGAAAGATGTCCAAGGAGATCACTAATCTTGAAGGAATATTTTGTTCCTAAGCAATGCGTAGGAAAGGAGTGAAAGGGCAGGGGTTTGCATCTCCTGTGCTTGCGTGGGAAAGTACTGTGGGAAGAAATGGGGATGAAAGTGATGGAGGAATAGACTAGAATATTGCAAAGAGAGCATTCTCTCAGAAACGGCGGCGCGGGATGGGAAAGGAAAAGGAAAACACACTTGTTAATGGCATTACAATATAAGTGGTGGAAATAGCAGAGAATGATCCACTAACTGGGGGAGCTGGTGGTGTTGAAAGTGAGGACAGGGAGGAAAATAACATCATTCTGAGGTGGGGAATGAATGAGAGCAGAAATGTGGGAATTGGAGCAGACATAATCAAAGGCTCTGTCAGCAATGTTGGAGTAGAATCCTCAGTTGATAGAAAGTAATATCTATCAGATGCACTGGTATGGAAGCTGGCACCAACAGAACAGCCCCAGTAGGCAAACTGAAAGAATAATCAAGAGCTCTTACAAGAAGGACAGCAGGAGAAAATGTAGTCAATCCACCTGGTGTGTGCTTATTATGGATATTGGTTGATAATCCTATTACCAGAAATGAGGTAAGAAAGTATAGAGAGCTAGAGATGGACCATGTTAACCATTAATAGAAAGTAAAGCAAATTTAATGGCATTTTCCGGTTCAAGGCACAAGCAAGAAAGCAACACTGCTAATGGTCATCAAGGTGGCATCCAAAGAATGTGGGGTCAGATTAAAAGATTGGGAATATAGGTTAAAGGGTTGAAGGAGTAAGAAGAGAATGGGACTGGGACTTAAGAGCTTGAAGTTCCGATGGGTAGGTGCCCAGCATCCTCTGCGGATTAAGAGTTGCAGCAACAATATTAAGAGTGGGTAGTAATGATGGAGAAGCAGTTACTAAAATAAAAGAATCAAAAATGGAAAGTAAGAGCAATAAATCGTCAATTGGAACTTAAAGACCCCTGCAAATAAAAGACATCACAACAAATTCCTAACTTAGATATTTCACTGTAAATTGAGCCAATGCTGTTACAGAAATACATTGACCGTATGTTCATAGCAGTGCACGGAGAGTGGATGGCATGAAATTCCCAATGTTACAATCGTATCGTTGACCGAATGGTGATCTTTCAGATCCACTCCACGCAAAATCAGAGAAATTTGAAGCATGTACTAAGGAATTTAATACGGCTGTAAAACTAGACTTCGGAAAATAAACAATTAGTATTGTTAAATATATACACTAATGCATTAGTATGTACATATCTTTAAAGAATTAATGCAACACTACACAAGCTTCTTTAACTAGTATCATATTACCTACATGGTGAACGTTTCTTGTTCGTTTCCCATTAAAAGATATCATGTTCAGAGCAATACATCATTGCGTTAAATATTAATTTAAGTACTGTAGTCACAAACAGAAATGTCACTTGTACAGTGGCATACATGAGCAGTTTTGTCATAAACATTCCAGGCATTTACTTTGGCTTTATTACTGCTATAATTCATATTTGCCATAAGCGAGCCTTTCAAGACAAATTCATGCATCAGAATTTATCACAAACTGTTGAACAGAATTTGATGAAACTCTTTGACTGAATTTGAAGTAAGCAATGAGATTTATGAGACCTCTTTGACTGAATTAGCATTGGAACTATTTTGCATTTGTCCAAGCACCACAATATGCTGCTGTCAGAAAAACACAAGGGATTTTCCTTAGCTTCTTTTCTCCTGGATGATATTTAATGAACAGTAAAGTTTAATACTGAGTATAATGTTTTGCCTAGGTAGAATTTTCAAAACATCAGTATGCCGTGAAATGTAAATACATATATATGATAACAACCTTACGAAAATATGATGGAAATAGAAAACTGCATCCGAAGCAAAAAACTGCCTTATCTAGAAAAGTAACAAAATACTTAGGGTTCACGTACAAGATAGCTTTACCAAATTATAAATGTGCTCTTTTTATTATTTTACAAGTGTAACATACTGTAACCTCTCCAGTCTGGAGTGCATAGGGACAAAGTATTTCCTGATTTTGGATTTTTTGGATGATGCAGGGGCAAGGGGGTGAGGGAGAATGGCTGAAGACGACAACATCTGAAAACGTTGTGACAAGGAATCTTGTAACTATAGCACTTTTCAATTATCTATAATGAAATATAGAATTTTCCAGGACATTTCAAATGGTAGAATTATTACACTTCAAGTGGGCAGTATTAGTTTTTCCCTTGATTACCTCTATTACTGTCAAACCTGTAGACTAATGCGTCAGTATAAAATCACCACAGTGACCATTCAAGTTCAGCATTCAACAGTTAGTGCATGTAACACAGGATGAAATCCATATTAATAACAACATGACCTTGCTAGATATGTACACAAATATCTCACAAACCATCTCTCAGTAGTATTCCATCTTAACTCAGCACTGTCTTTCCAGGTGTAATTTGGGATTAGTGATAAAGACTGTTCCTGGTTTTGGGTGGGGGTGAAGGGGGGTCACTATCTATGAATGAACAATTACATAGCGAGAAAATCTTCTGATTCCAGATGCCAGTATAAGACAAAACTGAAATAAAACAGTATAACAGCATCTTGTACGTTATTATTAGAGTTCAAATAATAACTCACCAAGTACTACAAAAATCTGTGTTTTAAAATCACTTTGTAAAAATGTCATTTCTTTTACTCTTAGCTTCTGTCAAACTCTCCATATTCTATGCTAACATGTAACTCAGTGAAGTGTCTCACTGCCCCCTCCCAGCCATGTTGAAATCTACTCAGCTCCCGGCATCAAACGTCTTTCCCAATCATCTCCACTTGCCCCACATCCCACACAATCAGGACATGGACACTCCCATACGCTCACAGCTCCAGATTTCTCACTTGCTACCTGTTGTCCCCACTCACTCCCTTCCATCCCACTCAGGACACATCTTGTTGTCCTTCCCCAACACTTTCCTTCTTTCTTACCCATACATCCCCTGCTTGACTATCCTCATAAATGTATTTCTCCACCTTACCTGGACGTGGAAGTCCTAGCGTAGAAACATAGTGATAATGACTGTGGATCAAAGGGAAACATTTTATAAATTAGGCACCAGTTCAAAAACTTCCTAAAACTTTGACTTATGTGGGAGAGAAGCAGGTGGGAGGTTCAAACTGCAGACCTGGGTGTTAGATCCCAGATCATGGCCCTAGTCCTTCCTGTGACCCTCCAAACCCTATTTCCCGCCAATCCTTCTACCACCTCTTCCCAATTGTTCTCTGACCCGGAGAAGATCTTCCAATTATGTCCAAGTACTATCACTCACTTAACACTGTCCCCGCCACCACTACTGCCCCAGTCCCTTGCTTATTGAAACCTTTGTCTATCCTTTCGATATTCTCTAGACATGACTATTCCAACAGATTCCTGACTAGAATTTGAGAGATCAATTTGAGCTTCTTCAAAATCTGCTTTCATGTTCCATCTCACACAGAGTCTCACCTTTCATCACCCTTGTGCTTTCTTTTCTACATCATCTCATGTTGAAACAATGCATTAGTTTCAAAATGATCGCCCTTATTTTCAAACAGTCAATGATTTAGCACCTTCTCTCCATCTCTGGAATTTCTTCCTACAAAATTTCAAACCTACAAAATAGATGCACTTCTCCATTTTGCATTCCAACATCAAAAGAATTAGTCACTTTGTTATGGGCGTCGTGCCTGCAGCTGCCAGAGTCCAAGTTCTAGAATTTCCCCTTTATAAATCTCAACCTTCTTTCCTGCTTTAAGATGCTCGTTCAAATTTACCTGCATAGTGGCAATGTCTCTGGATTAGTAATCCAGGGGTTGGCTAATGATCTGGGGACAAAGATTCAAATCCTACCATTGCAACAGGTGTGATTTCAATTCAATTATTACATCTGGAATTGAAAGTTAGTCTCAGCCATAGTTACCACCTGTAATTTGCTTTTAAGAGAGCTCATCTTTAAGGCTTTGTGTAACAATGTTGCAACCCTGTCTGGCAGTTGATCTGCAAAGTACACACACAGACACACACACACAAATCTGTTGGTTTGCTGTCATATCTGCTTCAGAACTTGTCATGCAATTTTACTGTTTTAGACGAACTAACTCGTGGAGTTATGTATAACTGATTGTTTGACCATTATCATTAACATGATATGGTGAATAGTGGGAGAAAATATTGTGCTGATGAGGCCCATTGTACTTGAATACTCAGCAAATAAATTATTCCACAATGACTCATACAGTTGACAGTGTTAAATTATGCTGAAGTGCACAAGACAACCCTTTATGTCATTGTTCATTGCACTGTAGGAGAGTAATGAGAATATATTTTGTTGGGAAGCAAACACGTCTATATCGAGAGGTCAGTTTAACTCATTTGAAAAAGGCAAGTGATCTTGCAGTACATGGGACTGTAAGAATCCCAATTTGCATATCGGTCAGTGAACATAGGCTGTAGATTGAAAAACTGACAAATGTGTCATCTACATATTGAAAGCAAAAGCATGTCCATGTGCTCTTTTGACATAGTGCTAAGCTGATAAATTAGTTGCAAAAACTCAAGGACATCTGCACAATATCACTACATCATGGCAATCGAGATGTACCACCTGGGTATGGACTGTGGTTTTCAAACTCACGAACCTAGCAACTCATGTAGACGAGTTCAGTCTCAATAACACCATAGACATCCAAGTAGATGGCACTACCATCCCTTTTGACTCAACTCTTATGAATACCTTTGTTGGCTACCATCAGAGGTGCACCTTTGATGGGGAAGCATCAGCCCGCTACTTCTTGTATAACTCCAATACGTCGAGACACATTGTTCTGCAATACTTCATTCTGCAGCTGCATCAGAGAATTTCTTTGCACAACTTAATAAACTCCACCCTGCATTCAAATTTATCATTAAAATGGAACAAATGAGCTCCCCCTTCCTTGATGCGGTCGTTAAGAAGTCAGAAAACAGATTCATAATTACTATCTACCAAAGCCTACTTTCACAAGTCAATGTACATGTTGGGATTCCAACAGTCCCACATGCTGTAAGATCAATCTTATTGATAACCTCAAAAATACAGCCCTAGTCTCTGCCCATCACGTAGTAAGCTTTACACTAAGATAGGGCATATCAAAACCATCTTGCGTTATAACAGATAACCTTATCAGATCATCACTCACTGCATATCACAAACTCATGACTGGGTCACATCCATCACTTTTAGCTTTGAGCGGTGCCCAGTCCACCTCTGGCAGGGGAAGGTGTCTCAAGAAAGTTGAATATCAGGTGAAATTAGCTGTCTGACACTGTGCTATCCAGCAAATTCAGGAGTGGTATTCTCCAATAACACAATGCTATCATTGAGCCAAAAAGATGACTTGCATAGCACTCAAATGAGTAGTTTGATACAAGAGTTTCAATGCTGGTGAGATGCCAGGTATGTAGGCTACACACCCCAACAAATGGCAGACTGTGTCAAACAACACTTTCTATTGACTATTTTCAATTGGCAGACTATTTGTTCCCAAATCAGTCTGTGCTCGCAAGCTTCAGAGAAGTATATCCACCATTACATGTGCTCCTGCTTTTGGACATCATTTATTAAATAATGCAGACTGTACTAAACGTTGCACTGGAACTCAATTAAAATCACCAGTTGGGCTCACAGTGAGACATATTTACGTATGATAGAAGCTACATAGATAACTACTCAAGACCCTGCTTTATATCAGCTAAAGCAATTTGTAAATTTATGCAACATTTTCAAAAGAAAGGGGACATGGAGCCATCCAAACTCTGCTGCATCTCCGTAGCAAAGACCTGACCAATCAGAATCTGAGTGCCTTGCCTGACAATTAAGATTGATGTCAACGGTTTTTGCTGCACCTCTCTGCCAATTATGGACCAACCAATCAGTACTCTCTTCTCATTCTGTATAAAATAACGTCTCCGTTTTGCAGTTTTGCTTCTTATGTCCTAGCTCTGATGCGTGCATGATGAAAAGCTTCAACTTCTAGTCTCCTTTTCACAATGTTTAAGTTCCATACCACCAAACATTTATGTATCCAACTATAAAATTATTGTCTCAATCATTATTTTGTTATTTTAGAATGATATTTTCAGATATTACAGTAAAGCACACTCACTTTTAAATAGAAACTTCCTACACATAAGTGAGCAAAGGGCCTGAGCTTTTCATAACACATTGTCACTAGAACTGCTCTCAATAGCTTGATGTTTCAGTAATTATTTCTCCCGTACTTTGCTGGATTTGAAATAACAAGGCTGTTACTCCACTAATTTACCAAATTTCTTATGAAAAGCAGGAGGTCTGAAGTTAAAGTATCACAATATTTTTAAAGCACTTTCATGAAATACATATTAGCTCAGGTAACAGTGTAAGTTACTAATGAGTTTGGCAGAATTCTAATACATGGTAAACATGCTACTAGGTAGGCTCACTTTTACATTTTCCCATTCTATAGCCTTCACAACGCACAAATTCTGTGGCTGAGAGTAGGCGAGATATCTGCAGGCTGCCACAAATGCTACCGTGAATGGTCCAAAAAAGAATTGAGATGTGGAATCATGGTTCTCTCTCTTGTTATCTCTTCTTTCATTTGGGAAATCCTACCATAACCACCACCTGCTCAACCTTTACAATTTCACAATTCATAATGAATTTCAGAACTAGCTTGGTTACTTTGAAAGTTTTGTGCGTCGCTGGACAATTCTTGTGAGCAATGTATTTGCCTAAAGTCTTCAGTCTTCATTGCAAATTGTTGACGTGGGGAAGAACATCCACAACCTGTCATGAATGTCTACTCATTATTGGTTGGCATCCGGTTCATTCCTCATTTTATTTAAATTATTCTGTGAGACAGATGCGCAAAATTCTACCGACTAGAATTCAAGACACTTAAAAAAAAATGACACTAAAGGAATGTTAGTAAATGAAAATATTGTGATCTGTCATTAACAGATGAAAATGGAGGGCCTTTAGGCCATCTGTATGGGGAATGCAGGTGCCCGACCTCTTCATCTCCAACTGCCGTCGTGACTTCAATCGCCTCAGCCTCTCCACCCCTCTCACCTACTCCAACCTCTCCTCCGCAGAACGGGCAGCCCTCCGCTCCCATCCCAACCTCACCATAAAACCAGCGTACAAGGGAGGCGCAATTGTAGTATGGCGCACTGACTTCTACATCGCCGAGGCCAGACACCAACTCTCCAACACCACCTCCTACCGCCCCCTTGATCATGACCCCACCCCCAACGACCAAACCATCATCCCCCAAACCATCCGCAACCTCATCACTTCAGGTGACCTCCCACCCACAGCGTCCAACCTCATCGTTCCCCAACCCCGCACTGCCTGCTTCTATCTCCTTCCCAAAATCCACAAATCTGACTGCCCTGGTCGACCCATTGTCTCCGCCTGCTCCTGCCCCACCGAACTTATCTCCACCTATCTGGACTCCATTTTCTGCCCCTTGGTCCAGGAACTCCCTACCTACATCCATGACACCACCCACGCCCTCCACCTCCTCCAGAACTTCCAATTCCCTGGTCCCCAACACCTCACCTTTACCATGGACGTCCAGTCCCTATGCACCTGCATTCCCCATACAGATGGCCTAAAGGCACTCCGCTTCTTCCTGTCCTGCAGGCCCGACCAGTACCCCTCCACTGACACCCTCATCCGCTTAGCCGAACTTGTTCTCACTCTCAACAACTTCTCTTTCAATTCCTCCCACTTCTTACAGACAAAGGGGGTGGCCATGCTATGCCTGCCTCTTTGTAGGTTATGTGGAACAATCCCTCTTCCGTACCTACACTGGCCCTAAACCCCACCTCTTCCTCCATTTCATTGATGACTGTATCGGCACCGCCTCGTGCTCCCACGAGGAGCTCAAACAGTTCATTCACTTCACCAACAACTTCCACCCCAACCTTAAGTTCACCTGGATCATCTCTAATACCTCTCCCCCCTTCCTGGAACTCTCTGTCTCCATCTCCGGCAACCACCTAGAAACCGATATCCATTTCAAGTCCACCGACTCCCACAGCTACCTAGAATACACCTCCTCCCACCCACCTTCCTGCAAAAATGCCATCCCCTATTCCCAATTCCTTCGCCTCCGTCGCATCTGCTCCCAGGATGAGGCATTCCACTCCTGCACAACTCAGATGTCCTCGTTTTTCAAGGACCGCGACATCACCCCCTCAGTGGTCGAGAACACCCTCGACCATGTCTCCCACATTTCCCGCAACTCATCCCTCACACCAGTCCCCGCAATAACAACCAAAACAGAATCCCCTCATCTTCACGTACCACCCCACCAACCTCCGGATCCAACGCATCATCCTCTGACACTTCCGCCATCTGCAGTCCGACCCCACCACCAAAGACATTTTTCCCTCCCCAACCTTATCTGCCTTCCGGAGGGACCACTCTCTCCGTGACTCCCTTGTCCGCTCCACACTCCCCTCCAGCCCCACCACACCCGGCACTTTTCCTTTCAACCGCAGGAAGTGCTACACTTGCCCCTATACCTCCCCCCTCACCCCCATCCCAGGCCCCAAGAAGATTTTCTACTTCAAGCAGATGTTCACCTGCACATCTGCTAATGTGGTATACTGCATCCGCTGTATCCGTTGTGGCCTCCTCTACATCGGGGAAACCAAGCGGAAGCTTGGGGACCGCTTTGCAGAACACCTACGCCCGCTTCGCACTAAACAACAGCACCTCCCAGTCGCGAACCATTTCAACTTCCCCTCCCATTCCGCAGACGACATGTCCATCTTGGGCCTCCTGCAGTGCCACAACGATGCTACCCGAAGGTTGCACGAACAGCAATTCATATTCTGCTTGGGAACCCTGCAGCCCAGTGGTATCAATGTGGACTTCACAAGCTTCAAAATCTCCCCACCCCCTACCGCATCCCAAAACCAGCCCAGCTCATCCCCGCCTCCCTAACCAGTCCTTCCTCCCACCTATCCCCTCCTCCCACCTCAAGCCCCACCCCCATCTCCTATCTACTAATTTCATCCTGCCCCCTTGACCTGTCCGTCCTCCCTGGACTGACCTATCTCCTCCCTACCTCACCACCTACACTCACCTTTACTGGCTCCATCCCCACATCTTTGACTTGTCTGTCTCCTCTCCACCTATCTTCTCCTCTATCCATCTTCTATCCGCCTCCCCCTCTCTCCTTATTTATTTCAGAATCCCCTTCCCCTCCCCCATTTCTGAAGAAGTGTCTAGGCCCGAAACGTCAGCTTTCCTGCTCCTCTGATGCTGCTTGGCCTGCTGTGTTCATCCAGCTCTACACTATGTTATCTCAGATTCTCCAGCATCTGCAGTTCCTACTACCTCTGAAACATTTTTATTTTTCTGGTCCTTGATGGTCACTTTTCAACAATTATCAATGGGTAAATGCTGGATAGGCAGGTTTCATTTTTGGGATAAATTATTTATTTTTGCCTGAGTCAATTTTGCATCTGTTCTCAAACCTTTTACATGTGAATTATCGTCTCATATTGCAAATAGCATACAGATGTCTATTACATTAAATCATAATCACATCGTCTTTCATTCATCTTAATATCTTTACATCACTCCATTATCAAATTTGACTCACATAAACTGGAAAACTATAGTCTGCATGTTTCTTTTAGAAGATCAAGCCAGCTTCCTAAATTTATTAAAGTATACAGCTAGCACCATCTGCAACATACAGGGGATGTGAGCTTACAATATCAGGATGGAGGTGGGGAGAAAAAAGTCTAACCATAAGTACATCTGACAAAGGTAGCACTTATGTTTAGCCCCTGTAATAAACTTTGTAACATAATAAAACTGTCAATTAAATCTTTCAACCATCAGAATTAACACAAAAATTGGAACTGTCTTATCTGCTTCAGACCACTGACTGCTGCATAATTACTCCTTTGTATCAGAACAGAAAAGAAAAATAATAAAATTTATTAATTTCTTACCAAATACATTTGGCTAAAATGAACAAATTAGGTAAATGCAACGAAAGGATACTTCTGTAGTTACAGAATGTCCACTTTCAGAATTACAATTTTTCATCTCTCAATCAATAAAATATGATCATATGGGCTTTACTATGAAAGAAGGGTCATGGAACACCTCTGGTTTCCTTTTTATGGTAACTATTCCAAGATTATTTTTGGCATCTAATAGTTGACAGAATCAAGGTAGTATACATTAACAATTCAATACATTGTCCATGCTTTAAAAATAGATCCAGATCATACACAGGCTAATCAAACAATATTTTATGCCCTTTATAGTAACTACTTAGGTTCCCAATCAAGTAATCTGTTTAATACTCATGAAGTGGAATAACTAAAGGTATTCCAAAAATCTTAATTATTTTTGAATTTTTTGGCCAATGGCACTCATTTGGAATTACTAACTGCAACTTTGATGAAACAATAGTGAAAATGGAAACCTGAAGGCAAAACAAGCTAATTTGGCACCATATCTCACTGAGAAAGTAACAATGCTTGACTCAAACACATCATTAATGTGTCAACTGGACAGCAATTGTGTGAGAAAGAGTTGCCCAATGAATTGTCACTTGCCAGAAGCTAACAACTAATTTGTACCACTCTGTCATTAGCTTTGCACAAGTAAATATTTTTCACAAAGTTGCTGTATTTGTTGTAATTGTCCATGAAACTTGTGGAAAAAGCTGAGACTAGTAAAGTAAAACCACACATTTAATGACAAGATTAATGGCTGTCAATCAATTTCTCTTCCCAAAAATAATAGGATTGTAAGCATGGAATCATATTCCTTCAGGTTATGAATTATTTTTGAAGATTATAAAGTTTAAAATTTTAAATGAAAAGAAAAACCTCTATCTTAATCTAACCTTTATTTTATGCCCTTTATTTCTCTTTCTGGAAATGATTTCACGTCAAATTCATCTACCTTCTCAGTCCTTCCTCTGTTTCTTTTTAAATCTTTAATTTACCAAGATACATTATTTGTCTCATTGTTTGCTAAGCAATATCCGTTTGCAGCCATATGAGCAAGGATAAGTCTAATTAATGGGGCATCCTACGAGATAGCCCAATCCCAGGAAAATCTAGTACACCATGATCTATTGTCTTGGCAATGACTCATCAGAGAGTATTGCATCCAGGAACTAAAATGGTCCTAAGCCAGTTATATTTTTACAATCGCTTCGCTGTTCTTGTTGCTCACTGACTTTTCTTTCCAATCTGCTTAGTTAACAAAATGTCTGCAAGATAAAAGCGCAAACAAATATATTCATATTCTGAATAACCACGATTTCTGACAAGAAAAATCTCTCTTTTCCTAACTTATTTGCTATTTAGAAACTCCTTCAAGATCCACAAGCATATTCTCAATCAATGGATGTTGTAATGAGAACCTCGGTGAAAAGAGTAAAAATAACATTTTGTTATAAAGTGTCTGTGACATGCAGGAAAAGGCAATTTGGTCTTTTATATCTCCTCCAATGGAACGTCATGAATTTCAGTCCCAGATCCTTTAATCAAAAGATGTGCCAGAATCTGTTTTAAAGCTCTAGTGTGCATTTCTGTGTGTCGACAGTGGTCTAGATTCCACAGACATGCAGCAGAAATGTTTAAAATAATAAAACAGTGCAAAATTCTGTTAAATACCTACAACTTTTTTAAAACACAGAGGATTAGTTGTAAATACTCATGACAAGTGAATGATTCATTTTAAACACATATTGCAGCAGGGAACAGCAGCTCAAGTCATAGATAACTAATGATCACGTGTAGGCTCCGTGCAGATATCCTTCCACAAATGGGAACCAAGAGGACAGATAATGTCATATTGAATAAGACACAGTACTGCAGAAAATTACTTTACTGACTAATACTACACAATTCAGAGTACCTGTTGTTTAAAAACAACTAAATGTTTCACATTGACGTAAAACAATGTACCCATCTTCCAACTTTGAAGAATTGTTGACAAAGTGAAAAGGATCAAAACTAAATTTAACAAGTTCATATTGTACAGTAATTTGCACATAATTCCAAATGCTGGAAGTTCCTTTCTTTTTCTACATCTCCAAAATGATTTGTTGCAAATGTATGAATATTAATAACCATAAAAACATAAAGACCAATTCATAGAATTTTTACAGTGAACAATCTGGCTCAGATTTTGCATTTGCAGTGACTGTGAAACTATTAACATTGCCATTATTTCTCCTATGAAACTGGCAGCAATTTGTGGAAGATAATGACTTTTTAAATTTTCGGTCTGCTGTCTGTTAGGATTCTTCAAAGTTACTGATTATTTCTGCTGCTAAATGACATTGCTATTTCTGAACATCAGGTGTTTGAATTGGTTACATATTTAAACTGTGTATGGCTCAGAGGCTGCAGCTGTGTTTGAGATCAGCAATGAGCAATGTTACCTCAACCAATCACAATATTCAGGTCTTGAAATATTAACCTACTATTTTTACCTTTATATATAAACGTATTAACCATTCAAAATGCAATCAAAGATTTATTAGCCTACATCCAATATTTTTGAGACTGTAAGGCAAAAAAAAATCAAGTCGCACAAGTGTTCCTTTAACAACTTGCAATCTAATGCATTATCATAATATACAGAATTTATAGCATAGAAATAGGCCATTCAGGCCAACTGATACATGCCAGCATTTATGCTTAATATGAAGTCCTCGTCAGGGATTAGAAACAGGATCTGAAACAGGGCATCATGTCGAGATTCAAAAGTTACTCAATTCTTTAGGACTCAAGTATTATTAGTCTATAGCTTTGAAAGGCAAAAAACATCAATTACAATAGTACCTGTGCACGTGCTCTTTGGATAATTGCACCTTCAACTAGTTCTGTAGCCTGTGCGAGACAAGCAAAATCATGCTGGAAATCAGCAGTATAAAAAATCTTGCTGGAGAGTCAATGTTACAGGTGCCTCAGACACTCCATTCATCTGCTCTATATATGTAAAGGGAATCACTTGGACAATCACCAACAATTTCTGAATTGAAAGAAGCCATTCATCAGCTGTGTGAATGGAAAGGGATTCACTCTAACTTCTTGGCACATCACAGAGAGACCACTTATATAAAATCTAAGAAAGCTTTGCAAGTTCAAGGGATCTAATGCATAGTGAATTTGTACTGAAAGCAAGCTGTTTAAGTGCTCGAAGTAGGAAGACACATCATTCCTCTTTCATTTTGATAATTGCAATGTGGTAGCATTTATCTTCAAATCAAACTTGGGAATACGGAAACAAATCTTCTGTAAAGCAAACTTTATAATTTGTGTATAATTGGGCTGATGCAAGCCTAAGGTGTCTCTAAGTATAGGCTTGGCTGCCTCTTTTATTACAAAAGTCAGGCAATTTTATAAAGTGGAACAAGATTTCATTTGGCTCAGGGGAAGATTTTTGTTCATTCCAATTGCACACAAAACCTTAAATTTTATTAGGTGAGCTTCCTGCATATGTAGAAAGTACTTAATGTGCCGTTAACAAAATTAATTCTATCAGATACATTAGCTCCTGGATCTCAAAGGTGCAGTTTATGATATCGTTTACATAACTGGCTATAAATATTATACTTATTTATAGGTTCTGATTACTGGAGTATTAAAGGAAAGTTATTTTAATACCTGGTTATTTTAATCTATTTTCCACTAGTTAATCACTAAAAGCATTTCAACTGCTTCACCTCTTAACAGTCTTACAAGCTTTGGAGTAGTTATCACAACATCAACCACAAAAAGTGTAGATTTGACCGACACCCAAATATAAAGCTAATTGTAAGTAATTGGTTCTGCTCCTCCTTATCTAATCATGGATATAATACCAGGTGCACAGACTTCTCCAGTCTCACTCAATAATCTATCCTTGGTCCCTTTGTGTCTTTTTTTTATTCACTTACAGGATGTAGGTGTCTCTGGCTAGGCCAGCATTTATTGCCCTTCTCTAATAGCTTAGAGGGCAATTAAGAGTAAACCAAATTGCTATGGGTCTGGACAGTCACATGTAGGCCAGACCAGGTAAAGATGATAGATTTCCAATGTAAAGGACATCAGTGAATTAGATGGGCTTTTCTGACAATTGATAATGGCTTAACGGACACCATTAGACCTTTAATTCCAGATTCTGTATTGGACTGAAATTCTACCATCTGCCATTCTGGGTTCTGAATCAGGGCTCCTAGAACATTAGCTAAGTTTCTGGATTAATAGTCTAATAGGCCAGTGCCTCTCCTAAAAGCCGCTCCTTGGTGACATCATTTAAAAAGACAATACTAGCTTTCAAATACACAGTGATGGCACCCAGTTCTACCTCACTACCACCTCTCTTGACTCTTGCACTGTTGCTGAATTCTAAAGATTGCTTATCTAATATCCAGTACTGAATGGGCAGAAATTTCCTCTGTATAAAACTGAAGCCATTATTTGTTTCTCTGATCCAAACTTCATTTCTTAGCGATAGACTGCATCCTTCTCCCTGGCACCTGTCCAGTATTAAATCAGGGTGCTGGCAACTTTGGTAAACATTTGACCACAAGATAAGCTTTCAGCCTCATATTTCTGACCTCCCAAAGACCACCTAATTCCAATTTTGTAACACTGCCTGACTTGGCCTGCCTCAGCTCATTTGCAACTGAATGTTTAAGGGGACTTTTCAGGAAACTCAGAATAAGTGTATTCCCTCTTTAAAGGAACATTCTAAATGAAGAACACACTTCTGTGGTTAAGTAAAGAAATTGAAGAAAGCAAAGTGCACAGAGAAGTGGCAAGACATATGGTTGGTCATAATATAAAGAATGGTACAGAATGACTCAAAGGTTAATTAGGACAAATAAATTAAGGAGTACTAGAGAAAGCTTAGCTGGAAATGTAAAAATGGACAGCAAGAGGCAAAGAATTAAATGGGAGTCCACTACAGAATTGGAATGGGGAGTTAATAGTTGATGATTAGGAAATGGCACGTGAAATGAATGAATATTTTCCTTCTATCTTCCTAAAGAGGATACAAAAATCAGGAGGTAAAAGGTATAGAGGAACTTGTTAAAATTACAAATCAGGAGGAAAGCAGAGCACAGCAAACTGATGGGGCTGCAGACTGATAAGTCTCTGAGTCTGGATGGACTTTATCCTTAAATCTTGAAAGAAGTAACTAATGAGGTAGAAGATTAGGTGGTGGTAATTTTTCATAATTTGCTAAATTCAGGAAAGGTTCCAGCAGACTGCCAGGTTGCAAATATAACCCCTCTATTCAAGTTGGAAAGGAGGCAGAAAACAGGAAACAGGTGATGGAAGCAGAGCTATTGATTATTTTAAGGCAGAGATACATCAATTTTTGTTATGCAAAGGTTATTGGGGGTAGATAGAAATGTGGAAGTCAAACGTAATCAGATCAACCACTGAACGCAGGAGCAGGTTCAGGTATTGAAAGGGCTACTTCTAGTCTTAATCTGTACGTTCATGTGAACCCCTTATTTAGTACCTGTTAGCTGTAAACTTCAATACTCCAATACCCTCCTGATTGGTCTCACATATTCTATCCTTTATAAACTTCAGATCATTTTGCTGCCGATGTCTTGATTTGCACCAAATCCTATTTACGTATCAGCCCTGTGCTCATTCTCTTGCATTTGCGCCTGGTCAAGCCATGCCTTAGTTATAAAATTCACATCCTTCTTTTCCAGTCCACTCATGGTCTCGATCCTCCTTTACGCCTAATTTCTTCCAACTCCATAAACTTTCAAGATATCTGTGCTCTTTTCTGCTCTCTCAACAATGTCTGATTTTAATTGCTTCACCGTTGGTGAACTAAACTAAAAAAGTTGTTTTTTAGTTGTTGTGGCTCTAAGCTCTGGAAGAGTCTCCCTACATCTCTCTACTTGCTTTCCTCTTTTAATACACCCCTTAATTTTTTCTTGTCATATCACCCAATATCATGTAATACGGTGTCATACTTTGTTTTATAAGAAAGGTTATGGTGTGTTTCACTACCTTGAAGATGCTGCATAAACAAGATGCTGTAACTGAAGAGATTGTCTTTAAGTGGAATAAGGTTGGAGTTGGCAATTTTTTTTTTTTTAAACAGTGCAGAATTTATCTTTCCATCTGAAACACTTAAGTACAATTTTAAGCGAAAGATGCACACATCATGGTAAAAGTAGCTTGTGTGGCATTCTAAAATTTCAGCCACACAAACGTAGAACTCTGTATGAGATGAGCTGAAAGATCCCACAATCTCCAATGTCACAGCAAAGGCTATATGCGTTCCCCGGAGGCATAGAGCTGAGGAGAAAAAGAAAGAGGATGGTGACGTAGAACTAGAGTTGAAGACCAGTATATTCAAAAATGCTTTGCAAACGGTGAAGAAGCTGACAAGATGAAGACATTAAGGGAATTTTACTCAACAGTGACAACAGACTGGACTGAAAGAACACTATCCAGAATCAACAACAGGACTGAAGTATTCTACTGACACCATTATACATGAAGCTGCAAACTGAAAAGTTGCAGGTGAAGTTTGGTCAAGGAGAAAGTAGATAAAATGAGAAGAAATTAAATGTAATCCTCCATAGATAACAAGGTGTGGGGCTGGATGAACACAGCAGGCCAAGCAGCATCAGAGGAGCAGGAAAGCTTGACGTTTCGGGCCTAGACCCTTCATCAGAAATGGGGGAGGGGAAGAGGGTTCTGAAATAAATAGGGAGAGAGGGGGGAGGCGGATAGAGGAGAGGATAGGTGGAGAGGAGGCAGACAAGTCGAAGAGGCGGAGACGGAGCCAGTAAAGGTGAGTGTAGGTGGGGGGGTAGGGAGGAGATAGGTCAGTCCAGGGAGGACGGACAGGTCAGGGGGGTGGGATGATGTTAGTAGATAGGAGATGGGGGTGGGCTTGAGGTGGGAGGAGGGGATAGATGAGAGGAAGGACAGGTTAGGGAGGTGGAGATGAGCTGGGCTGGTTTTGGGATGCGGTTGGGGGAGGGGAGATTTTGAAGCTTGTGAAATCCACATTGATACCATTGGGCTGCAGGGTTCCCAGGCTGAATATGATTTGCTGTTCCTGCAGCCTTCAGGTGGCATCACTGTGGCATCGCAGGAGGCCCAGAATGGACATGTCGGCTACCGCAAGGAAGTGCTACACCTGCCCCCACACCTCCTCCCTCACCCCAATCCCAGGCCCCAAGAAGACTTTCCACAT
>JAHRHZ010000069.1:20406353-20426024 GCA_024137785.1 Ginglymostoma cirratum | reverse complement strand
TCTCTCCCTATTTATTTCAGAACCCTCTTCCCCTCCCCCATTTCTGATGAAGGGTCTAGGCCCGAAACGTCAAGCTTTCCTGCTCCTATGATGCTGCTTGACCTGCTGTGTTCATCCAGCCCCACACCTTGTTATCTCGGATTCTCCAGCATCTGCAGTACCTTTTATCTCTGATACAAATGTAATCCTCCCACTGTTCACTGATGATTGAGAAGCGCAGACTTACAATTTTAACTTCATGATGCTGCAACCTACCACAAAGAAGGAAGCTTTCTTCAATAATTGATCCATACAAATAACAATCTTCTGTCCAGCATTCATATGTGCTGTACTACTTGACATGACACATTGCATAGGTCTGATACCAGGTGATCCCCCACCCAAACGCTGAACCGACGATCATTATTTAGAAAACTTGATGGCTGCTGAAAGCATACAATGAGCTAATTAAGATGATCATTACAATATTTATTAAAAGAGAATTTTTAGATTTTTTTTAAGGTTTGTCAGGAATTAACAACTTGAACATGCAAGAAATAGCATAGCAGCTCCTCAAACCCCATCATCCTCGATTTCTTTTTACTTCAAATATTTCCGATAATATGATGCCTCAATGAGAAACATCTGATTCTTATTTTCATTGCTTTGGCGCTAATTCTTTTTTAATATACAAACCTTCACCAACACAGATTCTCATAACTATAACATGTTGCTTTAGAGACTGAACTTTATTATTTTAGACTAATTTACAATGTAGCTGAGACCAATAACTGCAGTTTGGGTTTCAAACAGGCAGAACCTGATTAACATTTCTTGGCTCTGGATTGGTCAAAATTCCATTCGGTTTAGCAATGAACTCTGTACATTATGGATACCCACACGTGCAGCATTGAATTTCTGACATCTGGGAATCAATGTTTGGAAATGGAAAGAGCAGAATCTCATGTTCCATAACGCGGATTTTTAAAAAAAAAAACTAGCAGGAAGGTTTTACAACCACCAGTTCTGAGGAAGGGTCACTTGACCCGTAACGTTAACTCCGATTTCTTTCCACAGTTGCTGCCAGACCTGCTTAGCTTTTCCAGCATTTCTATTTTTGTCAGCATTCACAGTTCCTTCTGTTTTTATTTACAACTACCTGACTGTATATGTCCAGGAGGTACTATTTCACTCCAACTCCCTCCTTAGATTGGGCATTGTCTACAGATTTACACTGTCAGGTTCACACTGATACAGCACTAATGACAAACTTGTCATGTAGATGTATCCTTAAACATATCTAAGTACTTTGTTTTAAAAAACAATCCTGTTAGAAATAGTTGAGAATATCCAAACTGTTATTTTTACTAATGACCTACTCAAAGGTGAATTCTCTTGTTAATTTTTAGACAATGAATAAAGAATTTGAAACAACAGATTTGGTAACACACAGGCAGATAAGATAATTCAGTTATGTGTGCTTTCCAGTTCCCAAAATGAGTGGCTACGCTGCAATGACCAGCTCATAGTGAATGATCTTCATATTCAAAAATACTGTGTCCTAAGCACCAACCATAAGATGCAAGTCAAGTTATATGAAAACATAAATTGCTTTTTAATTATATAACTAAATGCAAAGTTAATGAAGCTCACCTAATTTAATTCTCAGCCATAAATTTCAGTATAATAGAAAAATCGTAAATTGATTATAAAGTATTTAGTCCTTCCTTATTAAGATTAACAGCTTGAATCTGACAATACATCAAGTTTTATATGATTCTGTGCTGTTTTACCTTGACGAGTTTAATTAAAATCATAAGTTAAAAAATTAATATCTCATCCTAATGGGAAATAATCGGTACCCATTTTCTTTCTTGCAGTAATTTTCCATTACTCAAAATCGTGCATATATCACAGTGACATACCATTAAATAACTAAATTATAATGTAGTGATAATTTGATAAGGATAGCCATTATTGTGTAGGATAGTTTTGTTATGCCCTATCTCAGCACCAAGTGTCCAGACTGAGCAGGCGGTTTGGGTCTATTCATGAACTTACCAATCAGATTTACCTTATAGCACGTGGAACTATAGGAATCCCAACGCACACACTGACCAGTGAACATAGGTTTTTGACAGATTGTACTATAGAACTCACTGGTAGATTTCTCGATCAATACTTCAAGGAAAGGGATGTCGTCTGATTATTCCATTTCTCGGGTAAATTTTACTGGAGGATGGTGTAGCTTAAACTGTGTTAATAAATTTTTTGTTGCAGCTGCAGATTCAAATATCACAAAGCTGTGACCAAAACATCCTCGACTTAGAAGCATGCAAGTTTAAGAGGTCACTGGTCATTCAACTGAAGCTGCATTTCTCATGGTAACTAAAAGAGGTGTCAAGTGGTGGACCTTGAGCGGATCTCATGGCAATGCCATTTAGATGGGCATATAAGATGTTGTTAAAAATAAACTCAACTGCAGGAGTAACTAAGTTCATGAGTTTGATACAGACAGATTCAGACAGGTAGCACAGTTAGATTGCCATGATATAGTGACATGGTGCAAACGTCAATCGCTTCCTTGAGTGGTACGTTAGCAAATAAACTAGCAATGTCAAAAGATCACACAAACATGCTGTTTTTGTCAGTACGAGGTAGTGTATAATCTTTGCAAAAGTGAAGGAATCCTTCACAGCAAATGTGGAAATCTGAATCAAAACATGTTGCAATAGCCCACTAAAACATTTGGCCAATTCAGATTGTGCACAGCCAGTCAAAGATAATATCGGTCAGGAAGGAATGTAGTCCTTTTGTGTGTTTTGGGCAGCCTATACATTCAAGGACGCATGACCTGCAAAGATATATCTTGTATACAGATTCAGGCAGGTCAACAGCCTTTTGCAAATCCCATACGTGCCTCTGTAACTTGCCTTTAAGTGTTGCTGTATGATCATATAGTGTGGCAGTCTTCATAAGTATAAATTAAGCCATCATTGAGCAGAGTGTGCATTTTACTGCTGTAGTCATTTTTGTTGAGCATGACTACAGGTCCCTTGTCATGTTTATTTATATGCATATCAAGGTTTGCCTGGAGCCTACATAACAATGTCAGTTTGACCTTCACCCTCCTTTTCTCCCATCATTGGTGGCCAAGTCCTAATTTGTCCAATTCTTATTTAGTATTTGGGAATCAGAATCACAGTGATTTCTTTAAAAGACGTTGCCACATTTCCCACAGGCAACATGAAATGTCAATTAACGACATACTGACATGAATGCAGCCTCGGCATTGAGCTTTTCTTAAAAAAAACAGTAACAATATACCAGTTAATTTAAAAATTCAACTCATGATATCTTGTTAAAATATTTTCAGGAATTTTTAACTAAACACATTAGAAACAGTAAACCTTAAAGTCTTAAATTCTACTGATACTTGTATTCTTTCTACACTATTTATACAAAAGTTCCGCTGAATCAGATTCCAAATTAAATGTGCAACATAACAAAGTGTGATAAACAGAACTCTGCATTTACAGGTCGAAAATATCAGGGTTTGATTTAAATATGAAATAGTTTTGCTTTACATACGATTACAGCATTTTTTAAAAAACCCCTCTTTATGTATATTACCTTTCATATCATCCACCTTAGTCAGATTTGCTCAATAACTCTATCCAGGTTTCTGACATTGAAAATTTGAAGCAACCATACAGAGATATACAAGACAATCTGATAAGATTCACGCTTTCATTTTTACTCCCTTTGTGTGAGGAAAATATCTGACCTTTATTTGATGCAAATAGTGGAAATGAATTAAGAGAAATTGTTGCAGAATAATAAAGTATGTTGCTTTCATTAGTGAAGGAAGAACAATATGTCCTCACATTATTTCCAAAAAATAGTTGACCAATCCTTTACATAAGGCTGAAAGGAATAATATATAATGAATTGGTAGCCAATTAGTTTAGTGGATTAGTTAAGACACCTGTGCAGAAATGCAGCAGAATTCTGACAAAAAAATGTTATGCAGATCTACACTGATTTCATATGGAGGTGATGGCCCAGTAGTAGTAAAGGTAATGTTCTGAGAATACGGGTTCGAATCCTGCCACAACAGATGGTGGAATTTGAATTCAATGAAAATGAGGAATTAACAATCGAATGATGACCATGAAACCATTGTCGATTGTGCAAAAATTCATCCAGGGAAGGAAACTGCCATCCTTACCTGGTCTCCAGACCCATAAGAACGTGACTCCTAACTGCCCTCTGGACAATTATGGATGGGCAATAAATGCTAGGCCAAGGCAGCAACACCCACCCTCCACGAATAAAGACAAAACAAGATGCTGCAGAATTGTACAACTCATTTGTTCATTTGCAGAATGCATTTTCAGTGGGGCTAGCAACAATAATAAACTATAATATAAAACTTGTTCAAACAATCTATTAACACAAAACTTTACCTTATTAGCTTCCAGAGAAATGCACAGGCTAATATTCTAGATTTTACAGCAAACTGACAAATGCCAAGTGAAAGATAATTCCTGAATTACTTTCTATAATTTGTTGCATTAAGAAGAATTCAACAATCTGGTACATTATTAATGGTACACAGAGAAGTTAAATTTGTCCACATGTTTTTCTAAGCTGCAAGGTAGCAGACTCCTACTGGAACATGATATGGCACAAATCTCATGGGTAGGTTGGAAGAATGTGCAATAAAACGAATTGGACTAAAATTATGTAAAAAAAGATTCCATTAGTTCAAATGGAAGAGAATTACTGTAAGTCAGAATTATTCAAGTAACTTGTCTCCCTTCAATATAAATGGTTTAATTATTCAAAATATGGTAGCTGGATGATACAGAAATTTCATGCCCAGTTCACATTTTTCTTTCCATCAGTGCCTCACAAAGAATTTTCAACATTAATACAGCTAATTTGCAATTGGGCCAAGCAAGACAGAAGCCCTTCAAGGAGAGTGGATTCATCCTTAACTTACCACCTCAAGAGGGAGAGTGGAAAGCTGGAAAAAACAACCTTCCAATGCTCCATAAACAACAGAAAAGGACAGAGGTAATGGAGTATGTAAAAGGTGCAGTACGTTCGAAATGCGACATCAGTTCTGAGTAATGACTACAGGAAATGCATGCTTTGAAAGACAAAGGCGATAAAGTTTCAGGCAATCATATACTGTACATTAGCCTTTCAGCAATTACGCTGACATATCTAAAACTGAGCTACTATATCAATTTTTGAATTTATTTCCAATATATATTTAAAATTTCCCAATTTCCTGCACAATGAAACTCCTTTTAGATAAGTAAATTTAGGTCAGCAGCTACAAATTTTTTTGACTATCCAGATTTTTATATTAAAAAATACAAGGTGAAATTGAAAATACTGTTGAAACCCAAACTTGCATCATAACTCAGAGTGCTAGAAGTATACTGAAAGGTTCATTCTCTCAACTTAAAAGTTTTGAAAGGAATTGTACCAGTCTAAACGACAATGCAGGATATACTAATTTTATTAATCTGCCTTCAACTTCTATTCGCAATGTGGCATTGTTATCAAAACTCGAAACTGTAATTTTTCCAATGAACAAGTTCAAGAATTTCCAAACATACTAAAGCGATGGATGCTATGCTTATATATACTATGCACCTAGAATATGGAGATATTTTACACTGTACACAGAGAAAAGAAAAGAATGGAAATCTGGCTGTAGAATGTATAATTAAATACATTATAATATGTACAATGCCCATTTGGCAAACAGACCTGCTTATAAGCATGGCACTGCAGCAGTAATAATTTATCATTAACCATGGTATGTTGTATTAGAGAAAACAAGAGATATCCATGACCTTCCACTGCTTACTCCAAAAAATACGAAGTACTAAACCAACCTACTATTCCAATTAGGCTTAAACTTAATCTTTCTTTTCAAAATCATATCACATAAAGCAAAGCTAACACAATGCATAAAGAAAACTATACACATCAGTCCACAAAGAATTATAACATCCTTTCTAGAATGGATTGCTTACACTTTGATATTTGATAGCATTTTGGGATGTCAGACCCTTACAGAACTTTAGTGATACCATAGGCTACTTAATTATTATGTTAATACAGTCTTCCAGTGCGCTTTGAATTGCATTGCCAAACTTACAGTAACCTCCTACAGCCTGTCACATACATTGGCACAATACAAGATAATACTTCTGGATTATCTTCTGTCCCAACTCCAGACTTCAATCTCTATTGCTTCTATGACATAATTTTGCTGAATGAATTTCTTAAGAACTCAATTATGGTCAATGTGATTCATTAAAATCTCCTCTTTTGCTCCCCTCTGAGTTCCAGGTATGTTCTCTAACATGATCAAATTTTCAACACAGAACGTAACAGCTGATGGCCATTTGGCCTATCAAGCCCGTGTCGGCTCTTTGTCAAAGCTCTCTAATTAGTCATTACCCATAATGAGGTAAAATTTCCTGTTCAAGTATCTATCCCGTTTTCTGTATGTTCTAGATCCAAAAAACTTGTTCTGCAAGAAAATAAATCTCATGCTATTCTGCTTTCTCTAGAGCTGGTACATCTGCTCCTGAAAACAGGTTCTCTTTATTTACCATATCAAAGACCTTCATGATCTTAAACAATTGCATTCAATCTCTGTTTAATCTTCATTGTACCAAGCAGAACAATACCAGTTTCTTGTGTCTGTCCATGTAACTGGAGTTACCATTCTAGTAAATCACATCCACACACTAAGGCCTTGACAAGATCCCAGTATTTGTTGCCACAACTGATCAAACAATTGGGGCCTAATCATTCTTTAAAAAAAAATGTTTAGCATCTTCCAGGCATTGCTTCATGGATGATGAAGACTGCAATCACATAGTGACTAGTCAGGCCTGATCGTGATCATCAAATTCTCCCACAGCAGGGTGAAGTGAAGGTATGGTCGCTGCTGAGGACAACTGGATTTATTCTTTCCTCTTTCATTTTGCTACTGTGCATTTGGTGCTGAAGAGTATTTCAATATGTCATAACAAATGATCCAGGTCTGACTCCAGCATTCCTCATGGGGTTTTGAGTTTGATATGCTAGTCCGCAGGTAAATTTTAGTGCTTCATAGAAACTTCTTATGTCAAAGTATCAACATACAAATGAATCTTTTTTCTGTAAATGTGATCCATTAGTCATTACGGAAGCTCTGCAGTTTTCACTGAAATGTGCTGCATGTTTAATGGTCGATTGTATTTTTCTCTTGGCTAGCCAACTGAGCTTCATGATCTGATGTCTTTAATAAGAACATAAGACATAGACTCACAGATTTTGGATTTTCTCACTATCTTTATCAAACTAATCCCTGGTTTTCTTGTGCTGGGTCCAAAGATCTTGTTGCAAGTAGCTTTGTGTTCCCAGAGTTTTGCTGGAATAGAATCAGCAGTGAAATCAGGTTGTTACAATCTGATCTTGAAGACTGTTTGATATCTATCTCTGTAGGATGAGGTTTACAGGTTGCTGACTCAAAATATCTTGGCTAGCTTCTCTCTAGGACTCTTCTTGGGCTAAGGCTAGAAATGGAAGTTCAAATTTAAGCAAATGAGCCAGTGGTCTGTACGCCAGTCTGCAGTGGACACAACTCCAGCATACAGAATGTCATGTAGGTCACACTGCTACACCAAGATGCATTCTATTAGACACCAGTGTTTACAGTGGGGCTGCATGGATGGGGTCTCAAAATGATCTTTATGTTGAAAGAAGGTTTTGCATGTGGAAAACTGTTGTTCGGCACAGATTTCCAGGAGTAGATGTCCGTTTATACTGCAGTCTCCACTTCATCAGTTTTGAGCACTCGCCTTCGCAGCCAACGCTGATGTCAAATTGTCAAAGATGACAATGTTGTCCTTGGGAGGGACTAACTGGATTAGTTCATGGAGATCGGTGTAGAACTTAACCTGTCAGCTAGGTCAGTCTTCAAGATTGGAGAGCAACCGCGCTGATGGGAGTTGCCTGCTGCTGTTTTTGGATGGGGAGGTGCAGGGACATACGTGTCCAGAATGGTTGACTGGCAGGCTTGAAAGTTTAATGATTAACAGTTTTCTTCACATTAAAACCATCACCAAAGAGGCCTGTTCACCTTGAGGTTGATCTGGCCAGTTGCGGTTATAACCAGAGTTTGAGTTCTGTCAGGCTGCCTTGCTCTGAGAAACAGGCCTCACTCAGAGCTACTTTCTCAAGGTCTAGTCTGGCTACCTCATGGGCCACCTATGCTGAACATCATTGAGGGTGTCACAAAAGTTGAGCATTCATTGTTCTCATGTTCCAGTGGGTGAATTTCAGAATTTTTCTATTTTTTTTCACATTTGAGCTAAAGTTGGAAGTTTATGTCTTTGTATTGATCACAGAGATGCCCGTTGATCATAGTCAGCTAATTGGGTAGTGGGTTGACAAGCATTTATTTAGGCCATCTTTTCTCAGCCCCTGTCCAGTTCAGAAACAAGTAATGCTGTCCTATGTGACCAGGTGATGATACTATCTCAACGTCATCATCAAAATGATCAATATCTGAGCAGCGTGTCTGCAGGATTGGTACTTGACTGTTCAGATATGGGTGGTAACTTTTAATCTTCAGTCAGCTCTACTCACAGAGTGGACTAGAGTGTCCACTTTATCACATTCTTTTAATAGACTGCAGCATTTTTCCTACTACCATTGTTAGGTGAAACAGAGTCTCCACCCTAACTTCCACCTGTAATTCCCTGTTTACTTGCTCCTTTGACATCAGTGGTGAGTAAGTTGTTGGAGGGGTTAAGGGCAGGACTTATGCAATTAATGCTAGGGCCCTGGGTAATGTTGTCAAACAGAGAGACCTAGGGGTTCAAGTACCTAGTTTTTTGAAAGTTGCATCACAGATAGACAGGGTTGTTAAGACGACATTTAGCATGCTTGCCTTCTTTGTTCAGACCACTGAGTATAGAAGTTGGGACACCATGTTCAGCTTGTACAGGACTTTGGTGAGACCCCTTCTAAAATATCTTGTCCAGTTCTGGTCACCCAGTTATGGGAAGGATATTATTAAATCCAGGCTTCAGAAAAGATTTACCAGGATGTTGCCAGGACGTGAGGGTTTGAGTTATTAGGATAGGATGGTTAGACTGGGAAATCATTCACTGGAGCATCGAAGATGGAGGTGTGACTTAATTGAAGTTTATAAAATTATGAGGGGCACAGGTAAAGTGAACAGCAAAGGTTTTTTTGCCTAGTGTTGAGGAATTCAAACTAGTGGGCATATTTTTAAGGTGAGAGGAGAAAGACTTAAAATGGACTTGAAGGGTATTTTTTTCATGCAGAGAGTGGTTCACTTGTGGAATGAACTGCCAGAGGAAGCAGTAAATGCAGGTATAATTATAACATTTAACAGACATTTGGACAGGTACATGAATAAGAAAGGCTTAGGGGAATATGGGCCAAATGCAGCCAAGCGGGACTAGTTTAGTTTGGGAAAATTGGTTGGCACGGATGAATTGGACCGAAGGGTCTGTTTCCATGCTGTATGAATCTGTGACTCTATGGTCGTATGCCTGTCACTGTCCAGTCCCTGCAGCATTTTGAAAAGTGACAACCAATGCATGTACTACTTGAATGCCCACCTCCTTTAGTGCCCTGTAGAGTAGATTAATCTGGTCCTGGATCTTATCTGCTTTTCGTCCCATTAATTTCTTGAGCATTACTTTCTTTTATCTAATACTAATTACCTTCAATTCCTCCTTCACAAAAGACTTCAGCTTACCTAGATTTCTGGGAAAGAGAAGCATCCGTAATGGAACAGTAAATTTTGGTGAACATCACAGGTAGGCTATGTGGATTCACATTTAGATTTTATTTCCCCTGTTAGTATTAAGCAAAGTCACAGTCGATGGTTAGCACTTTCCTAATTTGTAAATAAGCCAGATGCGAATGCATAAATTTATAGACAAATAGTTTTGTGGCTACTGTACAATATTACATAGATAATTACAGATCACTGGTGTTCATGAACATGCACATGCATTAATCATTGAACAATTTAGTGTTTGTGCATTCAGAGTTTAATTAAAATGATTTCATTAAAATTTAAATTATTTACAAACCCGTTAAATAACTGCCAGTGCAAAAACACTTATTATATATTCCTTTCTCCTAATAAAAAAATGTTTCCAAATATGTTGCCTTACCTTGGGATCTGCAGTTAGTAGTTTAAAGGCTTGGTACACCTGATTTTCTTGTACACCACCACCCAGATCAAGGAAGTTTGCTGGTTTTCCTCCATGAAGTTCAATGATATCACAAGTAGCCATTGCAAGGCCAGCTCCATTTACTGTTTATAATTGAAATATCATCTTTTACAATCTTGCAAGGCATCATCTTCTAGCACACCAGTTGTTACAATACATAAAGGCATAAAAGATTAGGACATTATGAATAGTTTCATCTGAAAGGTTTTAACAACACTGACAAAAGAAGGAGATTTGCATGAAAGATGGCCCAACAAGGCTGAACAGGCTTATACTGTTGTGACACCCAAATAGAAGGCAACCCTTTTTAGTCCTATCAGCAATTCAGGAGTACTTTTTTGACTAGAGATGTAAATTTAAAGACCGTTTCTTTTCTTACTCCTTGATTAATGAAAAACACAGAAGTACATCTTCACTGAAAAGGTGAAAATTTGAGATAATAAACCAGGTGTAAATAAATACAGTTGCTTGTAAACAATAATTAGACAACATAAAAAGGGCTTCTATTGATTAATGGACAATTACAAAACTATTACAACAAATAGGCTAGAAATATAATCAGCACCCATTTTAAGAAATCCTGAACTTTCAATATAACAGAAAGGAAGCATATGGTCCTACGAGTACTGTGGTGGTATCAGGAGTGTACATTGGAATTGCATTAACAACTAAACATCTTACTTAGTTTCCTGAAGTTCTAGCAGGATCTGTTTGTCATTTTGGTAAGCCCTAGTGCCACATGCTAAATTCACCCAGCCGCATGTGGTAGTATAGAATAGAAAAGACCCTTCAGGAATGTTACATGATTATGAAGTCTGTATCAACATAAAGTACGACCTGAACAATACCCAGGCTTGATCTGATAAAGCAAAATAATATTTGGGCCACACAACAGCTCTGTAATGGCCACCTCTGACATGAGAAATTCTAAACATCTCTCATTAATATTTAATAGAATTCACACCATTGAATATCTGATCATCACTATTCTGAGTATCAGTGAGAGTTAGGCTCTTAATTGGGCTAGCAGCAGAAATGCAGTTCCAACAAGGTTAGTCGGTTAGAAATCTGCGATGAGAATTGCCATCAGCCTCCACAAAGCCTTTCCAAAGCTTACATGCCACAAGTCTGAGTTTTGAAGGGTCACCGGACCAGAAATGTTAACTCTACTTTCTCTCCACAGTCAGGTAAATGGGTTACCTCCAGAAAAGCTAGGAAAGGTAGGTAGGTAGTGTAGGTCCGCTTCTCAAACAACTAGTGTGTTTTGGAACATGTATCAGGTTTCTAGTATTGAAACTGGCTATACCATAATGAGGGATACATCAAGTTCCACGTGATCGATTGTGATAGGGGAGTTTCTAGTCAGGGATGCAGCGAGACATCAGAATGGTGTGTTGCCTCCCTGGTGCCAGGGTCAAGGGTGTCTCAGAGAGGGTGCAGAATATTCTCAAAAGGGAGAGTGACCGGCAGGAGGTCGTTGTATATATTGGTACGAATGACATAGGATTTCTTGCATATTTCCAACATGTGACGTTCTCATGTCGAACCGTGAAAAGATGTTATGGTACACTGGGTGGTAGGGAAAGAGCAGCATTCACTTAGAGAGGTTCTAACACAATAGCCTGTGTAGCTTGATTTCTGTAGCTGCAGTTTCTGTGACAGTCAGACAGGTGATGATGTAAATTAGCAAAACATTTACAAACGTGAGCTTCTATTTCCAATCTAATACAACCTATGTGCCCCCGAAAGGTTTTCCTTTTCATTTCCCTCCCACTACAGGAACTGAAAAGGGTTATTTGTAGCTGGCAGCAATTAATCTGATGCAAATCTGGGCTTTAAATATGACCCTGGCAGCAGAAATCCTGGAAGATCCCAGTAGTGGTGAATGCCTCAAGCAAGATAGTGCATGCATGGTACTGTAGAGATGTGATAACATGTAATGAGGTGAGTGGCGCAGAATTGCTCAAGATAACACGCTATAGCTCAGACAGAGAAAAGCCCTTCGTTAAATTCTCCAAAATTTTAGAAAATTCAGTCCTTTGTACTAAAATTGTGGATGAATTAGAGCATATATGAGGAATCTGGAAGGTGTCTCTGTAGGTTCATTCAGAAATGAAGTAGCAAAAGAAGGTACTGGGGTTTAGTCAATGATCGGACTAAGCTTACATTTTAATAATGAACAGGACTTGGCAGTTTAAACCTTAGTTCACTGTGAAACAGAGTATAGGGGTTGGGAGGAAGATTATGTATTTTTTCATAATGACCAAATAAGATGCCTATGGTCTTTCCAGTGTTTAACTGGAGAATGCAATGACAATAACTCAACTACTTCAAATTCAAACTGACTAAAAACAAAATTCAACTGACAAACATGACATTATATTTTCGAAGAAAATTACTCAGACAGCTCATTTCAACCAAAACATTTTACAATTGCTTCTGGGTGCATCAACAAAGAATCTCTCTTTTTAATACGGCAAAAAAAATTAGATTTTTCATTCAATTAAAAATTCTTTCCAATAGCTTAACTCACTTGGTCCACTTACCAAAGCAAGCAATATTTCCATCCATACCGACGTACTTGAGGTCATACTTTGCAGCTTCACATTCCAGGGGATCACTTTCTGATGTATCATTCTGAGAAAAGATTTCCTTCTGTCTGAATTCTGCATTGTCATCAAAGTTGATTTTGGCATCGAAACACACAACTAAAAGGCCAAGATAGGAATGAGTTTGAAAAATAACATTTATAAATTGTTTCATAAAGTTCCTCCATTCAAATATCTGCATGAATGGTACTTAAACTAAAGTTCTTTAAACAATTTAGACAGACTTCTCACCTCATGTCTATATCAGTTTAAAAGAGCTGAATGCTATGGATCTATTAGGAGCATCCCTAATAGAATACAGTAACAAAGCAATCTGTATATTCCAGTCTAAGTTCTAATCACAGTCTTTACACTTTGACCCAATCTTTCCAAGCTTCCTTAGCATTGTAGATGATAAAGCCAAGTTGTAAATTGTTTCAGTCACAAACCATGAATGATTTATTTGAATATTTGTAATATAAAACTTAGCTTGATTCATTGTGTCATTACTATCTTACAAAAAAAAAATGACATTAACATTTTCATTATTTTGCCGTATATATTTCCAAACGTGCTACTTCAAGGAATCTAGTTGAAACGATCACTAGTAGAAATATAGACCCCTTTAAGGGCAAACTAGAACTGCTCCAAAGTTGATTAAGAGTAATTTAAGAGTAAGTGACATTAATTAGATTTTGGATTTAGAATTAAGTTCTTCTTCAGTGGCAGCATTGGCTTCTGGACAGAAAAAAGGTAGAAACTGCTGTTTGTGATGAAGTATAGAATTATAACAAAACTTCTGTAAATCTCAAAGTATTTTACTGCTTAATTCAACATATGGTTATTGGTATGTAAATAAAAATATTCATAATTGTTAACAGATGCCGATTCCCATTCCTGGTCTTAGGTAGAACTCCTAAGCAAATACCAAGACCTTGTTGCACAATTCTTTAAAAGGTGGCATTGGGATTAAAAGTGTAGGTTTCATTGATGCTTGGGGTTTCCCCACTTCCTGACACGTATGGCACCTGTGGCAAAATTTGACCACATCTTCATGTAATGCTGACCAATAATGATGTTTCATTACTTCAGCCTGGGTTTTCCTAATACCCAAGTGACCTGCCATTGGAATTCTATGGGCCACTCGTAAAAATTTATTTTGATACTCCACCTGATGGACTACTGCCCAGTCCTCATCAGCTCACTTTTGATCTGATCTCAATTTCCTTAGCTGTACTTTGCCTTTCAAATAATAACACTCGGGTATTAGTTCTAATTCAATTTCTAGGTTGGCTATGTGATACAACTCTCTCAATTTAAAATCTGCTTGCTATATCTCTGTTAAAAACCGATGGCCTAAACATGTGAGCCCCATTCTCTTTACTTTCATCATTTTTAAAAAATTGCATCCAATAACCTAAGTTCCAAGTTAACTCCTTTTTGTGCAGATGATTCTTCTTCTTGACAAATTCAACAGGCCTGAGATTGTATCACAAGAGAGTCAGGAAACAATTCGGGATGTTCCTCCTGTAACATCTAGGGTTATTTTACCTCTACTAGCTGTTCTAACTTCAGTAAGGCCAATATGTTTGAACCAGGTAGGTATTTTCCCAAAACCAGATCAATTTCCTTCTAGGATTTTTTGCACTACTCCTCAACAACTTCTCCATTAACTCAGTCACTCTTTAATCCAGCTCTGTATAACTGAATCAGTTTGTAGCCTCAATGTATACCTCCAATTAATACTTTGTTAACCTTTCTGGAAGACAAATGATATTATCAACCAGGCTGACCTGCTCCAGTGTCTCTCAATGTTTTTATTCTTTAGCTTTTTGGTTTGAAATACAGGGAATAGCTCTCATTTTGAAATAAGATATTCAGAACCTCCCCCTCCAGTGGATCAATTCTCAACAATAACTAAAAAAAAGTTTTCTTGACCAAGTCACCTCTTTTCTCTTAGTAAATTCTCACAGAAACATGTTCTCTGTGTATTTTAGCTACCGTTTCAATACAGCAATTATTTTCTAATATCACCATTTCTTGGGCATTCCTACTAGTCCAATCAGTCTCCAATTTAACTTCCAACAACTAGCTTTGGTATGTGGTTTTTTTTAAACAATGGAAATAGATTATTTTCTTATCACTTCGGGTTCTAGCATGTCTGCTTTGGTATCCTTCTGCCTGCTCCTTAAAACCAGTTCCTCTTCCATTTCTGAAATATTCCATAACAGTGATGGTCTCTTACCTTCTTAAAACCTTTCTCTAACTACAGTGATCAAAACCACTGATCCCACAGTACTTATTTTTCACTTGTGGGTTCTACAGATGTCTACTAGGTTTCTTTCTTGTAACCATAAATTTTAGTTGATATTCTTCAAGGACAAGCTGATAAACATTAAGTATTGCTTTTTTAATTATTTCATAGTTACAGATTGTTCTTCTGATTAACTGGATTACACCTTCATAGGTCTACCTGTCAAAACACACTGTAAAGTTAAGGTCCAAAATCTATTGGCCACTTTATCTGCCCAGCTACTTTTTCAAAATGAGATTTTTCAGATTTTCAACTCCATCCTCAGTAAATTTAGAGACCTTGCATGTATTTCTAATTGAATCAAACCTTTCATTGGAATCAGAAACGTCCTCTGAATACTGACTCTTCTTTCCTTCTTTATTCTAGCTTTTCTCTGGCCATGTCACGTTGTCTGATAATCCATCTCTTTGGAGTTCAAGCTTTTTAAATTTCTATTTCCTTGCCTTTTTGCTTTGTCCACTTTTCCAGCGCTGATACCTTTTCATTCTCTTCTCTTTCCATTGTGCTTTGTTTTTCTTCATCTTCCCTTCTCTTTTTTCTTCCAATTCAAATCTTTTCATTTTATTTCTCTTTTCCCTCCAATTTCAGTTTAAAAAAAATCCATCTGAATATCAACTAATTCCAGCAATGAATTTTAATTTCAGGTTTAATCTGCTCCTAATTCTAACCAATTCTACCATATTAGGTGCATAAGACCCTGTTTATTTCTAGCTTCAATTCACGTGCTCGCTCAGCCTAGCCTTAGCCAAAGATTTCAAATAATCCATATTGTATCTTCTGGTCCCAAACAAAGTGTCATCAACATTCAATACTTTTTTTGACTATCCAATCTGTGGAATGAACTTTGCCACAACACTCTTGTTGATGTCCAAAACCTCCACTCACCCATTTCTTCAACATGGACCCCACATTCCTCTTAAAGTCAATGAATTCAAGGCCTGGTCAAGAGCCTCTTTTGATCTCAGCTGTTGCAAGTACTCAACAAGTCAGAATTCAGAATGAGGCCTGGATTGAGAGTTTAATCTTGTTTAGTTAGTTACTGTGGTGGTTAGTCACTGAAACAGTATTCTAAGAGGGCACTTTAAAGTCAACCACATTTCTGTTTCTGTGTCAGCAGTCACTTTTAGATCCTACTAGATAAAATGGCACATTTCCTTCCCTAAAGGGTTGCTCCTAATTCTGCTAAACTCCAGTGAATACAGTCCCAACCTACTCAAACTCTCCTAATAACAGGAGTCTCTCCATTCCTGGAGATTAGTGAACCTTCTCTGGATTACTTCCAACGTCAGCATATCTTTCCTTAGACAAAGGGATCAGAACTATTCACAGTATTTTAGGTGTGGTCTAATTAATGCCTTGTACAGTTTTAGCAAGAATTCTTTATTTTTGTATAAATAAAACAATATAGAAAATATATAGAAGTAAAGGCATACATCTATCTGCCTTCCTAATTACTCAATTTGTACACTAGTTTTGTTTTCTCATTTATGTATAAGGACTCTCAAATCCCTCTGCGTTACAACCTTTCTCTATTTAAATAATATTCAGCTCCTCTACTCTTCCTGCCAAAGTGCATAACCTCACATCTTTCCGTAATATATTCCACATGCCAAATTTTTGCCGACTTGCTTAACTTGCACACATCCATCTTGGGAATCATTTAGCTCAGTTGGCTAGACAGCTGATTTGTAACACAGAATGACACCAACAGTGTAGGTTCAATTCTTTCACAGGCTGAGTTTACCAAGAAGTCCCTGCCTTCTCATCCTTGCCAGAAGTGTGGTGAACTTCAGGTTAAACTCCCACCAGTGGCCTCTCTCTAATGAGAGAGCATAGAACAATACAGCGCAGAACAGGCCCTTCGGCCCTCGATGTTGCGCTGCCCTGTGAACTAATCTAAGCCCACCCCCCTATACTATCCCATCATCATCCATAATAGAACATAGAACAAAAAGCCCTATGATCCTCTGGGATTATGATTATGACTATATCCATTTGTAGACTCCTTGTGGCATCTTGGTGACTTGCCTTCCCACCTATTTTTGTGTCATCCGCAAACTGGACAATACACCCACTTGCCTCATTCAAGTGATCAATACATGTTGTAAATAACTGGCAATCCAGTAGTTACAGGTTGCAATCCCAAACATATTTCCTTTATTCAAACTCTGTATTCTATTAATTAGTCAATCCTTTGTGCATACAAATATACTTCCCTATTACCAAGTGCAATACTTTATCAAATATTTTTGGAAACCCAAATATATTACAACCACTGGTTTCCCTTTTGAGCAAATCAGCCTATAGATACCTGCTCATGCCTCCTTCCATTCTGAATAAGGGTTTTATATCCTCATTAGATTTCCTATTTATTTCTCTGTTGATAGTGAGTGTATTTATTTCCTCCCCTCTCCCCACTTGTCCCTTGATTATTTAGCATTTTTGGAATAGTATTAGTGTCGACTACAGTGAAGATTGATGAAAAGCATACGTTCAGTGCCACTGCCAATTCTGGTTCCCTATTATTATTTTGTCAACCTTCTTATCTATGGGGCCTATATTACCTTTGGCCTCTCTCTTCATTCTCATGAATTTAAAAAGCTCTTCCTGTCGTTCCTATGTTACATGTTAGTTAACCCTCAGTTTAGCTTCTTTTTTTTTTCATTAGCTTTTAAACTTACCCAATCCTTTTGTCAATTGATTGGAAAAAAATAAATACTATCTTTAACATCCTTGATTAACCATGGTTTATCCCCTTCCTACAATCCTTCTTCCTTACTGGGTATATCTTTATATATCTGAATCATGAACAATCTTCTTAAATGTCTGCCATTGTTTATCAATCATCTTTTTTACTAAACTCCTTTCAAAGTCCATCCAAACAACTCTGCCCTCAATCCTTTGTAGTTACCTACAAGCTTAGCATAGTTGTTTTCAACCCAAGTTCCTCACTCAATGAAAAATCAGTACTCTCAGTAAAGAACTCTCTTTGCACAAAAGCCATTTATTTCAAAAAACCTGTTATGGTCTTCTACACAGACGGACTTCACAAGAATCATGCTCAGAAGGAAATAAGTGGCAAATAGAAGAGACAGTGATCCCAATGCAGTTCAAGTTTCAGATGCAGCAGCTTTGCCTGAGTTTAAAGATATTAAAAGTGTTGCTGCATTAAAAGTTGCCTATTTCATATTTCAATTTGGAAACACTTAAGGGCCAGTGATGACTTTTCATTCACTCACATGTTGTTGGCATCATTGGCGAGGATAGTATTTATTGTCTACACCTTGTCAAAGCAGCAATGGAGGATTGGAGATATAGATCCAAATCAGGATGCTATGCATCTGAGAGAAGAACGTGCAGATGCTGGTGTTCCTGCCCATTTGCTTTGATCTTAGAAGTGGTAGAGGTCAGTGGTTTGGATGGTGCTGTCTTCTCCTTTGATGTTATTTCCTTTGTCATTCGAGAAGTTCTACATTTATTTGGCCTCTTCTTTTCCCCTCAGGCAATATATTTTGACCATACAAAGTCCAAATTCTCTTTACAGGGAGCACATTGTTTAGTTGGCTGAATTCTGCAATGCATTTTGGAGATAGCGTACACTGTTGACAATGTACATCATTGATGAATGAAGTGAATGTTGAATGAGGTGGATAGGTTGCTGATAAAGCAAGCTACTTTGATTTGGATGGTGTTGAGATTCTTGGGGGTATTGGAGCTGTCCCCATCCAAGCAAGTGGAGAGTGTTTCATCACAATACTGACTTGTATGTGGTTGACTGCCATTGGGGAAACAGAAAGTGAGTTACCTTGTTGGACTTCTCTGCTCTGAATGTCAAGGGAGATTAGAACAGATTATAGCATTATGAGGTTTAGGAATAGGTTGCAGAGCAATCCAGAGTAAACATAATTAAATGATAACACCACTGTAGTTGCACCAAACCACAGGGTGGCTCTCTCAGTAGTGACAGAATGAACTGATGATCATTTAACTAGAGGGTCACCATGTCTTAGGCAAGGGGAGAGGTTGAGAAGGTGAGTCCTTCGTGGGAAGTTTAGCCGGTGTGGGAATTGAACCTGCGTTGTTGGCATCATCCTGCACTGCAAATCCAGTCTGAGGTAAGCAACTCCACACCATGCCCCCACCCGACCCAAACATAATTTTGAATGGGCCAGCTTCAATGGCTTGAGAAACGGTAAACTGGAAACGAAGACTGCACTGTAAAACTGTAACTGACCAATGTGCTCCCTCTAAAGAGAAGTTAGACTTCATATGGTCAAAACATATTGCCTCAGGGGAAAAAGGAGGCCAAGTAAATGTAGAACTTCCTGGATGACAAATGAAATAACGTCAAAGGAGAAGATCAGAAAATCAGATGAAGATCAACATGAAAAATGACAGTTTGAAGCACGTTGAGAACTAAGCTGAATATAGAAGATTCAGAGGGGAAATGAATGAGAGAAGTAAAATGAATGAGAGAAGTAAAATGAATGAG
>JAHRHZ010000069.1:20366042-20406343 GCA_024137785.1 Ginglymostoma cirratum | reverse complement strand
GAGAAGTAAAATGAATGAGAGAAGTAAAATGAATGAGAGAAGTAAAAACAGGCAGAGCAAGATCCTGAGAAACAAGTGTAAACTGGCATAGATCAAAGTACCTTTTCACCAAGTTGAAAAACTACAACTTTTATGGCAGAAACCATGAGTTACTAAATCTTTCCAGAGGGGGGAAAAAACTTTGGAAACAATTAAGAATGGTTGATAAAGGAGCAATGAATAAATAAATTGCTATGGAACCATTGCTTCTTAAATACAAAAGTCTGAATAACAGGATAACAGAATTTTACACAAAGGCTTTACTTTCTTTCCTTATATGGACCTGCACACACAGCTAATTGGCTAGCTGAACACTGCAATGTTCCCTACAGAAATGAAACAAGAAGGTTTTCTGGAAACCTGACTTACAAGAAAGGAAAAAAGAATCCTTAAATACTCTAAAGTAATGGAAACAAACTGGTTCTGTCCAAAGAATCATAAATTACAAAGTTACCATGTATAGCATCCAAATGCCACCACGGCAAAGGCCAACCTCTCACTATTTTTTCTTCAGTTAGAATTTGATTATTCCAAAAAGCCATAAAAACTATATTTCCTTATAAACAAGTCAGACCTCTCAAAGTTTAAAAAAAAAGTAATTAAAGCAAATGCAAGAACAATACAAAAGCATTACATAGTACATGCCGGCAATTTGAAAAAGAAACATAGATTACTGCAGGTTGATAACATTTTATCACCGATCTGGAATATTAACTTTATTTCTCTCCCCACAGCTGCTGCCTGATCAGTTGAGAGTATCCAGCGCTGTCTGTTTTTATTTCCTTTATTGACGAGCAGTGATTGCTAATAAATGTAATAAATCATTCATAAGAATCACTACTTGGTTGCTTTTCCTTATAAGATGCAGCAAAGACTGTAAGGTCATTTTAAAATCCTACAAATTCAGGGCAGCACGGTGGCTTAGTGATTAACACTGCTGCTTCACAGCGCCAGGGACATGGGTTCGATTCCAGACTCAGGTGACTGTCTGTGTGGAGTTTGCATGTTCTCTCCAAATCTGTGTGGGTTTCCTCCAGGTGCTCTGGTTACCTCACACAATCCAAAGATGTGCAGGTTAGGTGGATTGGTCATTCTAAATTTCCCACAGTATCCAAGGTTGTGCAGGCTAGGTGGATTAGTTATGGGAAATGAAAGGTTACAGAGATAATGTATGAGGGTTAGGTCAGGGCGGGATGCTCTTCGGAGTGGACTGAATGGCCTGCTTTCAGACTGTAGGGATCCCATGAAATAAGCTAAGGATGGGCCCGAATGGAACGTAAATAATCAAATCTTAAACAGTCAAAAACACGCCTTCATCCTGTTTATTCATTGGACAGTTGGTTTCTTGAGCTTAAAAACGGAAAGAACTGTGGATGTTGTAAATCAGAAACAAAAACAGAAATTGCTCGAAAAGCTCAGTTGGTCTGGCTGCATCTTGGAGAGAAAGCAGAGTTAACGTTTCAGGTCTGGTGACCCAAATTCTGAGGAAGACTCACTCGACTTGAAATGTTAACTCTGATTTCCTTCCACAGAAGCTGCCAGACATGCCAAGCTTTCCCAGCAATTTCAGGTTTATTAAGCTGCTTAACAGGAATTATAACATTTAAATGAGACTTGATTGTTAGATTTTGGGAGCTGTTTGATTTAGCAGTTACAGACTGGGATTCCCAGGAATTGGAAAAGCCAATACCTATTATCACAATTCTTTCTTCTTTCAGACAGGAGTTTATCTTTGTCATTCTCTTCTGAAGAGAGCTGAGTAGATTGCATCCCTCAATATATTCAAAGTTGACAGATTTTTGATCTACAAGGGAGTCCCAGGACTGATGGGAATATGGACTTAAGGACATTATCAGATGAGCCATGGTTTCCTGGAATGGCAAAGCAGGATAAAGGGACTGAATGTGCTACTCGTTTTCTAATTTCTGATCAACTTACGAAGGTAGGCAGGAGCTGTCACACCCAGTGTGCCTTGCACTGTCGGTGTGCCAGGAGGGTCAGGCATGGTTCTTCCTGGTCCTTATAAGCAGTTTTGGTTGACTAACACCTCCTTGACAATAACAGAAACAAAAATTGCTGCTGAAATTCAGCAGGTCTGGCAGCATATGTGGAGAGAAAGCAGAGTTAACATTTCAAGTCCAGTGACTCTTTCTCAGAATACGACAATCTTTATCCTTCTCCTCACCGAAGTGCTCTGACACCCCCAACATATCTCAATATTACACAATGTTTGGAGGCTACAACACAAAGACATAATTGGCATGTTATTTCAGTGTAGTGGTGAGAGACTGCTACTCTTGTTCAAGATGTTGATTTAAGAGGGGACATCAAAGGCCTCATATGCTTCTTAAGTTGAATGTAAAAAAAAAAAAATCACATTTCACAATTACGAACATGAACAGGAAAATATCTTGAGTTTGGTCAACACTTACTATTTACAGAGCCTAAAACTGCTGAATGGAGTCTAAGATCTGTCAGTTTTGGTCTATAAGTTTCTAATAACTCTCTGCAAACATTGAATTAATTGTTATAGTGATTACTTGGAGGATTAATTTATTACTTCGATCAATAAATCCAATAGCTACCAGCAAATAAGTCAATATGGTGTTCTCTACGTCTGCATCTTCAGAAGAGTAAAAAATTCATTGTTAATTCAAAAGTATTAATACTTTTCATTTCAAAACATAAAATTCAGTCAGACTTGCATCACTTGGAAGGTAGATACTGTAGCTGCAAAGGAGCAGAATCTGCAATGATCATCCTCTGAAAACGGTCAGTGTCCTTTTCCATTTGAACTCAGCTAAAAATTATGTCAGGAAACATGTTTCTTAATATTGTCCAAAAGTTTTTATTTGAATTTTCTATTACATAGATGCAAATAATATTGTAATGAATTGCTCAGTGTCAAAAGTATTTTCTTTACTACATAAATTGATAATGCACAGTTAGCTTCAGTTCCTCCAGTTTTACAAAAGGGAAACCCAGTTTGACAAATTTAGTGGAGTTTTTGATGGTATATTTGGTGCTGTAGATAAAGGGGAATCAGTCAGTGTAGTATATTTGGATTTCCCAAAAGCATCTGATAAAGTCCTGTACAAAAGGATGATGGGCAAGATTGGAGCTCTTAGAGTTGCGGCAACATATTAGCATGGATAAAGATTGGTTAATGGACAGGAAGTAAAGAGTAGACATTATGGGTTATTTCCAAGTTGGCAAGGAATGGTTACTGAAGTTCTGGAAGTGCCAAGATGGCAGCTATTTACAATATACAGTCATGACATGGATTAAGAGACAGAGTGAAATGTGTCTAAGTTTGTTGATGATGCAGAGAGGTCCAAGTTCAAACTCCATATGTCTTCAAAGGTGTGTCATAACATGCCTGAACAGGTTGATTAAATATATTTTAAAGCTAGGTGGAAATGCAAACTGTGAGGAGGAGACAGAGGCTGCAAAGAAATATAGATAAGCATAAAATGTGGACAATAGATAGCAAATGGAGTACTAATGTGGAGATTTATGAAGTTATATATTTTGGCCCTGAGAACAGAAAAGCAGAATACTTTTAAAAAGATCTGAAACTTGTTAAAGTTGAAGTTAATGTTCAGAGTGACATTTTTATACATGTACATGAACACAAAGTTAGCATACGTATATAGCAAGCAGTTCAAAACGTTAATGGTATGATGGCCTTTATTGCAAGTGAATTAGAATACAGCAATACTGAAGACTTGTTGTGAATGCACAGGGTTTTTATTGCACATGAATTAGAATGTAGGAATGAAGGAGTCTTGCCACAAATGCACAGGAGCTTTATTGCAAGGGATTAAAATACAGGCTTAAAGAAACCTTGCTACAAATGCTCAGGACTTTGGTGAGACCAAATCTTCCTGTACTTTTGTTCTCCAAGTTTAAGGAATGATACATTGGAGGTATTACAGAGAAGGATCTCTAAATTGGTCACTTTGACGAAAGAGGTGGCCTTTGCTGAGATAGGAGAAAACCGGAACAGACTGACAGGCAGTGTCATTGAAGCACACAAGATTCTGAAGGGACTTGACAGATTAGTCACAGAAATTGTTTTGCTGGTTAAGTAATCTAAAATGCCATTGACAATCTCAGGATAAGGGGCTAATGGTTTAAAAGTGAAGTTAACAGAAATTATTTCGCGCAAAAGGTTACAAATCTTTGGAATGATCTACCCAGAGGATTATCGACACTCAAACAGAAGTTGCTGGAAAAGCTCAGCAGATCTGGCAGCATCTATAAAGAGAAAATCAGAGTTAATATTTTGGGTTGGGTGACTCTTCCTCAGTCCTGATTTATAGCATCCACAGTTCTTTCGGTTTTGATTATGGATACTCCATCATTGAATATATTTAAGGCTAGGACAGATAGATTTTGGATCTCACAGGTCAGCAAGTGATGAAGGGAGCAGTAGGGTAATAGAGTTGAAGACAGAGATCAGCTATGATTTCAACAAACCGTACAGCCCTTTTTTTATATTCTTGAATACCATATCACAATAAAATGACTAATACATACAAAAAGGAAAGTTTTCATCTGCTTGAAAATTATTGTTCTTGAACTGCAGAACAGAGAATTAAAGCTAAATGAGACTGATACATATTTTCTAAAATGCCACTATCCTCTCCTCAATACATTCTATACCTCTGTTTACAATTTCTTTGCTCTGTTAGGTAAGAATAAATTCTGGTAACTTAGAGAGCTATACATGAATATTAATGAAGAAATTGCCTGATCAAAAAAAAGCAATATTGTAATGCTTTTTAATAGCTGATTAATTACAAGCTATATCCATGGAGATTTTACAACAGCTGCAGGTCTAAAAATCTGAACCACCAATACACCACTTCTGAGCAGTGAATTCTGACAGCAATAATCATTTGATCTAACAACTTCCATCCAGGGTCTGAGTGTTAAAGCAAAGTACAAAAGACAAGATGTCTAGTTAGAGGGTCACTTCCAATTCAGGAAGTAAAATTCATTATTTATCCCCGAAAAGGGAAAGGAATGATCAGGGATAGTCGAGATAACAAGCATGGGGCTGGATGAACACAGCAGGTCAAGCAGCATCATAGGAGCAGGAAAACTTGACGTTTCGGGCCTAAACCCTTCATCAGAAATGGGGGAGGGCAAGAGGGTTCTGAAATAAATAGGGAGAGAGGGGGAGGCGGATAGAGGATGGATAGAGGAGAGGACAGGTGGAGAGGAGGCAGACAAGTCGAAGAGGCGGGGATGGAGCCAGTAAAGGTGAGTGTAAGTAGGGGGGTAGGGAGGAGATAGGTCAGTCCAGGGAGGACGGACAGGTCAAGGGGGCGGGATGATGTCAGTAGATAGGAGATGGGGGTGTGGCTTGGGGTGAGAGGAAAAACAGGTTAGGGAGGTGGAGATGAGCTGGGCTGGTTTTGGGATGCGGTTGGGGGAGGGGAGATTTTGAAGCTTGTGAAATCCACACTGATGCCATTGGGCTGCAGGGTTCCCAGGCTGAATATGATTTGCTGCTCCTGCAGCCTTCGGGTGGCGGTTTTGCATGAAGGAAACAGTGTCTCATAAACTGGAGTGGGTTTTTTGAGGAAGTAACAAAAAGAATGATAAGGGCAGAGCAGTAGACATTGCTTACTTGGACTTTAGTAAAGCCTTTGACAAGGTTCTGCATGGTAGACTAATTAGTAAAGTTAGATCACGTGATTCAGGGACAACTTGCCAATTGATGAGGAGACAGAGGATGGTGGTGGACGGTTGTTTATCGGACTGGAGGCCTGTGACCAGTGACATTCTGCAGGGAACGGTACTGGGTCCACTTTTTTTCATCATTTATATCAATGATTTGGATGAGAATATAACAGACATAGTTAGTAAGTTTGCAGATGATACGAAAGTGGACAATTAGGAAGGTTATCGAAGATTACGAAGAGATCTTGATCAATTGGGTCAATGGGCTGAGGAGTGGCAGATGGAGTTTAATTTGGACAAATGCGAGGTATGGCATTTTGGTAAAACAACAAGGGCAGGACTTATGCAGTTAATCGTGGGGCCCTGGCTAGTGTTGTAGAACAGAGAAGCATAGGTGTTCAGGTATATAATCCTTTGAAATTTGCATCACAAATAGACAGGGTGGTTAAGAAGGCGTTTAGCACACTCGCCTTCTGATGCTCAAAGGTCTGAGCAATGAGTCGGGACATCATGCTGAGGCTGTACAGGATGTTTGTGTGTACAGTTCTGGTCCCCCTGTTGTAGGAAGAATATCATTAAACTGGAGAGGGTACAGAAAAGATTAACCATGATGTTGCCAGGAATAGACAGTTTGAGTTAGAAAAATAGGTTGCATGGGCTAGGACTTTATCTACTGAAGTGTAGGAGTTTGAGGGGCAACCTCGTAGAGGTTTATAAAATCATGAAGGGCATAGATAAGGTGAATAGCAAAAGTCTTTTCCCTAAGGTGGGGGGAGTTCAAAATGAAGGGGCATAGTTTTAAGGTGAGAGGAGAAAGGTTTAAAAAGGACGAGGGGCACGGACAGCTGTTTGTGCGTGGAATGAACTGCCAGAGGAAATGGTAGATGCAGGTACATTTGCGATGTTTAAAAGACATTTGGATAAGCACATGAATAGGAAACATTTGAAGGGATATGGGCCAAATGCAGCCAGGTGGGACTAGATTAATTTCAGAACATGATTGGCTTGGACTAGTTGGACCTTAATCTCTGAGTCCATGCTGTATGACTCCAAGATAATGCTATTCTTAACACCTATGGTGCAAAATTATATTTTTTTTGCTTCCCGAGAAAGCAAATAAAGAAACATCTTGTAATATTGCAAAACATGCGATGAGAAATAATGAATGACCAATGACTTCTCACCAAATAAATTCAAAGTTCAATATAAAGAATGACTCCAAATTATTATTCACTTCCCAGATAATTACAAACAAGTAATTTGCCTCGTAAATGCCATGACTTGACTGTATTGCATTTAGCTACAGCACACAAGATTGCTGATTTTGACAAGCATGCCATAATTCATGTTATGTGGTCAGTTCTGGCACATTGTCGTGCAGTGTAAATCAGACTAAAGCATGTGCAGAATGTAGAGCACAGATAAAGGCCATTCAGCTCAACTGGTCTATTCCAATGCCATTCTTCAAACAGCCTTCTACTACTCTTCTCTATTGCATATATTAGTACAATATTCTATTCCCTTTCCCTTCATGTTTGTCTGGCATGTCCTTAAGTCTCTCAATGCTATTCACCCCTACCAAACCTGGAGATGGCAAATGCTACATTACCACTCCATAGATAAAGGACACTTCTCCTGAACTCCTGATTGGATTTATTGGTGACTGTCTTACGTATTTGGGAGACAGAGACGAGGTCGTCATAGGAAGAGAGTTAGAGATTCATACAAATAGAAATAAAGGGCAAGAAAGGTCGTCTAATGCACGGTGGGTGAATTTCAAATAAAGATGTGTACAGCAAAAGAAGAAAACACAAAATCAGAGGCATATTTGACAGACTAAATATAGAGGGAATGGAAGCAATAGCCAGAGAAGGGCTGAAATCAACAAGAGGCTGGAAACAGTTATTGATCCAAATTGACAGTACTATCACCGCAATAACAACAGCAATTGCAAGGAAAGTAAACCTAATGCCATTAAAAATAATGATTGCAATTGCCCCACTTTGTAGCTCCATTAAACACTGCTTAAATCTTTTCAGTGGTAATGAATTGAAGAATGGTAGTGACAGATGAGGACTGAGTTTGCTACCAAATAGTTAACATTCAATGTTGCACATTTCCTATTTCAAATTCATCACAAAAGTCAATTTCAAATATTGATTTAAATATATTACCTAATAAGAACTGGACATGTGATTTTTGCAGGAAGCCCAATATTAGCAACATGATGTGCAACATAGCAACAACACCCCACAATCAGAAAGCCAAGATCTGGGAGGAGTGCACAAGTTCAATTATATACAAGATGTGCAACATCATTTTGCTTGCTCTGTAATTCTCCCTCCAGACTACAGATGGTAAATTTGATAGCACTTAAAATGGACACAAGAAGTTCTTTAAATCATATTCTTTCATGTTTCTATAAGATTCCCCCTCATTCTTCCAAACCGAGAATAGAGGCACCCTCTCCTTAATTTCTTCTCACACGACAGTTCCACTATCGCAGGTATCATTCTGGCACTGCTGCACTCCTTCTATGGCAAGTAGATTCTTCCTTAGCAAGGGGCCCACAGTACTGCAGGGGTGGCCTAACAAGTGTTCTATATGATTGAACCAAGACTTCTTTGCTCCTGAGCTTAAATTTCCTTGTAATGAAGGCTAATATACCATTTGCCTTCTGAACTGCTTGCTGCACTTGAAAGTTAGCTTTCATCTTCAAAAATGTGGCATTATCATAATATACATATGAAACAGGGTATGCAAATCTCTTGACACTGATTCATCATTTTGATGCCTTTAGAAAAAACTGTAATTTTGGTCCAGATGGCTTTACTTATTCCACATGGTTCTCCCAAAGCTTGTCAACATGCAGCCATTTCAGGCTCATGTTTTTGTCTTTTCAAAAAACATTCGAGTCCACAGTTAATCTCGGGTCTAACAATCAGATGATGGAAGTTAAAATTTGATAGTCTATTTTCACGACTATTGTAACAAATTTAACTAAGAAATAAGCTTTAACTATCATTGGTGAGCAGATCCTTCTTGATACTGAATGTGTGTTCAGCATCCCCATCTTTAGTGGGGCATTAACTGGAACAAGGAACTCCACAATGGCACCACTGGCATCCAACCAGCAGTACACACTGATGCCACTACATAAACTTCTCTGCACACTTCCTGTCACTGTTTGCTACATATTCACTAATGCTCTCAACAAATATCCAACATTCAGTACGGCTTGCCACAAAAATGTATATGTGCTGTGGATGCCATTCGGTCAAACAGCATCTGTAATGCCCAAATAATTCAATTTTGAGGCATAGTTGAGCACTGAAGAATGAACTGTTTCTTAGGAGATGTCAGGAAAAGAAAATCAGAAATGAACGTATAAAATACGCAGTCTGTCTGACACTTCCTTGTTCAGGTATTTTGCGCTTTGGCTTTTCTCCAATAAAACTGGAATCAGTACCTCTCTCTCCCTTTTGCCTGCGCATTTAGCTACAAAATGCAAATTTACAAAAATGGAATTAATTGGATCATTTGTGTGACAGCACACAAAGTGGTGCTGTAAACCTCATAGCTGAACAACGATATTCTATCATGTTCGATTCATTTGTCACTGCAGGCTAAGTACCTCAAGGACTTATCATGGATCCTTTATTGCGTAAACGATAACTTCAAATATCGGGAAGACTTTGCAGGGATAAGTAATGAAGAATCTCTCAAGCTTACCTTCATATTGTGGGGTTAGAACACCTGTTTAGAAATGTTTTGCAAACTAGATGGTCTGTGGAGGTGCACAGAACATTAATGGAGCTATAATACGTGACTACAATCGCAACCAGTACATTGACTTTCAATTATTGCCTGAAGGCACTGAACCACAAAAATTTCAAACTGACTTATTAAAGTGACTGGTAAAAGTAAGTGCATGATACATAAAGATGCCTCTTAAAACATAAACATGCCCATGCAAATTTATAGCCAACTTATTCAAACATTCCAGACTTAAAATGAAACATGTAAATTATGTATCTTATGAATTTGGATAGGAACAGTGGAAAGATCACACAATCAGAAACCTGCAAAGTGCTACCAGCTAAACTTAAAAAGCACAAGCCCGTTCCACTGAAAATAACTCTTTTTGAATGTCAATTAGCAGAATTACTTGTCCAAGCCTCAACAAGCTGTGAAAGGAATTACTTTAAGTGCAAAGGTCTCAGCACAAGGATAGCAAGTTCAGAGTCTTATTAATCCTGTTGCTAGTTTAAAATTTAATTTTTTTCAGTTTTTATCTTTCCACATTGCTCTCTTCACCTGTTAGGGTTAGTTGTTGAACCTTTCAAATGTGAAACTTGTTTTTAACCCCGTCTGATCAGCCAGCTTGTACCCTCTTATCGAAGAAAAAATTCTCAGAAAGAATCTGTTCAAGGTTCGAAAGCGAAATTTCTTCCTTCTTATGATTCTATTTGAACACATCACATTTGCACAGACAGTCAGAAAGCCCAGCAGCATATTAATCTCACATATGCTTCAAATTACTCCGGAATGAATTGTCAAATCCAACTTCTGTACACAGCCAAGCTAATTATGTTTGCTTTTTTTTCTTCTGTGCACTTGTAGGAGTGAAATCATACTAGGTGGTGTTCAGTGATTATCTCAAATGCTCAAACATCAAATTGGATTTCGCAACTGATCAATGCACAGGATAATAGCTCCAAAAGTAATCGTGCTTTTCCAACATCTTTGAGGAGGCAGAGAAACTATTTTTAAAAAAGGCAGTATAGTTAAGCTTATTTTTAAAATGGTGTTCAACATCACAAAAACCCTGATCTACGGTTTCACAACATAGATCATTCAACAGTTTAATCCTTTATTAGTGATCAAAGGATATAATCATTATCCAAATTTGCATTAAAGAAAATAGGATTTAATGTGTTTCCTGAAACAATTTAATTACGAATATAGAATTTCATGATAGTAAGATTAAGGCAGCAATTGTAAAGATACATTATCCATGATACTACACAAAATACTAGTCCCAATTCAATTCAATTCAATTCAATTCAGTATGTAACAAATAATTTAGAGTCCTTTTTCAAAGAAGCAAAAATTCAATAACAGAAATAAATTAGAAGTGCAACTCAGCACTAAATTAGTATGAACGCTAGCAAGTTACAAAAACATGAACATCATAATTTGGTTAATACATTTGGAAACCATCACAGATCACTTAACATTGCATTCCACACAATGCTGATGTTCCAAATGCCACTTTTAATAGTGAAATATCACATCCTCAACTTGGCAATCAGGTATATTTAAATCAGTTTATCAATGTAGAACACTGTAGGAGAACTTGTACATTTAAAAAAGAGCACAAGAGGCAGAAAGGCAAAAATTAAACAAAAAACACAATAATCTGAAAAGTGATTATGTAGAAAGGGCAAAGGAAGAAGCAGTGAAGTCCAGGGAACTGGAGATAAGTGCAAACCAATCTATCAACATAAGTCAGCTAAATAATCCGTAATTCATTTCCTGAATAGTTAATTTGAAATCAACCAAAAATCCATCTGCTAAATAGAATCAAGATTTCAGTCCAACAAAGGTAGATTAATATAATTAAAATGGAAAATTGAAATTTCAATTTCTCTACTGGAAATTTGAGTGGAGATACAATTCATTCTCTAACTATAATCGAGGCATTACTGCCAAGTAATACATCAATAAATACATTAAGGATTGTAATAAGAGCACAAGCTGTGTATAAAGATTACTGTGTACAGAGATGTGTGGACAATGAGACCATCTCAGACTGCCACACCTCCAGGAAACGTCTCTAACTTGAGACATACCACATCAGCATCTCTAAGTTGAGGGCAATGAGACATCATATTCAGTGAAGCCTGGAACCCTAGCAGTTTAGGGAGAAGTACCACAGCCTTCAGAGATCTGCAGTGGTTTGTGACTGTTCACATGGATCTGCTCTAGTTAACATTTATTCTGCCAATTCATTCTTGTCTATCTGAATAAATTCTGTTTTTTTTAATATGCATTGTATTGAATTTGACATCAGTAAAATATCACCCATTTTTGTGCTATATAAACACAAATAGCATTGTCTTCAAGATAACAAGGTGTAGAGCTGGATGAACACAGCAGGCCAAGCAGCATCAGAGGAGCAGGAAGGCTGACATTTCGGGCCTAGACCCTTCTTCAGAAATTGTCTTTAACATTGTTTCTGTTACTTTAGCAGCCAGAAATACAGAGGAACACATTGACTGAATGAAGGGGAAGATCAATCAGTAGAACTAGAGAAGGTAGAAGAGAAGTTCATACAGATGCATACATAATCCCATTCTCCTGCCTTCTCCTTACACAGTATCTCAAATACACTTAGTGACTTCGCCTCCACAGCCTTCTGTGGCAAAGAGTTCCACAGATTCACCACCTTCTGGCTGAAGAAATTACTCCTCTTCTCAGTTGTAAAGCCCTTCGGCCCTTCACTCTGAGGCTGTGCCCTTGGATCTTAGTCTCTCCTACTAGTGGAAACATCTTCTCCGTGTTCACTCTAATCCAGGCCTTAAAGTATTCTGTAAGTTTCAATTAGATCTCCTGTCATCCTTCCAAACTTCCGAGTAATTTGAAGCCAGTGTGAGATTAACATTCTGCTGGATTTTCTGACTAACTGTTCAAATGTGATGTCTTCAAACAAAATTGTAAAAAAGAAGAAACCTGGCTTTCTAACCCTAAACAGATGTCTTCTTAAAAACTGTTCTGCTATAACAAGGAACAAGCCCTCTGGCGGATCAGACAGGCAAAAAAAAGTTCTCATTTGAAAGGTTAAAAAACTAATCCTAATGAAAGCAAAGACAGCAACATGGAAAGATTAAAAAAAAGAAAGAAATTAAACTGATAACTATCAGTAGGAATTATATTACTCTCGAATTTTGAGAGGCAGTTTCTGCTAAAGCACCACACATGAAGCTGCCCAGTGACGTTGTAGATTGTTGATTTTGATATCGGCATTGGTTGCCAAATTGCTGTAGCTATTGCTTTGCCATTGTGGTAGTGTATGCCAGCCTATAGGAGCTGCTGCCATTTCCCTTTTTCACCAGCTGCCAAGTCCAAAGGGACACTTATGCATCTAACCATCAAGATGCCTACTGGTCACCTGGATCTGACTGTCTCACTGCATTGAAAGCCCATGAGTAAGTGACTGCTTTCCATCTTCTGGCTCTGCCCAATCTACCAAAGCTGCCTTGATTTGATTAATGCCAACACACACAGCAATACTGCATTTAAGAGGACAGATGATTTATGCTTTTGCTGTGCTTAGCAAGACTGTGGAAAAAAAAAAACTAGCTGCCAATCAAAGCTCCTCTGGCTCAGCTGCTTTTTCTTAACATGACTTCCACATTGTGAATTCTTGACATCTAGATCATCCAGAACATTTAGTTAGATAGGAAGATGAATATTAAAGAGGCTAGTTATAGTGTAAATAAACCTTTTAACATGCTATAAACTCCCTTAATTGGCAAATAGCTGTTGCCCAGTCAGAAACTTGCCTTGCAGCTCTGCAAATGCATAAAAGATGCAGGAACCATAGGGGAAGCGATGGCCTAGTGATATTATTGCTAGAGTGTTAATCCAGAGACCCAGATAATGTTCTGGGGACCTGGGGTCGAATCTTGCCATGGCAGATGGTGGAATTTGAATTCAATAAAATATCTGGAAGTAAGAATCTAATGATGACTGTGAATCCATTGCCGATTGTTGGAAAAAACCCATCTGGTTCACTAATACCCTTTAGGGAAAGAAACTGCCGTCCTTAACTGGTCTGGCCTACACGTGACTCCAGACCCACAGGAATGTGGCTGACTCTCAACTGCCCTCTGGGCAATAAATGTTGGCCTAGCCAGCGACAGCCTCATCCTGTGAATGAATTTTAAAAAAAAACTTGTTGTTCCTGACATTGAGATAATCCTCATTGGACTTCTCACACTATTGTGTCACAAGTCTCACTATAGTCCACTTAGCTGAGATTTGTATAAGATTCCACCTGTCATCTTTCATTTTTATTCATCCCTAAATGGTTGTATGCAGCTTTACTTTACTTTGTTCTGAAAACAAGACAGTGTGGAGATCACAGTGGGTCATTTCTGATGAAGAGTCTTCTAGACTTGAAATTTTAGCTTGCTGTCTCTCCATGGATGCTGCCTGATCCGCTGTTATCGCCGTGATTTTTTGTTTTCAGTTTGGATTCAAGCATCTGCAGTAATTTGCTCCTACTTTGACTGTTCATTTAAATGATAAGTTCCTTGGGTACTTCTTGTTCCTTTTTCACTGTTTGATCTGTGCTCTATGCAGATTCTGAGTTTATATCTTTCTTATTAACTCCCTGCAGTTGAAGAAGTGTTTCTCTGTTTGCACCTATGTGCCTATGGTTGCCAAGTATATCTGGTTGCTCAGTGTCTTCATAAAACATTGGAGTTACAACTACTGTACACAAGTCTGCAGTTGTCATTTAAGCTGACTCTGTTGAGTGTGTTGAAGGTTTGTACCCTGACTGGCTCTCCAGTGCTCAGCTCTAGCAAAGGATTGGCAGATCTGTCGAAATGAGAGTTGGCTTTCTGCTGTTTCACCTTGATTGTTACTTCATTGTTTTCTGTTAACCTATGCGGCAGGTAAATTTGGGACTGTGTACTTTGATAACATTTGTAAATTTTGTTACAACTCTGGAGATAGAGGGGCATGGCAGACTACTGCCCATTCCTTCAGTAAGTGTATTTCTCTACTTAAGGATTGGCTTATAGACACTTGGAATCTAATAGTGCTGATTGTATAATCTACTTATAATTCCTTTGGAGATTTTCATTGCCGTCTTAGTCTTTCCATTTGATTAGGATAGTGTGGAAATGATGTCCACAATTAATTTCCCAAACAACTATGAAGGAGCTGATTCTTCACTTGTAAATGAGGGCGATTGTTACTCATTACAATGTCAGGAATGACCTTGGCTGAAAATGTGCTTCAGACACACTATAATCTTAATGGTTTCAGAGATAGCAGAAACTGCAGATGCTGGAGAATCTGAGATATCAAGGTGTAGAGCTGGATGAACGCAGCAGACCAAGCAGCATCAGAGGAGCAGGAAGGTTGACCTTTCGGGCCTAGACCCTTCTTCAGATTTCTTCAGATTTCTGAAGAAGGGTCTAGGCCCGAAACACCAGCCTTCCTGCTCCTCTGATGCTGCTTGGCCTGCTGCGTTCATCCAGCTCTACACCTTGCTATCTCATAATCTCAATGGTATTTGCTGAAGCCTGACTTCCAGTAGTCAGAATAGCAGTCTACTGTAATAAGATTATCAGCTCCTGTGACAGTGAAGAGCTCTATTCTTGACTTTATCTACAGTCTGGGATGTCACATGACCAAAGGCTCTCTAACTTGCATGGCTCGGTCCTCATTATAAGTACTACCTTGTCCTTAATTTCAATGACCAGATTCATCTCTTCTCTCGTCTGCTCAAATTCGACTCAATATGTAAATGACATGTGTGACAATACTGTGGTTTTAAGGAGTGCATGTTGTCCCGGGTTTTTTTTTGTTAAAAAGTAGTTTTAAGACAGATCTGCACAGCTGTCTTTTTGAATCCAATAAAGTGGACAGCATGTGAGGACTGGGGATTTTTTTAAAAAAAGTTGAGCAGTAGAAGCAGCCTGAGTGGGTGGGGTCAGGCTCCCACAGAACAAGGATTTTTAGTGATAGTAGGAACTGCAGATGCTGGAGAATCTGAGATAAGGTGTAGAGCTGAAGAAGGGTCTAGGCCGAAACGTCAGCTTGCCTGCTCCTCTGATGCTGCTTGGCCTGATGTGTTCAGGCCGAGAACACATTGTGTTCGACACATTGTTATCAAGGATTTTTAGTTTTAGTTTGTCAGTAACAGTTGCTAGGGTGTAGAAGCTGCAGTACATTTCTCCCTGCTATTACCTCTCTCTCAGACCTTTCTCGATATCTTTTTCCTCCCGGATTGCCTTTAAGACAATCTATTTTTCCGAATTTACCTTTGGCAAGGGTGTGTCAAATTATGTTACTGTTTTGGAACAGTTACCATTTAGTAGTTAAATAATCTATTATTCTGCTAAGTTTACCAACAGAGTTAAGTTATTCAAATTTCTTCTTTCTTTTGTTGTATTTTAATCATAATGTGTGAATAAAGTGTGTTTTGCATCAAATCTGGTAATTTGACCAATTGAATTGCACCCGGAACACAATGCCTGGCACTTGCCCTTAAAATAAGAAAACGTTAGGGTCTAGGCCATCATCTTAATGTATTTTGAGGGGGTTTGGTCTGGTCCAGAACACACGTGTAGACGTGATTCAGAATCTCTCCTCTCAACGCCTCCATCTCTAACCTCTTTCTTCAAAGGAGAATTGCTATTGATAGCATGTCAGCAATATTCTCTTGTTTGTTTGTTATGTCCAGATGTTGTGTCCAGATGTTGTGCCCATAACCTGAGCAACAGCCTTCACAAATACTTTGAAGCAGATAGAAGCAGCTCGAGGGAAATGTTTTGAAGTGGTGGTCGAATTCAACTGTCACTTTGTCTCTTTCACGTAGATAATGATCAAAGTTTCAGAAGTGTACAACAGCTGGTAGGCACTCTTTCTCAGTCGATTCAAAATATAGTGCAGTTTGTGATAATGCCCTGGATATAAATGGAATTAACTGTCCTTGCTGTATTATGGTTGTTCCAAGTCTTCCCTCATTGGGATCACACTGAAGGACGATATTACCATTTATCTAACTGTATTTCAGCACTGGCATTGTCATCGTTAGATGTGTGATTTTAGTGAGGATTTTCTCTTGATCCACACAAATACCACCCCACATTCTTGGCACTTAGCTGACTTAATGGTTCACAGTCCAATGACAGAATAGGGCAAAGATTTTCCTAAATAGTTCAAGAATCTGTCAAATCATTGCACTGCTTTTAGATCTGTTGGTCATTGCTTCTCGTTGGATCTGGAAGATTTCACACCGTCACAGTATCGTTACTTTCATCATAAGTAGTACTGCTTTGGACAACAGGTCAGCAATGTGCAACTGACTGGTGTATATCTGACACTGTATGTTGACTTGATGCTCTCCTTCTGTAGTCACAATTCCAATAGTCACAAACTATTTCTCACCAATCAACTGATTGAACAAATGCGTGGTATGATGTGGAGTGATTAGCCAGAATCTTTGGCTGATATCTATACAGTGGCTACCAAATCAACTTATTGAGCTTTTTTCTATTCGGATAATTGTGTGCCAAATTCTTATTTTCTTGCAGTTAAAATACTGATTTGCCATGCTGGACATGATTTCTTTCTCTTGTGAGATATCCTCCACAGTATTTGCATCTTGCTCTTAGTAACTGTTCTGCCCTTGTAGCCTTTAATATCGACCAGCAAAATGCAAGACCTGGTCTGTTCTGAAGTGAACACGCTCTAGCTATTAATTTGCAACTTTGGTGCTTCTGCATATGTTGACTGTTTTCCTGAAAGTAAGTTTCTATTCTCTCGGTAGACATGCTCGCAATGCAAAATCAGTTGTCTCATCCAGTCCTGTCTTTAACTTTATCATCTTTTGGTTGTTAAAAGGCACAGGACTCTATGAGCTATGTTAATGCAGTCATATATTAATCAATGGACTTTTTTTTCACCTTGAGCTTTAATATCAAACACATACAATTCATAAATTACATTTAGTTGGTGTTTAAGGCTTTTAAGATTTCTGCATTCTGTTCCTTTTTGTTCTTTGGAGAGGCTTGGGGTGGCAGGAGTACGCTTTGAAACAGTCTCACTACGACACTGATAAAAGTGTGGTTACTTCTAACTGCTGACTTAAGAACATCTGTCACAATTTCATGATGTCATCACTGCATGTGGAAAAACTGACTATTCTGATGCATATCACCCTTCATTTTGAACAGCATTGAGAAAGAAATAGTTGCAGCCACGGCCTGTTTTTTGCTTCCTCGTCTCTGACTTCTAGTGGCAGCTTCTACATTTCTGAACATTCTGAACACTGAGACCGTTAGTAGCTATGTTTCTATATACTTTTTCCACGCTCAGTTTCAGCTCCATTCCAAAACTAGGTGATGAGCTCAATCCAATGTCATGTTGTCTGTTTTGCGCCCTTCACTGAACTGGCTGCGAAATGCCAATCATAGTCAGTGCTTCATGGCAGCAATCACATGACTATGGCAAACCAGGAAGCACATTAATGTAGTATTGCCTTTCTGTCCCAAAAGCCCTGAGTTTAAGTAGCCAAAGATGATTTAATCATAAATATAATAGGGATTTATTCATGCAGCTCAGAACAAAGGTGCATTTTAAGACAGGAGGTAGTCAGTTGGAAGTAAAATCACGAAACAGGTAAAGGAACTGATTCTAAAGTAAGATACATTTGCAGCAAAAACAGAACATTTGTGGCGTGTGAAAGAAATGTGCCAGCCATATGCAAGGAAAACTTCCAATTCACTTACACCTGAGATTCTGGAATCATTAAGTCCATACATTTGTGGAATAAATTTTTTGTTTACAGTTGAATGGTGCCTATTCCCTTTCATTATGCTCAAAAGTGTTGGTTAAAGCATATACCAAGAAATACTTTTGTCATTGAAGACGACAAAATTGTTAAAAACCATTAACAATTATTCACCCTCCCAGCCTGATCGTTAGCAACTTCCTTGTCTGACCAACCGTCTTTCCCTCTCTTTGGGCTCTATCCTATCGATTACTCCCTACCCCACCCACCTCCCTGTTTTCTGCATATAAACTAACGTTTTCCCAGCCACCATCAGTTCCGAGGAAGGGTCACCAGACCCGAAACGCGAACTCTATTTGCTCCTTCACAGATGCTGCCAGACCTGTTGAGCTTTTCCAGTAACTTTGTTTTTGTTCCTGATTTACAGCATCCGCAGTTCTTTTGGTTTTTATTTAAGTCAAAATTGTTATTCAAGTTAACGATTGGTGGAAGCACTTTTTTTAAACATTTACTTTTACAAAGCTCAAGTTCAATTTCTTCTGGGAAAGCATGAACACCACCCAGAGCCCTTACTGACACTGTAGGGTAGAAAAAAAAATGAATAGTCAATACTTTTAAGGTTGAACAACAAATCTACCAGGGAATCTGAACCTTTTAAATACCATGACTATCACGTTCTGCAGTGAAGATGAAACATAAAACAGAGGAAAATAGTATGGATGATTTCTTTTGAAAGTATATTTTTTAAACAGAAGGTTAAGTACCAGAGTTTAGGGAATAAGACCCTTCATATTCTGGGGCCCACCTTCTAAGGTAGGCCCACTTGGCCCTGCTGGAGAACATGCAGCAGAAAACAACATGCAAATCCCAACAGGGAAACTAAGATCCCAGTATAAGAGATAGTGCTCATTTTCTAACAGTAATTCAAAGAAAAGGTTACTGCTTTCATTTCATTTTACCATAACTACAACACAATATTACTATACGTTAATATACTACATTAATCATCTACCCAAGGTGTTAAATACATCAAAAGCAAACCGTTTTATTTAACTGCCATGTTGGAATAGTTACTAGTGTTAATACCACTGTCGTATATTCATCTAGATAATACTCCACATGTACGTTCGATAGTCAAAAATGGTGCCCATCTGATCAAAGCCACACAGTGTCTGATCAGTATCAGGAAGTGGGGACTAACAAGAGCCACATCCCTGCTGTTGCTGCTGACTCCTAAAACCTCTTGTCCCAAGGCCCACAGAAGCAACGTGCAATTCCTTACTGCTATTTAGCTCTCTCACTAGACTTAATGCTTTCCAAAGTAGCTCTCAGTTTAAATAACTGAACTGGGTGACTTCATAATAATAAAAGCTCTCACTTAGGTGGCGGTACAAGAGACGGTAAAGAAATGTCCTGCTATGGGGTAAGTGACAAACAGCAAAAGAGGCAACAGAGAAAGGCAGAGACAGATATAGAGGAAGGAAGCACAGAAAACCTGTCAGGACAGAGAGATGAATTACAAAGAAAGGAAGACCCTAGTAAAGCAGTAAGGGAAGAAGAAAAAGATGGATTTGCTAGCCAGCAAATAGTGGTGGCGGAGGGGAGGAGGGGTATAATTGATAGAAAATGCTGGTTGAAAAACACAGATCATTTCTGTTTTAGATGACACAAGGGAAAGGGGAAAAACAGATCAATAATTCTCTAAATTTTACCAAATTATCAACAGTTTGATTTACTCTTGTAGATATCAGACTGGTTTACTGCAGTTGATGACTTTCATTTTGAAACAACAAAGAACAGTATTGGATAAGCATTTTGAAATCATTAGCCTTCATGGGGCTTACTCAGAAAGTCAGTGCATCCAAACCAGCTTATATAGTTCCCTGCGGTTATTTCTCCTTTCATTGCTGTACAGAAAATAAACTTTACTGACAGAAGACCTGCTTTGTTTGTCTATCAGAACAAGACTGGCAAATCAGGTTTAGCCACTGCGATCATTAGAGAATTCAGCATCTTTGACTGTAGGTAGAGTGGTCTTATCTTATAATTACAAAGTCAGAAGAGAATGAACACATGTTTAGTTACTCAGGGTATTTGTTCACAGCCAATGAAAGCTTCATTATTCAATGCTGAAATTACATTGCAAACAATGGTTTGTTAGTGCCAATGTGTTTGCTAATGACTTCTTTCAGAATGTACACAAAAGCAAAAAGCATGCATTTCTTTCTACCCTCACCTTGTCCATCTGGTGTTTCACCAAAGGGATTCACTTCTACCTGGATGGCATCAACTTTCAAAAATAGATGATACAATTTCTTAATCTCTTCTGCAGCCTGTTTAATGAAAAAGAATTCACTTAATTAACAGTGTGCAAAGGTGTACAGGGGTCACTGTTCTGGCACACTGTAGAAAATTATACAAAACCACATGGAAACAAAGCTAGTTATACTTTAAATATAATAACACTTTTCTTTTAAATCAAGTTAAATAGTTCAAATTCAGAGATAAATATGGATAAAATAATGAAGAGGATCATTTCCAGTTATCTCTCATTCATTTCCAACAAAACAATACAAGGTAATTATCAAAACAGAGTAATTGTTGGTCCCCTAACTCTTAGGGAAAACTGTTTTCTTGTTATTTGGAACTAGACACAAGAAGCTAAAAGCATGGTTGCTACAAGTTACAGAACTACACAACAATAAATTTTACATGAATTGTTGAGATACATGCCCAGTCATAAAAATCTTTCATACAAACAGAAATTGCTGCAGAAACCCAACAGGTGTGGCAGCACTTGTGGAAAGAAACAGAATTATTGTTTTGGTCCACTGACTTTTCTTCAGAGCTGACGGTAGCAAGGAAAAGTACATACGCTGAAGACAAGAGGTGGGAAGCAGTCTGAAAGAAATGTATGATAGGTGGACATGGAGTCCAGGGGAAGAGAAAGGCAATTAGGGACTGATAGATTGTAAGCCAGGAAGATGTAGGTAAAAATGGATTGGCTGTGGTGAAAACAGCCCATGTCATGATGACAATATAAGGTAGTGGTGGAAGTTAGATAGACCTTAGTTTTAGGGTAAAAGTTCAGCACAATATCATGGGCCGAAGGGCCTGTACTGTGCTGTACTGTTCTATGTTCATGTGTTATGAAATGTGCCTTCAAGAAGGATTTGTTTTATCTCATGTTTCTTTTGACAGCAAGTGTTGTAAACTTGGCACCAAGCTGGCTTTTCTGCGCCAGGCTAGCTTTGGATTTTGTTTAGTTGGAATAATAGAAACAGTATAAAGGGGCAGCATCAAGCTCCCACAAAACCAGGATTTTAGTTTAGCTTTCAGCAGCCGTTGGGGTTTGGAAGCTGCTATGGATCTCTCACAGCTACGGCAAAACGCTCGAGTTCACTCTGTCTCTGAGTTTTCTCTTGATGTTCTTTCCTCCTGGACTGGAGACTTCCATGTGAGAAAATCTATTTTACTGAACTTGCCTTTGCTAAGCACGTGTTTATGTCTTGTTATTATTTTGTGACAATTGCTGTTTAACAATCGATTATTCTGTCACATTTTCCAACAGAGTTAGGTTATTTCAACTCTTCTTGGTTTGTCTGTATTTTAACTATAGTGTAAGAATAAAGTGTGTCTTGTTCCAAGCCTGGTAGTCTGACCAATCAAACTGCATCAGAACACAACGCCTTACACTTGCCTTTAAAAATAAGAACAGACGTGTTCAGATTCTAAAATTATTGAACGCAATAATGAGTCCTGAAGGCTGGAAATTGAGATGCTGTTCTTCCAGCTTGCTCTGAGCTTCGCTGGAGCACTGCAGCAAACCCAAGACAGAAATGATGGCCAGAGAATATGGCAGTGTGTCGAAGTGGCAGACAACCAGGGTCATTCTCGTGGACAGAACGTAGGTGTTCGGCAAAGTGGTCGCCCAGTCTGCGTTTCCTCTCCCCAGTGTAGAGGAACTCACAATTACGATAAAAATCAGCTTGAGGATGTGCTGGCAGTTCTTCCATCTGTCAACACCATGGGTAAATATAAAATTTATTATTTATCCATTAAAAACATTTTTGTTGGACCGAAAAGCAGTAATCTGCTGTTGAAAATGCTGTTGAATATTAGCAAATTTTGGCCTCTTGGATTTAGACTTCTGTTCTCAGACCCAGGACAGAGTTAAGAAAACACCTCTAAAGCTACAGCAACTCCGAACATCTGTTTTCACTACAAGGACCTGGGAATATGATAGTGCTTCCAAATATCAGCATGTCTTTCTACCTGACAAAACCTAAAAGGTGCAGACTATGGCCAATTCTCAAAAACTCAAATCCAGATTGATTGGAATCAGAAGTGGACATTTATCATCATTAGCTGCCAGAAATTCAGATTTTCGAACAGCAAATCCAGTGGATTTGAGAAGACACTGCATTTTATCTTTTATTCCATACCTTTAGTCCAGTTTTTTTTTGTTAAAAAAAAAATCTCTACTTGACTTACCTTATTTGTACTGTATGATAATGGCTGGTGTGCAGGATTAACGGGATAGAGGTTTGATTCCAGATCATACGTAACATGCAAATCAGTAGATGCCACTTGCTTTAAGAATAAGGTAGCTTATAATATACAATTTTTTTTTTCAAGAATTTATTACAAATAGCCTAGTGGACATTATTTTTTATTCTGCTGAGTACTTAAGAATGGTATTAGCCATTTTAATAATAGAATCAAAACATTTACACGGTGCGATGAATACAGCAGTGGGGTTTGGCTTTCAGTGTATTCTTCTGTCACGTTCATAACACTTGCAAAAGTCTAAGATTGAGCCCATCCATTTGAAACCTTGGTGTCACATGTAATCACAAGATCAGTTTCCAACCTCATACTTGTATTGTCACCACGACCACCATCCATGTAACATTATCCTGACTTCACCCTGTTAAAGCTCATCTGCTGCTGAAACTCTCATCTGTGCCTAATTACCTTCGACTTGGCTACTCAATGCAATCCTGGACTTTCACGAATTCTACCCTCCATAACTTGAGGTTATAAAAAATTCAGCTTCATGCCGAAACTTGTAGCAGGTCCCATTTACCAATTACCTTGTACTTGCTGACTTATAATGGTTTATGGTTAAGCAAGGTCAGTCACTGTACCCTACAGTTGCCCCATGTCTGAAGCCCTCAATATTCCTCCTTATACCTCACCTCATTTTCCTCCACTAAGATGATCCTCAAAACCTACCTCTTTATCCAAACTTTTGGTCATCTGACCTAATATTGCCTCACATGGTTCAATGTTGTACTTTGTTTTATAATGTTCTTGTGAAGCACCTTGAAACATTTCATTACATTAAATGTGCTATTATTTAAACTGGTATTGTTGAAAGATGTTTAAAAATGTGCCTACTACTATTTGCGTATTTAAGAAATTGCATGCAATTTGACCAGCCTTCAGTACAATCAGCAACATCCTACAATTTCAACCTTTAAGGCATGGTCAAATTTGCAAAAGAGGACTGATCTAGTGATTTAAATCTTGGACTAGCGTAAAAGATAGTGAAGGCATATGTGTTTTTACTTGTACCCCATTTTTAAACTTCTCCCAGCCCTTTTCACTGGTTCAGTTAATTGAGTGGAATCTGATTACAAATTAGCAGAATTAAGTCCTTTACTTCCAGAAGCATTATTTCCACTTCTGCTTTGCTAAAGTAATTTGAGCAAACTCAAGTTATTAAACATTGAGCAGTTTAAGCATTACAAAAGTACTTAACAAGTGGCAATAAAAAAAAAACAGGAAGCCACACATTACTTGGAAGAGCATGTAATTGTATGATTTTGCCATAAATATACCTAAAAAGATTGGAGCAGCATGGAGTTGTTGGTTGGTTGCCCAAGCTGATTGGTTTTCAAGCAAATGTTTTGTCTCCCTTCTAGATGACATTGTCAGTGCTGTGTAGCCTCTGTTGAAGTGCTGTTTTTCTGTCCTGCTCTGAATTTATTCAGTCTGGTCTGTCATGGTGGACAGTCTTGTTTCTGATTTTGTCCCATATTGTTGTGTAGATGGGGTCCATTTCAACACGTTTGTTCATTACATCGGCGGTTGAAAACCCCACCTCCAGGAATTCTCGTGCTTGTCTTTGTCTCATTTGTCTTGGTACTGTAACTTTGTGCCAGTCAAACTGACGTCCTTCTATGTCAGAGTGCATTGAAATGAGGAACAAAAACAAAGTTGCTGGAAAAGCTCCGCTGGTCTGGCAGCATCTGTGAAGGAGAAAACAGAGTTAACGTTTCGGGTCCAGTGACCCTTCCTCAGAACTCAGATTCCTGCATTGAAATGAGGGAGAGTCGGTCATGCCGTTTTGCTGCCAGTTGGCGTTCATGTATCCTGGTGGTGAGTTTCCTGCCCGTGTGTCCTATGTAGTGTTTCTTGCAGTTGCTGCATGGTATTTTCAATATCACATTTGTCCTGGTCATTGTGGGTACGGGGTCTTTCATCTTTGAGAGTAACTGGCAAAGTGCGGCTGTTGGTTTGTGTGCTATCCCTATTCCAAGAGGTCGTAGGAGACTTGTCGCCAGTTCTGACGTGTTTCTAACATAGGGTAGGGTGGCCAGTGTGTTGGGGTGTACACAGTCTTCTTGGTGTTGTTTGTTTGCCAGGCAGCACTAGGACAAGTGAGACAAAGACAAGCAGGAGAATTCCTGGAGACCCGGTTTTCAACCACAGGAAACAAGACTGTCCACCACGACAGACCTGACTATATAAATTTAGAGCAGGAAAGAGCAACAGTGCTCCAATTGAGGCTACACAGCACCGATGATGTCACCTAGAAGGGAGACAAAATGTTTGCATGAAAACCAGTCAGCTCGGCGAATCAATCAACAACTCCAACCACAACCCGAGCTACAGATCTTTGTTAAAACATTAAATTAAAGCAGTATAATAGAGCAAAATAAGTTCTTTTGTAAATTTCAGAAGATGTAGTTTTTAAAAATGTAACAAAACATTTTACAAGAAGTTAACATTATACGCAGGTCCAATTACTTTCAGCTAGATTCAGCAAGTGCCTGCCTTACAATGGTATCTTTCTCCTTTCCCTTCAGAACAGATTGATTTCCAATCACAGCAGCATGCACAAAGTATAATAACCATTTTCTACTCAATTAAAGAGACCCACATGTAAACAGTTGTTGCTCATTACCTGTTGCCGCTGTAGACCCTTAAATCCCATATTGGTCGCCATTCGAAGTGCTTGATCTTCTCTAACCCCTTCAAAGATGTCAATGACCTCCTGAGAGATAAAACCAACAGAATAAGTTGTAAAAGAAATTATTAAACATTTCAAGATCCTGAAAATGAAGAATAGATGTCTCGTACACTGATACATGGGAAGCTACTAGTCAAACTATGTGTTATTCATTTGTGTTTAAGGCCAATTATAACAATTTCTATAAACATTTTAAATATTAGGCCTGTTTTTGTAAGCCATGCTGACAAGGCAAAATAGCATAATTTTAAAATTTGATTTCTATATAATAGGCACAAAATAAATCTGCTCCATTAAATGTTTTAAAAAATTCTTTGTGAAATTCCACTATGATTGACCACAGTTTAATTTCCTGCATTGAACAACATATAGTATAGATGCTAGTATCACTTTCATTTCACAGCATACCTTAAATATCAACTCAGGTTTGGTGGCTGCGACTTCCTCGATGTCCATTCCTCCCTGTGGGCTGCCAACTATAACCGGTCCATTGAAGGCTCTATCCATTAGAACAGCTAGATATGTTTCTCTGGAAATATCCAAGGCCTCTGCCACCATTACCTTCATTGTAACATCAATTAGAGACTTTGTTATCCAAATAGCTTTGCAATTTGGCTATCGATCCTAATGATTTTTTTTGATTCTGATATCTTGTAGTAATTATTTAATCCCCCATCAAGCAATTTGTTGTGTAACTAACAGTACGTTCAAACCCACAATTGCATTCCTCGAATACATTTAACTTACTGCAGGCAAATAATGATATTACAACATAGATCTATTCTCACTTTGTCCCTGCCCCTTACCTTGTTAACTTTGACACCGTCCTTTGTTGTCTGCTTTGTAATGAGGTTGTATCCAAGCATTTGTTTTGCCAGCTTCCCCACTTCATCAGGGCTGCAGAAACACATGAAAAAATATGAAACATTTTCTTTACTTTAGCTTGATTGCATTTTGATAGTTTGTCTGAGAACTTCATCTTCAGACTTAACCTAACAACATAATGCTAACACTAAAAGCAGTGTCCAACTTGACAAACGTCTGAATGAAGAAGCTGAGAAACAATACAGGAACACCCTTGTCCACCGCCACAAGCAGCTCAAATTTTCAATTCCTGATAAAATAGCTCATGTTCCACTCAATACTGTAATATTGTAGCACAGACAATTACCACTAGAAGTCACAAGTGAGCTATGCAAGTATGAGCTCACTCTATAGGCAATAGCTTACCACTGAAACAGCTAATTTAGTGCAGAGCCCTCAATTCCCAAAAGACTATTTTCAGCTGATCTTGAACCTTGATCTTAAGCCAAAAGAAAGCAGCACGAATTGACTGCACTCCTTTATAGTTTTTATACATTTTGAATGATCTGAACTGCTAAGGTATAGCATCTGAGAGACATGCATAAAAAGAAACAAATACGTTTAAGTTGGAAAATTGATGTTTTCAATGCTGAGCTACATCATGAGACAGTGAATAGTTTAGACAATGTATAATGCTCGCTGGTTTGAAAGCTGACATAGAAAAGCACACTGATATTGAAGGAAAGGACTTGCATTCATAACCTATTTTTCATGATCATGGGATGTGCCAAATGTGGCATAGCACATTAAGTTATTTTTGAAGTTAATAGATATGAACTTATACCCATTAAGGAAACATGGCTACAAGGAGATTAAAGCTGGGAACTAAATATTCAGGGGCATTTTATTTTTTGAAAGGACAGACAGAAAGGAATAAGTGGCAGTGTCATTTTGTAGTATGGGATAGAATAAGTACGACAGCAAGAAATGATCTTGAATTGGAAGTAGAATCTATGTGGGCTGAGGTAGGAAATAACAAGGGGAAGAACACACTGGTGGGATTGTCTCTCGGCCCCCTAACAGTGGCTGTTATGTAGCACAGGAGAAAACAACGGCAGAAGAAAAGGACAGTACATTAATCATGGGTGACTTCAAACTTCATGTAGATTGGGAAAATCAAATGGGCAAAGGTAAAGATGAAGAAGAAGAATTCACAGGGTCTGTTTAGGATAGTTTCACAGAACAATATGTTGTGGGATTAGGGATCAGGCTAGCTTGGATCTGGTAATGTGCAACGAGGCAGGTTTAAAAAGTGATCTTCACGTAATGAGGCAGCCTAGGGAACAGAGACCATAACATGGAAGAATTTAGCATTCAGTTTACCAGTGAAAAATTTGGGTTGGAAACTACAGTGCTAAACTTAATTAAGAGTAAATATGTAGGAATGAGGGCAGAGTTGACTGGAATGGACTGGGAAAGGAGTTTAACAGAAAAGACAATTGAGCACCAATGGTGGCCATATGAAAATAATTGATGACTCACAGCAAAGGTGTATCCCAGTGGAGAAGGAAGATTCCAAGAAGGAGGTTAATTGACCATGGTTAACCAGTGAAGGCAAGGAGAACGTCAAATTGAAAGAAACATAAAATGTGGCATAGATTAGTGGGAAACCGGAGGACAGGGGTAATTTTAAAAGCAAACAAAAGCTGACCAATAAAATACAAAGAAAATAAACTATAAAGGCAAAGTAGCAAATATGTAAAAATAGATAAAAAGAGCTTCTTTAAACATATAAAAACAGAGAGGGCATAATGAACATTGGCCCCTTAGAGAATGAGGCTGGGTAAAAATAATAGATGGCCAAGAAATTACATTGGAGTTAGGTAAATACTTTGCATCAGTCTTCACGGTAGAGGACACAAAATAACATTCCAAAAATACAATAAAGAATCAAGGGACAAAGGGCAGTGGTTGGTAGAAATAAACATGATAGCTACGGTTCGAGAAAAGGTACTAGGGAAACTAATGGGGTTAAGACTGATGGGCCCCCTCAACATGCCACGTTGCATCATAGGATTTTAAAAGAAGCAACTGCAGAAATAGTGGACGCCCTTGTAAAAATTTTCAAGAATCCTTAGATTCTGAAACAGTCCCAGATGATTTGAGAGCTGCAACATAACACCTTTATTCAAAAAGAGGAGACAAAAGAGAGGTAACTACAAGCCAGTTAGCTTAGTGTCTGTCATTTGGGAAATGTTATATGCCATTATAAAGAACATAACAAAACATTCAGAAATACATGACCTAAACAAACAAAGTCAGCATGGCTCCATGAACAGGAAATCATGCATGACACTTACTATAGTTCAAGCAGAATAGAAAAAGGGGAATCAATAGATGTAATATATGTAAATTTCCAAAAGATATTTGATAAGGTACTGCACATATGGCTACTTAAGATAAAAGCCCATGGTGTTAGGGTAGTATATTAATTAGCATAGATAGATGATTTGCTGACTAATAGAAATCGGAGGGTTGGGATAAAGTTGGCATTTTCAGGATGGCAGCTTGTAACTAGTAGAATGCCACAAAGATCAGTTCTGGGACCACAATCCAATACAATATATGACTGGCTTGAATGACAGAAGTGCATGTACTTTCACCAAGTTTGCATTTGACACATAAATAGGTGAGTGGGGAAAAAGAAACTTAGCAGATAGAACATAATATGGAAAAAATGTACTGTTATGCAATTTTTTAGTAAGGGGAGACTGGATATTATATAAATAGGGAATAGCTGCAGAAGGCTACAGCACAGAGGGATCTGGGTGAGTTCTTGTACATGAATCACAAGAAGCTAATATCCAAGTTCAGCAGGTAATAGGGAAGGCAAAGAAACTGATGGCTTTTATTTCAAATGGAATAGATTATTAAAATAGGAAGGTCTTGCTAAAATTATACAAGGCATTGGTCAGGACATACTTGGGATACAGTGGACAATTCTGGTCTGAGGAGAGATATGCTGGTGTTGGACGCAGTCGGGTTGATTCTGGGTATGGAGGGATTTTCTTATGAGGGACGTTGAGTAGGTCAGGCCTATACTCATTCGTGTCTAGAAGAACAAAAGGTGACTTTGTTTTAATTTTTAAAATTCTGAGTGGACGGAACAGGGTAAGCAAGGATTAATTGCTACACTTTTCGGGAGAGTCCAGGACCAGTTGGCATAATCTCAGAGTAAGGGATCATCCATTTAAGACAGAGATGAGGAGGATTTATTTTTCCTCTTAGACCATAGTCAATCTATGCAATTCATTACCCCAGAGGGCTGTTGAAGTTTATGAAATTTAGCAAATTCAAAGCTAGACGTGTTTCTAATTAGTAAAAGAATCAAGGCTTAGAGAGGCAAGGCAGGAAATTGGAGTTGAAGATTAGCAGATTAGCCATGATCTCAGTGAACGGACAGGCTGGTATCTAAGGGTCTATATACCTGACAGTAGTGTCTGTATTGCATGAATGTCTACTCAGATGGAAGCTGCACTCAAAATTACACGAGTTTTCTAATGTGAACTACGGAACCTTTTCCTACTTTTATATGTGCACATTTAGGCAGTTTCTCAGTAAAATAAATCTGCTTTGATTTTTCTATAGAATGTACCCACTAATAGGGGGGTCAGTTGGCCAGTTTGCAATGCTGAGTGATGTCAACAGCATAGGTTCAATTCCTGCACTGGGTGAGGTTACAATGAAGAAATCATAGAATCATCATAGATCACAGAATCCCTACAGCGTGGAAACAGGCCCTTCGGCCCAACAAGTCCACACCGACACTCAGAGCATCCCACCCAGACCCATACCCCTATAACCCACTTAATCTACACACCCGTGAACACTTCGGGCAATTTAGCAAGGCCAATCCACCTAGCCTGCACATCTTTGGACTGTGGGAGGAAACCAGAGCACCCGGAGGAAACCCACATAGACACAGGGAGAATGTGCAAACTCCACACAGACAGTCGCCCAAGGCTGGAATTGAATCTGTCCCTGGTGCTGTGAGGCAGCAGTGCTAACCACTGAGCCACCGTGCCACCCTGTAGGACTCTTCTTTGCAACCTCTTCCTTTATATGGTACGTGGACCCTCAATCTACTGACCGAGCAGGCTGATGGTCTGATAGGACCACAGCAAATATACCTTTACCTATTAAGTGGCCTTGTTTCTGGAAGAAAAGCTTCACTTTCAGAGTTTCTTCAAAGAACCACAACATGTGCAATTTGTGAAACCTGAACATGGTGATTCATTCAAGCAGACACCATGGACAGTTTTAGGGGTAGAGCTGGCTTTCAGCATGATGTGCTTTAAACCAGAGCAAAAGACCTCAAGCTCAAAATGCCCGAAAAGTAATGTGCATTGAAATTCCTTAATCCTTTGTAACAGTTTAGCCAATTTCTAGAAAATTGAACTGGAAAACAAATCAGCGAGACTCAGCAGAAACTCTATCCCTGGTAGTTAGCAGTAGTTGAAAGAGAGATTTGGTTTCACAGCAGTGGATGAGTTCTGGAATTTAATAACAAACCAAAAAGTCCCATGATGTGAAATGCTGGAGTTTAGAGTACATAAACGGGTTCACCGAACCCAGTACATTGTGGAAAACAGAATAAAATCTGATAGAGCTGCAAGGTCTGAAGGAACGAACGTATGGTTTGGCCGACCAGTGGATTCCTAGTTTCTGTCAATGGCGAGAGGAGAGAAACAACAGGTAAAACAGGCTCTCACAGCATTATACTGTAAGTTTAAAGAAATCAATGCAAATTGATTTCTTTTCCAGTCAAAAGCAAAGAACTGTGGATGCTGGAAATCTGAAATAATTACAGAAATTGCTGGATTAACTCAGGTCTTGTAGCATCTGTGGAGACAAAACAGTTAATGTTTCACGTTCAGTGACTCTCATCAAAACTGGATTCTTTTACATTTGGTTCCTCAAAAATAGCTAGCTAACTGCAACTTTTAATTTCTAAATAACTACAAAATTTTCCACACTGCAAGTCTCTATTTCAGACCTCTCTAAAGCAATAAACAAACTAACCCCAACAAAAACAAAAATTAACAAATAAACCTTTGGCTGTTTAAATAACATTCCTTTCTAATTTAACTTTTATTTAACATTCCTATCTCGTAGAACATGGTGCTCAAGAAAGTTCAGGTTGGTTGCTGGGATTTGGTAACAGGTGTGCCCTTTCAGTCTCCTTTATGAATGGCAATAGTTGCTGTATTCCATAATCACAAATCTGAAGGTGACGAGGATTTCAGAAGCTGATGGACTGAAGCAACAGAAAGGTGGAAAATGAAGTAGAAATAAGCATCCTTTATGAAGTAAGAAACGGTGTTGTTAGAAACTTAGTTCTGGGTGAAATAGGGTGCTGTCACCGTTAAGTGAGAGGGAAGTTTCCCAAACTTCTAATACAAAGAAACTGAGATTCATCAAATATTGAAAGTCAGACAAGAGTCTATAAGGGGGAAAAGGTAACAAAGAGTCCAAGAAAGACAGTGTGGAAGGGAGTGAGGGATGTGTCAAACATTATCGTAGTTGCAGAGGACAAGAAGGAAGAACATACTACAATCAGAGGTTGTCACATGTCACTGTGGTTAGTGTAGTTTAAATAGCACGGATGAAACCCAACTGTTCAGATTCAAAGATAGTAGGAACTGCAGATGCTGGAGAATCTGAGATAACAAGGTGTAGAGCTGGATGAACACAGCAGGCCAAGCAGCATCAGAGGAGCAGGAAGGCTGACGTTTCAGGCCTGGACCCTTCTGAAGGGTCATAGATTATCATAGTATTAGTTAATCATCACACTTTCTAAGCCAGTGCACAAATATCCTCATCAGTGCCACCTTATTTTGGTAAAGACCTATGAAGTTAAGCTAAAAGAGACAGCTATTAAAATAAAAATGATCATACAAAGTGATTATCTTGTCAAAATAAATGAGGCATTAGTAGGAACTGATATCAATAAGATGACCGTTACTTTTAAGAATCAAGGAATTGGACAAGTACTGTTTAGCCTGTATTAGACTGTTCCTGCACTAATAAGCCAATTAGATTCTGAATGTGTCTGATAGTAGCCACTATACCCTGTGCACAAAGAATTAATACATGCGGTTCCGTGCACAACAAAGAAGACCAAAAACAGGAGAACTTCAATCAACAGAAGAGAATAAGAGACCTTTGCCAAGTCAGTGTCACAGACGAACATCATGAAATGAATTGATTGAAGAAATACTGTTTTAATTAAGTATTATTGCTTTTCTACTTGTTATCATACATCTTCACACCCGAAATGAGTCTTGTAACTAATCAGACTAACAAACATGTAGATTAGCTCTCTCAAACTCAATCTATAATTGTAACTGATTTAAGTTTTAGAATTGAAGTTAAAGTACACCCAAATCTCATACTTTTCTTAGATACTTCAACATCCTACTTGTTTTATTTCTGCTCCACTGCACCAGGTGAACATATTCAATGTCAATCTAGTCAAAATCACAGGTCACATTCAGTTTCTACCTTTGTGACTTCAACATAATTGTCTATTATTCTTTCCATACCATGCTTTTACACTTGCCTGGATACTGTTTCAGTTGCTATTGTCCTGCAATTTACATGTCATGTCCACTCATTATACAATTTTTAAACTATCTCTTCCAGTTCCAAAGCTCTTTTTATGATGATATTATTTGTAAATATAATTTCTTAAGATACTTATTTTATGAAATACTATTAAGTACATTCTACAATAAAATTTGTAACTTACTTTTTAGTTAAATGAACTCCTCCCTTCAATCCACTGGTGAAGCTGCCCTTTCCTCTGCCACCAGCCAGGATTTGAGCTTTTAAAACAATTTCCTTTGCCTCTGTTGGGGAAAATGAACAAGAAAACACTAGCTACATTTGTCTATGAAGACAGCGGTTTACTGTAACTTGAAAAACAAAATACACAGGGGAGATCTGGTTTAAAAAGTAGCACAGACAACATAAGTGGATCAAAAACAGAAAATGCTGGAGAAACTCAGCAGGTCTGACAGCATCTATGGAGAGAGAAAGAGTTAATGTTTTGCATCCAATATGATTCTTCTGCAGAATTTTTCTGCGCAAAGCGTATGCTACACAGTCCAGACCATAGAGCACATGACTCCTTCAAAGAACGGCAATGAATTGGTGAAACATGATTTCCCTTTGACAAAACCATGCTGACTCTTCCTAATCACCTTGAGTTGTTCTGAGACACTCTCCTACAGATCGTCACTCAGGCCACATTCTGGTCCTTTAGCACAAGCTAGACCTACAAGATGCATTGTAGTAACAATTCCTTTGACATCTCCTTCCAAGTCTGCAATTTCTACCACGTAGAATAACAAGGGCAACAGGCCAACAAGGGCTGGGATTTTACTTTCTCCGTCACGTCACTCATCATCCTGACTTGGAATATTTTGCCATTCCTTAATTATCATTGAGCCAAATCCTGCAATGCCTTCCTGAATAGCACTGTGGGTATATCTACTCCACATAGACCACAACAGTTGAGGAAGCCAGTTCATCACTACCTTTTTAAAGGGGAATAAATGCTGACCTTGCTAGCAACATATCAAATGATTTTTGTTTTAAATCCCCTACACAACTCTATTTTTCCAAATTGATCCTTTACTTACTTCTTCAAACCTCCATTCATCTCCTCCCTCACCCTACACAATTTTATCTTTCCCATTGCTACATTCATGTGCTAATAACTTGTTAGTCTTTAAGAGAAAAAGTTCACCATGATGTCCCTTTTCAAACTCCACATTTTTTAGCGCGAATCCTTTGGTACTAGACCCAGAGATAATCAAAAATTGTCTGGACTACTTCTATCTCTGCTTTATGCAAAAAAGTAATAAAAACCATCTATACTACACATAATATTTGAAGCCAGGTTCAACTTGTGGCTTCTTACGGAAATACTTCAAATCTTTTAATGTATATTTTTAAACTCTGCTAAGGCAAGCTAGTGCCATATACACCACGTCCTCTTGCAGCTAAGCTTTGGTGTTGACAGTAGCACAGCAATATACACTATCACGTGAAGATCTCTTTTCTAATACATCATTGATTTTCTAGAAGGAGCAATAATTACAATCCTGCAGATGTATATTCATTCTATTAAAATTGATTTAAAGAAAATGTACCATCAAGCTGGCATCTGGTCAGTTTCACAGGTGAGCTAGGCTCCTAGTTTGTTTTTATATTATTGCAATGCAGAAACCTAGTTTGTGTTTAAAATCTAGCAAAGCGTTTGCTCAGGTTACAATGACTTCGTACTCAAAAAGTCAATGGAATGATTTAGAAGTTTTAGGTTTTTCATACATATTTAAGTATTTGAAGCGAAAATTGCTTGGATTTTTGAAGTAGAAACATGGAAATGGGTTGGAGATAAGTGTGGAGCTGCAGGAACACATACAGGCCAGGGAGGATCAGAGGAGCAGGAAAGTTGACATTTTGGTTCAGGATGCTTCTTCAGAAATGGGGAGAGGGAAGGGAGCTCAGAAATAAAGAGAGAGGAGGGGTGATGCTGGGGAAGGTAGGTGGGATGGTGATAGGTGAGTGCATGGAGGCAGTGGCAGGGATTGGTCAGTGAGGTGGGAGGGGCAGATAGGTGGGAGAGAAAATGGACAAGTTGTGTCAGGTCAAGAAGGTGGGGATAAGAGGGAGGGTTGGACATGGGATGAGGCCAGGGAGATTTTAAAACCGGTGGCATTCATGTTTAGGCCATTGCGCTGTAGGCTCCTGATACGGAATAGGAGGTGCTGCTCCTCCAGTTTGCAGGTGGCTTTCCAGAATATTTCAACCATTCGACCTGCTATACTGCTCCAGGCATGCAAGAACATGATTAGATAAATAAAAGCCTGTTGTTTGCTTGCGTGTGGCAACAAACGTTCTATCAACAAGACTGAAGTGACCTTAAGGGCAAAAGATGGCATGTTGGAAGACTTGGAATTGAATCCGTCTGAATTGAAGTTAGAATTAGCTATGTAGTGAACTACTAATTGTTTGTACAAAAAAAGAGAGCCAGAAATAATCCAGACAATTTTTCATTATGGTGTGTGGGTCAAATATCAAAGGATATGCGCTGATCTCCACCAGGGCCTTCTACTAATCACACTTACGGTGGGCCTTTCAGGAGACTCTTAAGAAGTTCGGCTTAAGTTAATATAATAAATATCCATTTGTATTTCAGGTGCAAGGGTACTAATATCACATGAAAAAGCTATTCAATGTAAATGCTTAGTTTACTAAGAAATAGATTCCTTTATCTCCAATATTGCTGGGAAAGAGTTTTTTTTACGTCATTTGTCAGTAACAAAATGTGGTTATTAATACCTACTAATCGACAATGATTAAAAACACTATTTGTACTAAACCCATTTTCAATTGTGTTAAGCAGATCATAGTTGCTACCTCAATACATGATGGCACATTTTTAAAAGCAATTAAAAAAGAATTTTTTAAAGACTGCCTAATTGCACTTTTTGAAGACCAATTTTGAATTTGGAAATATGCAAATACAATTGAGTGGAAACCCAGAAATAAAGCACTGATTAGAACAGGCACACGTTTGCCCTTTTTGGTAATTGCACCACAAGCAGAAGCTCCACTTCTAACATGTTTCTTCCTGAAAAGTCAAATTGAGAGTTTCATATGACTTGCCATTCTAACTGTTCTTTGTACTTTAGCTCTTTATTGCATTAAGAAGAACTGTCAAATGTCAGCATTCTTTTCTCCATAAAACCAACAGGCAGTGCTTGCTCAAGCACACCAACTGCTGGGGTGATCAAACTGAGTTTCATTTGCTCTGTACAAAACATCTAACTTTGAGAAAACATAACCTCATTACGTGGATGTGTAATTTTACGATTTAAGAATAAGACATTTTAATTGTATTGCTTTAATCCTGAGTGGATGAATTTCATTAAACAGTAAAATATTAGGAAATACAATGCAAGAGTTGATGGTTATACCATAAATAGAATGCCAGGCTGAGTAATTCTATGCATAATGTCTCATACAGTTTCCAAACGAAGATGTGAACATAAGAAAACAATTTTTAACCAATTATTTTAATTAATGTTTATATAAAGTACAGTGAAATACAAATGATATTTCAATATGACTTTTCAAGAATTTATCAGAAAGGATCTGTTTTCCCAAAATTTAACCAAGTTTTGTTGTTGTCTCTTCAATAAAGCCGTAGAATACTTGCACAGAATGATGCTTTTGGGCATTAGTACAATTGCTCTGCAGAAGATACACCTCGTTTTGTGATTACCACAATGCCTGTCATTTGCAGAACCATGGACAGGGCTCTAACTTTGAAAAATATTTCTGCACTGTCTCTCAAGGATCAGAGGTTTGGCTTTGCAATACACAAACCCCTAGGCTTCCGAACTCAAGGTCAAAAAGTAAACTCTTATCCTAATGTAAACAATACACTGATTGATAAATTATTTTCAATGTACACAAACCTTACAAAATTATAATTTAACAAGAGTAATTGCATATTTTGAAAGCTTGTCATAGGAAAAATGTGATGTTATGAAAGGATGTAATTCATAAACTAATGACCATCTGTCATAAGAGTCAATACAGCTAAAATCTTCCTTGGGAATTATGATTACTCAGACAATGCAATGCCTACAGCAAAACGAACAACCGTTTTCTGTTCAATCACCTGTTCTTCCTTAACTACAGCATCAGTCACAGCACAACACTTGGGGAAAATGACAAACATATTAACTACAACACCACTTATCAATGACTGCAAAAGACTTAACAGTAAATTACATGTTACATTGTTATGGACCAAGCCAGGTTCCCTCAAAATATTTCAAGAAGGTAGCCTAGACCTTAACTCTTCTTATTTTAAAGGCAGATGTGAAATGGGTGTGATGCAACTGGTCAACCCACTCAGCTTTAAGCAGCACAAAATTTATTTAAACTCTACAGTTGAAACATGAACAAAAGAAAGCAAAATTTACAGTAACTTAACGATTAGGAAACCTAATCGATCCAATACAGCAACTTAACTAATTAAACTGTTCCAATATAGTAGCATCCCATAAACACACCCCTTGGCAGAAAGGTAGATTCAAACAGATTCCTATAGGCAGGTGGAAACAACATCCAGGGAGAGATTTCACAAATTAAGAGTAATCCTTTACTGAAGCTTGCAACATTTCCGGTACTCAAAACATCTTGAGACTGCTACAGCTTAAAAAAAACCTAGAAAAAACCTGAACTGGCAAAACTGGTCACTCCCCTTCCATTGTTAAGCTGCTACTCCCTAGACTCTTTGGTACCTCTGCCTTTACAACCTCTCAAAAAAAACAAGGACAAAGTAAGCTTTTCAAAGTGACAGCACCATCACAACAACGTTCAAGGTATTGCACACAAATACATAATACTGATGGAAGTAAAGGACTTTCTAGTTGACTTCTTCAAATTACTAGCAGAACATCACTGGTGAACAGTGGGTTTTCAACAAGCTTCAAAATCTCCTCTCCCACTACCACATCCCAAAACCAGCCCAGCTCGTCCCCACCTCCCTAACTTGTCCTTCCTCTCACCTATCCCCTCCTCCCACCTCAAGCCCCACCCTGATCTCCTACCTACTAACTTCATCCTGCCCCCTTGACCTGTCCGTCCTCCCTGGACTGACCTATCTCCCCTCCTACACTCACCTTTACTGGCTCCATCCCCGCCTCTTTGACTGGTCTGTCTCCTCTCCACCCATCTTCTCCTCTATCCGCCTCCCCCTCTCTATTTATTTCAGAACCCCCTTCCCCTCCCCCATTTCTGAAGAAGGGTCTAGGCCCGAAACGTCAGCTTTCCTGCTCCTCTGATGCTGCTTGGCCTGCTGTGTTCATCTAGCTCTACACCTTGTTATTGTTGAACAGTGATTGTTTCTATAAATTAGTTAACTACAGACATTCAGCTTAGATATTTCTCAAATTTACCAATAAAATCAGTGGTCACTTAAAGGCTCGATAACTAGTACAATTATCTTTGATAAATTTATTATATTTATGTGGTGGTACTAGACAACTGGGCTGCTCCAAATTTCACAATAGTAGTATATGTTTAATGGCCATCATCTTGGCTACTTAGTCCAAAAGAATTCCCCAAATCTTTGAACAAAGTTCAACTGCAATCATCTTAACCATTTGATCCATTATGTTCTTTGAAAATTGTTTAAATGAAATCGATGGGAATGTCTGTTCTTTTAATCAAACTGTAGATTCTCATTTCATTACCGAAACAAAGTAATGACTTTCTACTAAATTAATCAACAAATACCATCAGCAAATAGGTTGTATCTCTGACAAATAAATTAAACAAGGAAGCAACAATGTGCTGGTCTGGAATAAGTCATGTTTTACCTGAACGCACAAAGCAAAGTTTAAAAAAAAAATGAGTTGTGCCTTTTGTGATTTAGCTTTTTAAGATATAAAAAAAAAGTAACACCATAACGTCTATGGAGAACAAGCATCATTTTATCCAAGTGAATTAAATAAAGAGGGGCCTAATCCCCAGGAACACGGAGCAGGTTTTCAAAATGAATTGTATAAAACTGGGGAGAAATTGAAAAGCCATAGAAAATGCGACACATTTCCTGTAAATTTATAAAATGAAAGTTGCCAGAAATGTAAAATGCTGTTGGGAGAACCAAAATTAATGAAATAAAAACAGCTAAATGTAAAACTGCTTTCAGGAGCAGGTACATTTTCTGCAAATTGAATATTTGTTTGAAGTTGGCATATCTCTTTTTCATTCACTGTAAGCTGGGAGGCAGAACAGGTAAACTTAAAATGAAAAAGAACAGAAACTAATATTAAAAAGCTTGATAAGCCAAATGGGAAAATAGAGTTCTGAATAGGTAGAGTGCATTAGATTACTCCAGAAATAACATCGATAATTCAGGATCTTTTTTCAAATGTCCCCAGTTGTCTCTCACTAGTAGCAGTCTGACTAGTTTATTTGTTGAGAGGTTGTATGCTTGCTTTCTAATGGCGCTGATGTGCTGCTGCTTTGCTTTGAACCAACCAACAAAATTCACTGGCCAAAGTATGACCACACAATACAATATCACAAATCGGGATGTGGGCAACGTACAATACAGAATATTACTGATGGATTTGCCAAGGCTTTCATAATCCCCTTGAGTTTAACTTCCCCTGTGTAAACAAAGGAGGGCTGGAGGGAGATGTATAGATGAGGGATAGGTTTTGAATTGTAGATAGCAGAGGTAAAAAACCATAGGTAGAGAGGGAAGGAGAAAGCAGTCAGCACAAGAAGGAGCAAGAGACAAATGGCTGACCAAAGAGGGAAAGAGGGGGATGGACTACTGGGAGGGAAGAGTAGGCGAAGAGGAACAAGTGAATGGTGAGGTGAAATAAGTGGGAGAAAGTTAGCATTGAAGAGATGGAAGAAAGCTGTTGGGGTATAGAGAAAGAGAGGTATCAGGGCAGGGGGAAGAGGGAGACTGTAGATCTAAAGACAGAAATATACAAACGGGATAGAGAGAGAGAGAGGGGGGGAGGAAGGGGGAGAGAGAGAGAGAGAGACAGAGAGACAGACAGAAGGGAGAGAGCAGGGAGAGAGAAGGGAGAGAGAAGGGAGGAGCACGGGGGGGGCAGAGGTGGGGCGGCAGAGAGATGGGGGCGGGGGGGCAAAGGTGGGGCGGCAGAGAGAGGGGGGCGGGGGGGCAGAGAGGGAGAGGTGTGAGAGAGGGAGAGGTGTGAGAGAGGGAGAGGTGTGAGAGAGGGAGAGGTGTGAGAGAGGGAGAGGTGTGAGAGAGGGAGAGGTGTGAGAGAGGGAGAGGTGTGAGAGAGGGAGAGGTGTGAGAGAGGGAGAGGTGTGAGAGAGGGAGAGGTGTGA
>JAHRHZ010000069.1:20344936-20362419 GCA_024137785.1 Ginglymostoma cirratum | reverse complement strand
CTCCATCCCCGCCTCTTCGACTTGTCTGCCTCCTCTCCACCTATCCTCTCCTCTATCCATCCTCTATCCGCCTCCCCCTCTCTCCCTATTTATTTCAGAACCCTCTTCCCCTCCCCCATTTCTGATGAAGGGTTTAGGCCCGAAACGTCAAGTTTTCCTGCTCCTATGATGCTGCTTGACCTGCTGTGTTCATCCAGCCCCATGCTTGTTATCTCAAAAATTCTCAAGTGTTGACTTCTACTGCATCTTCATTTATCCCAAAATTTCTTCCGTTCACTGAGCTATACTCAAACAAATTTACACCTAATTACAGAAGTACAAAAATGTGAAATTTATCTATAATTCAACTTCCATTATCAGTTCAATTGCACGGTTTTACATGACTGGACTTACAAAAAATGCAGTCTTGATGGCAATGTTTACAGAAAAGACTTTAATACACAAATTTTAGTGTAAAAATGAAGGAATTCTGCAAGCACATACCAACTTCAACATACAACATGTTAAGAAAGAAATGTTATTTTTGTTCAAACCTTCTTCCAAGATTGCAGTGTCGAAGTTGGCTGTGCAAGCAAAGCAAGTGCACTGTTAGTAATGTGGAAACAAGTTGCCGTTGCCCATCAACTGAGATATTTTGCACTTTAATTTTACCTTTTCCTGATAAAAGACGGACAATATAAAACAGAAGGTTTCATCAGCAAGTAAATTAAAACCTCTAAAGTGCTGTTCTGAATTTTTCTCTCCACTGTAAATGCAGTATATCATGCTGTTTCTAGTCATGCATGAACTATAGGAATCTGCTTTTTCTTTCATACAAACATCTTTGTAAAACTGGCTTCATTACCAGCTGAGAATGGAATTTGATTAGCAAGTCATTGAACTTTGTGTAAAGAATTTTTCAGCTTGATATTCCCTTTGATTTTGGTTCTCAGATTGGTATATAAATCTTGCTTGAGGTTACGGATGAGCTTATGCCGTCTGTTATTTAATTAAGCGATAAACCATTCCACCAAGGGAGTATACAAAGGAATCAGCCTCAAGCAACTATGGTAAAAAAAAAATCTGCCAGTGTTAGGGGACTTTACTTTCTCAATGTCATGGTTCACTAGCTAAAAAATACTCAGACAAAAATGTAAGCATCACAGCATTTAAAAAAAGCAGTCAATATAACAGCCTAAGAACCTTAATAAGATCTGAAATTCCCAGAGCAAAACAGAAAATATAAACATGACCTGGATTAGCATTCAGGAGGGACAATGATGTTTTTGTTGCGCTGCACTTACTTAACAATTCCAGCTTATATAAAGGTGGAAAACATATTTTTAAAAGAACTCTCTCGGTGCTTATTTTTATCCAAATGCAGTACTTACCATTGTCAGTTAGCTTAATACCAACATATCTGCTTATCAGATGTGATCAGCTTCAAATAATCTAACTCTAAAAGATATAGACAATAAAAAAAAATCTAACTTTTATGGTAAATCTAAGATATTGTTTAACATTTTGAATAATAAGTACATTTTGTCCACCAGATTGCTTTTATTTGTCTATGTTCAATTCTAATTCATACAAACTAGGTGTATAAACAACAAACATTGCCAAGTTTCTCCATTTGCCTGCATTGTCTTCAACCTATGAAAGGGAAAAACACAAATCTGTCATATACAGTTCAACAAGTGCTATCTACGTTGGAGCTAGCAACCAAAATAACTTGGAAGGACAAGTACCAGTAAGTGCCTCAGAAGCATGACTCCATTAACAAACAAGCACACATAATTACTGCAAGGATGGGAAATGGGTTCCTTTTCTTTAATTCATATCCAAACAGTATCAAGATTATGAACATTTCAATCATATCACAACTACAATTTGTGTGATGGGGAATATTTAAATACTGCATGAGCATGCAAATTTTAAAATTAACTTAAATTGCAAAACATAAAAGTTGTTCGGTTGACACCCCACTGCAACAGCAAACGTATTTGAAAGAATTTAACCATCACTGATTTTTATAAAGAACATGTGGAAATCTTCTAAATTGTCAATACTTGGTCTATGAATTAAAAGGCTTCAGTTTTTAAATGTTTAACTGTCATTTACAAATGCAGTTTACTTTGATATATGTGCTGTTTCTTAAATGACAGTTGGCTTTATAGTTTTTTTCAATAACACACAATCATTTTCTGCATGCTTTCAGAATTTTAAAAAAAAATTGAGCCAAATCAGTGGAAATCATTTTTGATTTTAACCATAATCTAACTAATTTTTAAGATCACTGGCTTGACATCTACCAATAATGATGCTACAGCCAGAAATGCAACAAAATTGTAAAATCACTGCTGGCTTTAGCCCACTGAAAACCAGGTAAGTTTTCATTGAAATGTTATAATTCACTTTTCAAGGCTTTCTGCATTATTTGTGTAGAGAATTCAACAGCTGGAGAAGTGGAGGAAGTGGGGAATTCAGCATTGTTGCAGCAGATGAAAGTAGCTAGGCAGCCATTTTGTACCTTGTATAAATTAGTTTCCATTAACATCCAAGGTCAAAATGCTTCTTCATGGCATTGAACCAACCTATTTAAAGACAGTTCTCTTGAGGTAATTCGGAAAAGGGGACCCAATTTCTATTTGCCTCAAGCTGCGACAGGGCATCATAAAGTAAATAATTGGCCTTGGTGTCAAATGTTACAGCTTTCCACATAATTATCTAACAGCAAAAAAATTCTAACAAACCTTTGCAAGGCAACCGAGGCAGTCACAGCTTAAAGCAATGCACTGCAATACACAACTTCCCCAGTCAGTGACTTGTTGTCCATTGTTCTATAACTCGCTGAAAGTAACCATGCAAGCAGATAGGGTGTTAAAGAAGGCATGTGGCATGTTTGCTTTTATTGGTTGGGGAATTGTGTATAACAGTCAAGATGCAGTGTTGCAGCTTTATAAGGCTTTGGTTACGCCACATATAGAGTAATGCATTCAATTCTGGTCAACACATTACAGGAAGGATATGAAGGCTTCGGAGAGGGTAAGGAAGAGGTTTACCAGGATGCTGCCTGGATTAGAAGGTATGAGCTATAAGGAGGAGCTAGAAAAACTCAGGTTGATTTCTCTGGAGCAGCGGAGGCTGAGGGGAGAATTGACTAAAGGGCATGTACTTAAGGTGAGAGGGTGTAGGTTAAAGGGGATGTAAGGGGCAAGTGTTTTACACAGAGTAGCAGGAGTCTGGAACGCACTGCCGGGGTGGTGGTGGGGAGGCAGATATGATGGGTGCATTTAAGGGATATGAACATGCAAGGAAAGGATGAATATGGACCAATGAACAAGCAGAACTGATCAGTTTAATTTTGCATCATGTTCGGTACAACATCGTGGGCCAAAGGGACCGTTCCTGTGGTGCACGGTCCTGTGTCCCAAAGTTGTGAAGAATATAAAAGCAGTAGATCATTCAACCTTCAGGCCTCTACCTCAATATTCTTCACATCAGCTTTCTTCAGAGAAGTGTCTCATTACTCAAAGATGTACAGGAACAAGATCGATGATACAAAAAGAAGCATTGTCATTTCATTGTTAATAGCTTTATTCCTTTCTAAAATCTAGCTTGCTGTGAGTGCATTTCACACTCTCTAATTTCTTCTTCAGAGGACAATGTTCCATAACCAAAGATAAGAAAATACAACTTCGGTACCCCAAAGATCTAACTGTAAATCAACTTCTAGCCAAAGCAGAATCTTGTAAAACTGCGGGAAGATTGTCTGGTTTAAAATTTAAACAAAGCTTGGCAGTTAACCGTCGATCACCAGGAATCAGCATATTCTCCATGGCAATGCCTCTATCTATCAGCGTTCACTACCCTGACAGTACAGAATCTCTCACTTCTGCATGGGAGTGTGAGCCTGAAGTAGGTGCTCAAGATTTTGGGAGTTGAACGCACATCTTTCTGATGCAGAGGGAAGAGCCAAAGCTGACAAAATAATCAGCTTATTGTTGGTACTGCACAAAAATGCAAGAGAGACAGTTCCAACAGAGCTTCATTTTAGTTGAAACACAGAACTGAATTAGCTGAACTTTTTCAACTCTTGGGTAACCAACTCTCTTCATCACCAACACATTAAAACAAGCAATTTCTACACTGACTTGGAGGTGATGACAAAGATGCTTTCTAAAATTTGTTACATATATGGTATTTTTGCTGATTCATATATTCTGGCGTAAATCCAAAGTACACTTGAACATACGGAGACAAGTGATTGTTACGAATCTTGATGAACATAGTTTATATTGACAATTTCACTGGTGTGGTGATTATTAGAAGCAGATCAGAATAATGATTGACTATCATTTCAGGGAGGTTACAAGAAAGTTCAAAGGCCAAGATGAGAGAATGCTCTAGAAAAACTACTAGCCAGGAAATAAACAAAAATAGCAGGCATGTATATATGGCTAATTTTTGAATAAGAAAAGATTCTAAAACAGCTTGATGTTGGTCGACACCAAACATTTTCCTAAATGATATTGGAGTGGATATAAACTTCATCCCAAAGTTAACGGATAACAGCAATGTAAGGGATGGTTAACACACTGAAAAAGGTAACAGGTTACATTGAGATTTAAATTTTGTTAGCTGAACAGATAATTAGCAGCGGTACTTCAAAGCATAATCTAAGCAACAATATTACAGGGCTAAATAATTTATTTTAAACAAAATGCCAATCAAAAAATTGGAATCCGATTATATAGATCCTTAAAGACATCATGCTAATATCTGACAGTTGTCAGCAAAACAGAAAAAGATTTTAGGGTTAGATTTTAATTCTGAAGAAGGGTCACTAGACTCGAAATGTTAACTCTGCTTCATCACCACAGATGCTGCCGGACCTGCTGAGTTTCTCCAGCAATTTCTGTTTTTGTTAATGATTTTAGATGGTGTACTGAAAAAAAGCAAGCATGTATCGATCACAGGAGGTTATCCTGACACCCTATACAGTACATAATCTGGAACACTGATTATAAGATACAAGGAACTGAGCTAGAAAAGATGCACTGAATGCTTTTTGAAATAATGAGGGGACTGGAGCAAATACAGGCAGACTTACAGAGCTTAAATCATTCTCTTTCATGAGAAGAATCCGGGAGGAGATTGCAGTGATATATTCAAATGAATATTGCTCACTGATGTTTAACGCCACCAAGTATATTGATTAGAGTAGTATAGCAGGAGAATAGGATACAAGTGTAAACTGAAAAAGGATACTTTCAAGCAGGACATAAGAAGGCATACTTCATTCAGGTTTTCTCAAAAAGTCTGCCAAGGCAAATTATGGGGCAAGTAAGTTAGATTTCTTCAAGATCAGATAGAACAAATACTTTGAAGACAGTCTAACAGTTACAACTGAGATAACAAGGTGTAGAGTTGGATGAACACAGCAGGCCAAGCAGCATCAGAGGAGCAGGAAGGCTGACGTTTTGGGCCTAGACCCTTCTTCAGAAAATCAGTTACAACTGTTAGGATAGAAAGAAGACAAATATCAATGCTAATGTTTAATGCCCAAACCAGACAACAACAAATTTCAAAGAACAGCATAAAGAAACTGAATCCTGTTCATTTACTAGAGATAATAGGAACTGCAGATGCTGAAGAATCCGAGATAACAAGGTGTAGAGCTGGATGAACACAGCAGGCCAAGCAGCATCATAGCCTGCTGTGTTCATCCAGCTCTACACCTTGTTACCTGTTCATTTACTGATGACTCACTGAAATGTCGAAGCTGTAGGTTCAAATTGTTGATAAAATAAATCCTTTCATGATGAGTTGTTCAGCAAGAATGATCACTTCAATAATACATGTATCTATAAAAATGTGCCCAAAGTTTAAGTGATTAAATTAAGCAAGTAGACTTTTCCCTCATTATTGGTAGAGATTATTTTTGTGATTTAAGTTACTCCAAAAATCATCCATTAACAAATACATTTTAATTTGGTTTAATGCAATGTTATTTCAGCTTTATTGTCACATGTACAGTGTCACCACACATGGCACCATATTAGGTACAAAGCTTAGGTACAAGTAGGAACATTGAGAAACAAAGTTAAAAGTCAAGCATTACCGTTGTTCCTAATTTAGTAGAAATAAAATTAAAAGTTAACATTACAGTCCTTCCTATTATTAAGAGGAAAAATAAATTAATAAAGATAAAAGTGACACAGACTTACTTGAGTGCATTTAATAAGGACATTTAATACCCTGGAATCTATTTTAGTTGCATTTATGATTCCATAACTTATTAGTCATGGTGTCAACCAGGGTTGGACCTGCTGAGAATCATGAGTAACCAGTTGTTAATCTTTTATATTTATTTACGCAGATATAGATTGACGCTGAGAGATTATGATGAGGCTGAGCATACCCAATGCAGTTCTTCACTGTAGACTGATAAACTTTTCAATATTAAAAAGGGGTAACTGTAGGTGACAGGATCTTGAAAGAAAACTCAATTTGTGGCCTTTATAACCCAAGAGAGTTCTGCACTCTTTATATGCATTATTTAATATTGTAACTGGCCTCAGGCACAGGCCAGAGTATCATGTTGATAATGATTGTGGTGTGGGATCGAGTGTGTGGGTGAAGACAGCTAGCAAGTATTCTGCTTTCGTATGCTAGCTTGGTTCTCTCCTTCTGCCGATACTGCCAGTGAGGAGCAATGCAAGAAAGAAAAACAAATACCTAAGTGTCTTCCTGTCAGTACAAATCTCTTCACTGTCAAATCCTCATCTGTGCATTCTTGTGATGACACATGAGAACTGGGTGACTCTCAGCCCAAGGCAAAAGCTTCAGACCAACTCCACGGAGATTTAGTTGCTGGACATGAAGTGTGCAGGCCCACTGGCAAGTGGACACATGCTGGCAGCACTTAAGAACCAGCCTCCCAACCAACGTCAAACATCCAAAGCTGCCTTGTGGATACTTCAGGAGAGTTGAAACCTCAGGGGGAGAACCCTGACAAAACATGTGGAATGGAGCTCAAAGACAAACTGATGTCTAATTATGTCACCATCCAAGCAGCACCTCAATCAGGCAAGTACCAAACTTAGAGCTTTGCACTCCTGAGTCTTTTTTGGGGGGCAATAGGGATGGTGATGGGGTGTGTTCATGTTGGTCAACACATGAGCTTTTCTGGGCTTGTCCTCTGGAGAGGACACTCCAGTTAGTCTGCACAGTGTTAACGCAAGATTGGAGACCAAACAGTTACAAGTGATAAATCCTATCCAAAATGATGCAGAGAACAGGTGCTGTGGACAGTCTGCAGTGGGAGACTATCATGTTGCAATGGGAAGCCACTGCCGACCTCAAGTCATGCAAACCCAGCCAAATAAGACACGATACTTTACAGAAGAATACAAGAAATAGGGGAAGTAGGCTATTTGGTCCCTCGAGCCTACCCCACCAATCAATAATATCATGGCTGATATGCCTCAGACCTCAACTCTTCTATTGTGTCAGATCCTCACAGCTTTCAATTCCGATATTTCAAAAATCTCCAAGTACTTTCAGTGATGTAGCCTCCAAAACTCGCCAAGATGGCAAATTCCAGACATCCACTACCCTCAGAGAGGAAATTCCTCCGCACCTCAGTTAGGGAATTAGAGAACACTGATTTCACACTATGTCCCCTTTTTCAAGGTTCTCCAACTAATGGAGACATCTTCTCAACAACCAGTTTGTTATGCCCCCTCAGAATCTTGTACGTTTCGAAACGATCACATCCTATTCTTCCAAACTCTCATCAATAAAGGCCTAACATTCTCGATAAGTCAACCATTACATCATGGGAGCAGCCCAGCAAATCTTTTTTGAACTGCTAATATATATTTTCTTAAATTTGGGGACAAAAACTGTCCATAGTACTCTAGGTACAACTTTTGTACCATGATTACCCCATTTTTTAAATACTCCAGCCTCCCAGCATGTAGGACAAAGTTCCATTTGCCTTCTTATTTACTTGCTGCAGCTACATGTTATCTTTGTGCGTTTCATGCACAAGAACTTACAGATCCCTCTATGCTTAACCTTTTTTCAAATCTCTCTCCATAATAGTCTGCTATTTGATTCTTCCTATCAAAGTGCATGGCCTCGTACTTCAGTAGATTAACCTCCATCTGCCAAGGTTTGACCCACACATTCAACGTATCAATATGGCCTTGCAGATTCGTTAGGTCCTCCTCATAACATGCCCCCTCTCACCGATATGTTTATCATTAAAAATTTTGGATACATTACACTGTCCCCTTCTCTAAGTCTGAACATAGAAAACAGGAGCAGAAATAGGCCCTTTGAGCCTACTCCGCCATTCAGTCTGATTATGGCTGCTAATCCAACACAACACCCTGTCCAACTTTCTCCTCATACCCTTTGACGCCTTTAGCCCTAAGAACTCTATTTAAACTCTTTCCTGAAAACATACAACATTACTGCCTCAACCATTTTCTGTGGTAGAAATTCCACAGGCTCACTATTTTCTGGGCAAAAAAAAAAGATTCTTTATCTCAGTCCTAAATGGCCTATCCTGCTTCCTTAGGTTGTGATTGCCGGTTCTGTCCATTGACTGGGGACATCCTTCCTATGTTTACCCTGATTTGTCCTGGTATATAATTTTATAGTTTCTATCAGAAACCCCTCATTCATTTAAACTCCACAGAATACAGCCCTAATCATTATATGTCACTCCTGCCATCGTAGGAATCAGTCTGGTAAATCTTTGTTGCACACCCTCCATAGCCAGAACATTCTTCCTCAGTCCCACAATGCTCCAGGTATGGCATCACCAAGGCTCTGTGCATTTGCAGCAAGACATTTCTACTCCTGTAACATTTGCCTTCTTCACCAGCCACTGTGCTTGCATGCTTACTTTCAGCATACATGGGTACTCTTGTTTTGCTGTATGCCCCCCCTTCCTGATTTATCACCATTCAGATAATCATGCTGCTCTATATTTTCACCCAATGTGATTCTCCATCAAGGGCTGCTGTAGCTCCATCATCACTCATCACTGTATTGATACCTTCCTTTATGAACAAAGTCACACCACCTCCTTTTTATTTTTGCCTATTTTTACAGGATGTAAAATACCCTTGAATGTCAAGTTTGTAATCTTGACCACCCTACAAGTGCAGTTCCAGTATAACCTCCCTCCTCTTGTATTCCACTCCTTGTCTAACTAAGGCAAATATGCCTTTGCAACCACCACATCTACTTTGTTTACATACTAAGCTCTTTCTGATCTTCAGTACTTTCCAGCATCTGACAGTCATTGTGTAATTCCTTGCTTTGTTAGTGCTTCTGAAGTGCATGGCCTCACACTTTTCTTTGCTGCATTCCATTTGCAACTGCTCTGGCCAGCTGGCTAGTACATTGATATCCTCCCACAAATTACAAGCTTCCTTCCTAATAGTGGCATGGTGGCTCAGTGGTTAGCACTGCTGCCTCACACTACCAAGGACGCAGGTTTGATTCTACGCTCAGGTGACTACCTGTATTGAGTTTGCACAATCTCTCTGTGTGCGTTTCCTCTGGATTCTCTGGTTTCCTCTCACAGTCCAACGACATGCAGGTTAGGTGGATAGGCCATGCTAAATTGTCAATGTGTCCAGGGGTGTGTAGGATAGGTGGATTAGCCATGGGAAATGCATGGTTATAGGCTAGGTGGTGGGTCTGGGTGGGATGATCTTCAGAGGGTCCATGCGGACTCGACGGGCTGAATGGCCTGATTCCCCACTACAGGGATTCCATGATTTACCACTTTTCTGGTTTTTGTGTCAACTGCAAACTTCATACCTCCTACATTTAAGTCCAAATCATGAATGCACGCCACAAACAGCAAGAGCCCCACCACTAAGCCCTGTGAAACTCCACTAGAAACAGACTAGCAGTCAAAGAAACACCCCTCTACCATCACCCTCTGATTCTTGACTCTCAGTCAATTTTGGATCCAATGCATCACCTTGCCTTGATTGTCAAGGGCTCTTAGTTTGTTGACCAGCCTGCCATTAGCGAGGCCTTTGATAAAGTCCCTAGAAGTCCGTGTAGATCACATCAGAATGATTACTCTCCCCAACACTCCTGGTTACCTCCACAAAAATATATTCAAATTTGTCAAATAGGAACTTCCTTTAACAAATCCATGATCACCATCTCTGATTAATCGCTGTTTCTCCAAAAGCTGATATACTTTGTCCTGGAGTTGTTTTCTAATAATTTCCCCATTCACCGAGGTGAATTTCTTTAGCTATTCCTTCCATTTTTAAAATAAATGGACAACTTTATCAGTCCTCTGACACTTCACTTGTAGCCAAGAGAATTTCAAAATTACAGCCAAGATCTCTAGTAATTCCACCCTTGCTTCCCTCAATAGCCTGGAAGGGATACGTTTTATCTGGTCTACTGATTTCCTTACTTTTAAGGCAGCTAAAACCTCTTGTGCCTCATGTTGCAGCACAAAGAAACCTAAGGGCTCAGGTATAAGATTCTTTTAAATTTGCATCACATGTAGGTGGGGGTGATTAAGAAGGCATTTAGCAAGTTTGCCTTCATTGCTCATACCTTTGGTATCGGAATTAGGACATCATGTCGAGGTTGTACAGGACGTTGGTGAGGTCTCTTCAGGAGTACTGTGTGCAGTTCTGGTCACCCTGATATAGGAAGGACAGTAATAAACTGGAGAGGGTTCAGAAAAGATTTCCAAAGATGTTGTGGGGAATGGATGGTTTGAGATATAAAAATAGGTTGGAAAGACTGGGACTTTTTTTCACTGAAGTGTAAGAGGTTGAGCGGTGACCTTCTAGAGGTTTATAAAATAATGAGGGACATAGACAAGGTAAATGACAAGCGCCTTTTCCCTAGGGTGGGGAGTTTAAAACTAGAGGACATAGGTTGAAGATGAGAACAGAAAGATTTAAAAAGGATACGAGGGGCAACTTTTGTTTTACACAGAGTGTTCATGTATGCAATGAACTATGAGAGAAAGAGTTGGATGCAGGTACAGATACAGCTAAAACATTTAAAAGAATCCAGATGTGTTCATGAATAGAAAAGGTTTGGAGGGATATGGGCCAAGAACAGGCAGGTGGGACTAGTTTAGTTTGGGAACATGACAGCATGAAATGGTTGAACGGAAGGGTCTATTTCCATGCTGAATGACTCTATAACTAGAAGTACTCTTACTGTATGTTCTGACACTTGACGTATTGGGAGTAGAGCAAGTGTTCTCTTCCATCGTCATGCATAACGCAGCACAAACTGCTGCCACTGGCAATATTTTGCTTGTTTGGCATTGAAGTCAATGGGTGTAATTTCAGCATGTGGACATTCTAACTAGTTTATTGTGATCTGTACTACAACTTCTTTCTGTTCTTCACTCTACCTCATAATCAAATGATTGCTGCTCTCAAAGTACTCTCTTAAATCATTTAAGAAAAAAAAACTGTAGATGCTGGAAATCTGGAACAAAAACAGAAACTCAGCTCTGGCAGCAACTGTGGAGAGAAAGCAGAGTTAACTTTTTGGGTCACATCACTCCGAACAAGGGCCACTGGATCCAAAGTGTTAACTCTGATTTCTCTCCACTGATTTGGCCAGACCTGTTGAGTTTCTACAGCTACTTTTATTTCTGTCTCTTAAATCATTTCTAGGTTTTGATATCTTGATCCTTTTCAAAAAAAAGGACAACAGACTGAACCTTACTTGTTTTTGGCCATGTCCGAGTTGTATCAAGTTTTTGGAGAGCTTGTCACCATGGGAGCTAGTGAGTTCTTCCAGCATATCTTACCATCCTCACCACAATGACTCCCACAAATATTACATCGGACAGACAAGAAAACTAGCCATCAGAATACACGAATATCAGCTAGCAGCAAAACGGCACCATGAACGCTCTTTAATATCTGTACATTCAGACAATGAAGGCCATCAGTTTAACTGGGTCAAAGTAACCATCGGACCCCAAGCCAAACACAGACACGCACGGGAATTCCTGGAGGCATGGTTCTCCACCCATAATGCAATCAACAAACATACAGAATTGAACCCCATATATAAACCCACACAGATCAAAATCAGAAATTACAGTACTGACCATAATGGAGCGAACAGTATAAATTCCAAGCGGAGTAGAATAACATCGCTTCATCGGAGGCTCCACTGATGATGTCACCTAGCATTGTGACGAAACGTCTGAACAAAAACAAGCCAGCTCGGCAAGCAAGTCAACAAACTCATCCATAACCCAAGTTACAGATCTTTGCCAAAACTTTAAAGTATCTACCCTGCCTCTATGGCGTCTTTCATGCCCAATTTCCACCCCATCTTACCACATGCCATTCTCACAACAACTTGCCGCTCAATGGATATCCTGGAATTCACTGGCATGTCTTGCACCCACAACATCTTGAAAACTTCGATGCTCACCCAAATAAGCACTGTCAGTCCTGAGCTGTCTGTATGGTTATTGATTTTTGCTCTGGACTATGGGGCAAAGGGAAATTGGCATCCCAACCTGCGGGCAGAGTCTCGGAGATCCTGCTGGAAGGAGTGGTGCTGATGTAAGACTTCCTCTTCCCTCAGGACTGGCAGTGGAGACCATAACATCAGGCCATGCCAGTCTGGTCTGAGATTGCCACTGGGGAAGTGCAGTCTCAGCTATCTGGAGGAAGGCCCAACAATGCCGGAAGATAGTTGATATCCTTCTCCTCTCCACCAGGATAAGTGTCATTAATTTCTCTCTGATATTTCACACATTTACCCTGTCTCTGTTATTGCACTTAACTCCCACTACGACTCAGTCACTTTCACACTACATCTCATGATTCAATTTAAAAACCGATTAACCAGCTTTGCGGTAATCCCAAATTTTGCGAGAAAATCTGATGGAGGAAGAAAGAATGAATTGTATTGGTGGAGGGTGATTTTTGTATTAACACAGGAGTATTTTGAAAAGAGAATATTGGAAAGTCAGATAAATTTACAATAAGACAGAGGCCTAGTTAGTATGCTTTTTATCATTACTGGAAACCAAATTTATGTTCTTCTTCTTTATAATAAAATAATGGTGGCCCATATTATAGAACTCAACACTTCAGAAATTCACACTAAAATAAAATAATCAAGTCAGCTGCAATTTAAATATGCACACCATAATTTTAGAATTTATTAAAGCATCCACAAAACTGAATAGCACTGCTCTGTGTTGTCTTGTTATCTAATTTTATATAAAACTTATTTTTCTTTGAACTCCAGATGGTAACAATCTAATTTGTGGGGTCATCCAACTTTAAACAGAGACTTTTTTTTAAACAAAAGTGCTTGCTAGGCTCCTGCTGTTCAGTGGTTTCTTAATGAAATATGACACTCAATAGCTTTATTTGAAATGCATTCACAAATAATTTCCTCTATGTTGCAGTCAAACAAAATGGTTCTGCAACTTGAAAATGTCTGGAAGCTGAATGTAACGCTGAAGTAACATATAATCTTACAATTACAACAAGGATTTATTTCCCTAGCAAAGCATTAATATAGCAGCAAATAGTACTTATGCAGCAGCTTAATTACGTTCATAATGTGTATGTTTGCGGAAGGTTCATATAAGATGAAGAGGATATAGGAGTTCAGGGAAGGAGTCAACAAGATAAATGTGAGGCACGCAAAGGCTCTTCCACCATTGATAAACTGAATGATACACAGCAGACAAAAGTCAGACTATCAAAGGATGGAAGAGGAAACAAAACTTGGAATCGAAAGGGAGATGGAAAGACAGCGATAGGATAGAAGGTTTGTCACAGGAGGAAAGATTAAAAAGACTCTAGTCAAAAGGCTAGGAAAAGAACATTTTGAAGAAGCTACAAGCAACGATGGATGAAACCATGGACAGCTTGAATGCAACATTAAGAGTTTAAGTTTGATATTTTTGTATCATACTGTCATCTGTAGTTTGCTGTTTTGTTTTAGGGAAAAGGGGGCATGAGGGAGTGCAGAAATGATGGATTATCAAGAATTAATGAAGAATTGGGCAGTTTTTAGGAAAAGCGGGGAGAGGAAGAGGATGACACAGATGGCTCTGAGGAAACCAGCTGGGATTTTATCTGATGATAGACCTCATAGCCACTTACCAAGTCACTGTTAGCAGAAAAAGATTAATTTCAGTGTAAATCTGGTAGGTTTGCCTTCAGAACCCCATCTTTGTAATGGGGTCTACATCTCATGGTTCTATCAGCCTCAGGTGACTCAGTGGTTTGAATCAATGAGAAGTAAACATTGTTTTGGGCACTGTTGTAAACTGTGTAGGTAGACCTTCCGATGCTCAGCTGGGGAATTTTTCTTTTATCAGTTCCCAACTGATCAAGACGTTTGAGGTTACAACTGAAGTCAATCAGAAGTGGCAGAAGCCTCCCCACTTACTGGAGTCACATCTAGCACAAAGGAACACTGTTGTGGTTATTGGAGATCAATCATCATCAGCCCCAGAACACTGCAGCAAGTTCCTCAGGACAGTGTGTTTTGCTCAATCTTCTTCTGCTTCTTCCTCAATGATCTCGTCTCAATCATTGAAATGGGAATGTTAGTTGTTGAATTGCACAATATTCAGCACTATCCTCAGTCTCCAGGTAATGAAGTAGTCCAAATCTAGATAACATTCAGACCTGGGCTAATACAAAGTAGCAAGTAACATTCATGCCATATGAATGGTAAGTAATAACCAGTCCAACAGGACAGAATCTTATCATCTTCCCTGAACATTCAATAAGAACATAGAAAATCCGCCATTCAATACATCACTGCTGTCCATCCAACTCAGTGCCCTGTTCCCACTTTTTCTCCATATTCTTTGATACCTTTAGTCCTAAGAATTTTATCTAATTCCTTCCCGAAAACATTCAATGTTTCGGCCTCAAATGCTTTCTGAAGCTTGATTTCCACAGGCTTATCACTCTCTAGGTGAAGAAATGTCTCCTTGTTCCAGTCCCTAATTGGTTGTTGGGAACATCTTTCCTATGTTTACCCTGTCTCATCCTGTTAGAACTTTTTAAGCTTTTTAATAAGAACCACAACCCCACCTCCCCCACCACCTTCATACTTCTAAACTCCAAGTGAATATAGTCCTAACTGATTCAGACTCTGTTCATACATCATTCTACCATCCACGCAAGTGCGGTATTCAGCAATGGCATTACCATTGTTTAATCTCCCACCATGAACTTCCTGGTGGAGGCCACTGACCAGAAAGTTAATTGTAATAGCCACACAAATACTACAGCTACAACAACAAGCTATTCAAGCCTGCAAATTCTCTGGTGAATATCTTGCCTCCTGACTCCACAAATTCTGTCCACCATCTGCAAAGCACAAGATAAGACAATGATGGAAAACTCCTCATTTGTCTGAATGAGTCGACGTCCTACAGCACTCAATAATCTTGAAACCATCAGAACAAAGCAGCTGAATTTATTAGCATGCCATCCATCACCTTAAACATTCATTGTCCCCATCACAAGTGCACATGGTCATAAGGTGTGCCTGTGGTGAAAGTTCACTGTGGCAAATTGCCAATCTGCCTTCAAAAGTATCTTCCAAATTCATAACTTCTACCACCCAGAACAAGGCAAGCAAGTGCATGGGAACACTAGCAATAGCAAGTTGCTCTTTCAAAATACCACTACATTCCAAAGGGCAATAAGGGATAGGCAATAAATGCTGGTTTTTTCAGGCTCACCCACATCCCAGAAAACAAATAATGAGAGGAAGGTTCTCACTCAGTTGAGGAAAATGACAAAGATACAGTGCATGTAAACTGAAGTTGCCCTTTGCTTGTTAGTGAGTAGTGAAATAAGTGGTTCAGGGTCAAGGATGGTATGGCTAGATTGTGAACATGCATTGAAAATATTCATCATGATAAAGCCATTAGAGAAACCATAGGCCATGGGGGGATTGCTAAAACCACAGTACCATGTCTCCACTACTTTTTATAAGGAATGAGAAAAAAAGAAAGACAAACAACATCTGACTGATTTTTTTTTGTCTCTCGTTGGTTCATTATTTTCAGGAATTAGATTTTATTTTACATACGAATGCACCTTTCAGTAAAGATTCAGAATAACAATATCATATGCTTGGAGCCAAGAAAAATGTAATATGTTCACAAATCATTTAAATAACACTTCAAATCTCATTATGTTAGTGGCGCGCAACGATGCTTGGTTAATAAAAATGTACTGAACACTTTCTTTAAAATTACACTTTTTGGGGTGGACAATACTTGATTTCTTTCTTACTATTCCTGTAGTCCTGAACACTAGAATCAGAGCTGATTTGGCCAAAACTTCGAGAATCCAATCTACAATTTTGGTTCCCTCTCCAGTTTTAGCCTAATGCAGTGGTACTCCAAACAAAAACGGAATCACTTTTACTTCAACTGCTAGGTTATCCAACTCCAATTAGAGTCACTCAAATCTAGAAATATTTGTCTGGCTAAAGAAAGATTAATTTAGGGTAAAATAATCAGAATACGGTTAATATAATGAAAAGCAAGCTGATGAAAGGCATCAAATTGTACAACAAGAAAGAATGAACTGGAACTGGGTATAAAATAAACATAACATAAAAATAACTCCAGCCCATGAATCAAAGCTGGTTCAAGTTCTTGATGAGGCCGTTACTACTGGCATATTGTCAATGTTTTGTTTGTGCTTCAGTGCGCAGGTGGAGTTGTGATGCAAAATCTTTGCCTAATATAGTGTGACTGAGCGTAATAATTGTTTTCCTGCATACTGTATATACTAAACTGGCAACCCTATGTACATCCCTCCTGTCCCTTGACTGAGCAATAAGCACAGGGCTAAGCCGCTACTTTACCGGACATGGTGAACAATATATTAGAAATAGTAAAACACAAGATAACAAATGCAGAGATAAAAGGTACTGCAGATGCTGGAGAATCCAAGATAACAAGCATGGGGCTGGATGAACACAGCAGGTCAAGCAGCATCATAGGAGCAGGAAAACTTGACGTTTCGGGCCTAAACCCTTCATCAGAAATGGGGGAGGGGAAGAGGGTTCTGAAATAAATAGGGAGAGAGGGGGAGGCGGATAGAGGATGGATAGAGGAGAGGATAGGTGGAGAGGAGGCAGACGAGTCGAAGAGGCGGGGATGGAGCCAGTAAAGGTGAGTGTAAGTAGGGGGGTAGGGAGGAGATAGGTCAGTCCAGGGAGGACGGACAGCTCAAGGGGGCGGGATGATGTTAGTAGATAGGAGATGGGGGTGTGGCTTGAGGTGGGAGGAAGGGATAGGTGAGAGGAAAAACAGGTTAGGGAGGTGGAGATGAGCTGGGCTGGTTTTGGGATGCGGTTGGGGGAGGGGAGATTTTGAAGCTTGTGAAATCCACATTGATACCATTGGGCTGCAGGGTTCCCAGGCTGAATATGATTTGCTGTTCCTGCAGCCT
>JAHRHZ010000069.1:20333096-20344536 GCA_024137785.1 Ginglymostoma cirratum | reverse complement strand
AAACAGATCACACATTATGTAAACTAGTCCAAGACAAGTAGTTTATTTTCTCAACACGTTTGACCAAATCTGTATTACAATTCAAATGGGAGATGATCTTCTCAAAACTTCCACACCTCTCTCCATTCAGCTATCCCCCACTTCTATTTCTTTATTCCTTCCCACCACACAGTAAATGACAAAGCATAGGGGAGCTTAAAGCTACCATTTGACAAAATAGTTATGCTTGCTTAGCAACCACAAATTTGCTTGATTATCCCTCCCTATACATTGCTTCATTACTTTCAATCATGGCTCATTTTGGACAAGATGCTTGATAGCCTGTAACATCAATCATGGTTCATGTCATCTCATGGATTCAAACAATTGAAGGAGTAAAAAGGGAACTTTCCAGATTTATTTTACAAGAATTAGCTTGGGATTTTTTATCTGGGTAAGACATTATAATTACCTGGAATAGAGCAAATGAATAAAATCCTTTCTACTATTTTCCTATATTCTTTATGGTTGCTTCTTTTTATTTCATGCTACTGGTGTAGAGGTAGATGCCTAACTTATGATTCCAGATGTGGTGCTGAACCAAGATGAGAAAAAAAAAGGCTTTATTGGGAAAAATATGATGCAATAGTTTTTGACCATTTCTGCTGTTATCTCAAAGCCTTAAAGATTAGATCTAATCACAATTGCCAATCCTAGTTATCTGGGTGTACAAGAAATCAAGGAAAGGATCTGTTATAAGCTACACAATGACCTTCAGGTACCTTGTGGATCAAGGAGCGCTCTTCCTATATGTATGAACTTTACCATAAAATGAAACTTCAATACCAATAGGCTGCTGCAACAGACTATATTCACCTCAAACATATTCAGTGCTTGATTCGTGAGCTACAACTGTGAAATGCACAATCTCACTAAAATTCTTATAAAAAGGCATCAACTGGACAAATGCACAATGTTCATTAAGTTGTAGGGTCCCTTGAGTTGTATGTTACTTATATAGTCTTTCAAATCAACCCTATAGCACTCTGTGTCAATTCTACCCCAATATATGGCAGTTGGGTGGCTGCTTTATTTCAGTTGGTACTTGTCTTTACGTGGTTACACTTATGCTTTTTACTCTAGGTTTCAACCATAGATCAGACAACTTGCTCTCCGTACATCTCCTGCAGTGCCAACTTTATAAGCATGAAAGGGAGCATTTCTGCCCACGCGTCACCACTGCACCATTTCAAATAATTAATTTACTCTTGCACTACCAAAAATTTCCTTTTACTGGAAAATGGCAGCCACGCAAAAGTTGACACCACACTGGATATCACATTTTCCCATCAAATGTGTGAAATCAGTTTGCAGAGGCAAATGTTCTTCTCTCCATACAAGGGGCTCCATGCCTAATATTTGATACAAGCAGTCCTGCATACTGGTGCAAGTAATCCCGTACTATGTACCATCAAAGTTTATACCCCAAAAAATAAAACTATGATGCCATGATCAAATGTTAAGCATTAAAGACGTTGAGCAGTAGCACATTGAGGTGATAAAATGAGGCATTCAGAAAAATGCATGTAACATTGGTGTTGCATTTTGGCTCACCATTGGTATGTAAGTATAAATTTAAGAGACATACTTATGATATCATCACATCATAGTATTCAGCTCAATGGTATAAAGATCTTGCATTCTATCTTACCTTGAATCAACGAAAGCATGACAATCTACTGGAAGCATCTTCTCTGTTGTAACATAACAGCTATTGTTAGCCCAGATACTTACGTACCTGAGGAATGCAATGTTTGTACATAATAGTTAGCTGTAATAAATGTCTCAGGGATAGTAAGAACTGCAGATGCTGGAGTCAGAGATAACACAGTGTGGAGATGGAGGAACACAACAGGCCAGGCAGCATCAGAGGAGCAGGAAAGTCGACAGGACAAGAAGGGTTCCAACCTGAAAAATGAACTTTCCTGCTCCTCTGATGCTTCCTGGCCTTTTGTGTTCCTCTATCTCCACACTGTGTAATAAATATCTGTTGGGTTCTTTGACAGCATGATACCTACAACCAGTTTGTGTTACAGGAAATATCATTACCATTGCCACTTCAGATAAATATCCTTTTGAAGGGAAACTCATGCCAATTTGAGCTCGTCAACTAGGGCAAGTGAGCAATAGACAAAGGAATAGCGACATGGATATTCTATATAGCACTGGCAGTTGACCTTGGCAAATAAGGTTATATTCTAGTGATGATGATCATCGGTAATGTCAAATTTCTACTTAATTGTGAAACAACACTTTTTTTTAAAGGAAGGATCCTTTATTTATCTAATACAGTAAACTGAGAATTAGATATTTTTCAAAAAGAATTTGACTATATTACTCTTTTTGATAAGTATAAATCCTATCTATTTATACCTTGTGTAGGCAGAGTAAATGGAAAAAACATTTTCAACGTCTACTATTCAGAATACGTAGAACATAATGTTGTAATAATCCTGTAGCAGGTTTTCTTAGGAGAAAGAGAAAAAGTTAACATTTCAGGTCTGGAGGTAGTAAGAACTGCCGATGCTGGAGAATCTGAGATAACAAGGTGTAGAGCTGGATGAACATAGCAGGCCAAGCAACATCAGAGGAGCAGGAAAGCTGACGTTTCGGGTCTGGACCCTTCCTGCTCCTGCTCCTACTCTTCTGATGCTGCTTGGCCTGCTATGTTCATCCAACTCTACACCTTGATATCTCAACATTTCCGGTCTGTAGTCTTTCATCAAAATGGACCTGAAATGTTCATTCTGTTTCTCAGTTCTGCTGTCCGACTTGCAGACCATTTCTAACACTTTTGTTCATTTCCAGATTTCTAATATCTGAACTGTTTTGCCTTTGCACGTTTATTTTCATATATGTAGTTTTTGTTTTGCTTCTGTTAAAAGAATCAATGCCTGGCCTGGCATATACCTTGCATTTGAAAGTGCCATTGACAATTAATAGCTCTCATGTCTTCAGCCTGTTATCCAATAGCTTGAAATGGATTAAATTTGCCTACTCTTACAGAAAAAATTCTAGTGCCACAAGCAGCTGAAACATACTGCACAGTACACTCACTTCAATTAAAACCATACTTCTAGGACTTGAGAAATTCTATACGCTGGGCAGGAGGGAGCACAGCAGTTGGCAAGAACAGCCTGAAGCTTGTTTGTAGATGTACACATACAACATGAAAAACATACCACACAGATTTGAATCAAGAAGCTCCTACCTACCATGATGCCAAAAGCTTTTTTAAAAACAAAAAAGACTTTTTAATTGATTACCCTCGAGTCATTTTACTCTAAGGCAATCAAATGGAGGGCTTTTTTTAAAAAATTCACATTTCTGAAAAAAAACACACACCTATAGTGTCAGATCACAAAGGGATCTTGTATCTTATCCTTTTAAGCTGTCAATGTTTCTTTTAAAAATTATTTTTCCACTTTGTAAGTAAAGGTCAAATCCACTAAGCTATATATTAAAATATTCCCTGTATCAAAAGATCACAGGTTCCTCACCATGTATTAGAAGACTCTGTTGCCAAGAATGTGACCAAACTGTAAGGAATTTCACCTCATTTCATCTTCTACTACATCCCATTGTCCAATTAGGCACTTTATTGCCTTCTAGACTCAGCAGAGATTTCAATAGCTTCAGACTATGAATTCTGTCCTCCATATAATTTCCTCAGGGCCTGTACCTTGCTTGCATGTTGCTGCTTTCAGTCAGAGTCAATCTTTAACCTGCCATTATCACCTACTCCGGATCGATGCTTTGTCTCTTCACTGCAACCATTACCACTCGCTTTGCATTGTATTCCATGACACCTCTGACCTCTCATTTCCCTTTTTGTCTAACTTTTCCCTGGTCATCTCTTTTGTTGCACTTGCCTTCCCACTTTTCAATAATATTAAACCTATCACATTTCCACCCGTTTTCAGCTTCAAAGGAAAACTGTATTAGACTTGAGATGTTAACTCCATACCTCTGTTTACAAATGTTGTCATGCTGCTGAGGTTCTTCAGCATTTTCTGTTTTTATTTCTTATTTATTTTTGTAGCTGACCTAGGATTCTGAACCATACAGCACTGTGGTGAAGATAATCGTTTAATAGAGTTAGATTTTAGTTTTCAGCTCAATATCATAAGGGCCGTACAGTGGCTCAGCGGTTAGCACTGCTGCCTCACAGCGCCAGGGACCCGGGTTCAACTCCACCCTCGGGCTACTGTCTGCGTGGAGTTTGCACATTCTCCCAGTGTCTGCGTGGGTTTCCTCCGGGTACTCCGGTTTCCGGAGTGCAGGTTAGGTGGATTGGCTAAGCTAAATTGCCCATAGTGTTCAGGGGTCTGTAGATTAGGTGGGTTATAGGGGGATGGGTCTGGGTGGGATGCTCCAAGGGATGGTGTGGACTTGTTGGGCCGAAGGGCCTGTTTCCACACTGTAGGGATTCTATGATCATGTGCATTGACACAACTATGGAGCTAACAGTAGGTAGAACTTGCTTTCTACATGTGAGCTGTTAATTCTTCATCAACTGTAGCATCTCCAGAGAGCACACTACCAAGATATGAAAATTCTTCTGTAACCTCAAGACTGATGCCAATAACAGGTACACGTGATGGTATATAGCATGGCCAGTCCAGGCTCAAATGTAGCCTTGGTCTTGGAGATGTTGATTTGATTCTTGGAAGCACTTAAGAGTCTGTTTGCTGTAGGTCTTCCCATTTCAGGCAGCTAGAGCACAGTTACCTGCATCCAGGTGGTCTCTGATTACTGCCTCTGAGGCACTGGTGGAGACTCTCAATCTGTCGTGGTTGAAGAGGTTCCCTGGATGAAACCTAATATTAACACCTGCAGGCACGCACCTGGTGGTTTTTGCAACTTTGCAGCAAAGAAGAATTTGAAGAGTTGGGGAGCCACAACACACCCTTGCCTAATGCCACTAGTTACCTCAAAGGTATCGGACATCTTGCCATAGGCCCAACCACATTTGTTTGTTTGTTTTTCAGTATATGGAGGGCATCCCCTGTACTGTTGTTTGAAGTGGACAGACTGTTTTACAAGGATAAAAATATCACACTGGTCACATGAGGCAGCTGAAAAATTTGCAAAGGCAACAGTTCACTTTTAAATTTCTCTACTCTCCCTTTGGTGGTGGAAAGTTGCTTCAGCAAGCCACCTTTTTTTTTTTAATTCCATCATAATGCTTAAAGAGGTTAAAGCAATTTCACTCAAAAATCAATGGAACTGAAATTGGGCAGGGTGAACAATGATCAGAAGCTCACTCCACCAGGTTGACCTCCAAGCGGCAAAAATGGAAATTAGCATCCTGTACATACACAAAGCATCATTTTGATCATGAACTTGACTTGAAGGAGTGGTCCAGATATGAAAATAGTTTGATCAGCTGTACGCCTGATTGGCTGATCCTATACATTTAGCAGACATTTAAATCCAACATTTCCTGAAACAGTTAATCTGGGATTTCCTAATTACAGGCAATGAAAGACATTACTGTAAGAAAAGAAAATAAAGAATTGTTCAGTAAACAGGGTAAGAGTTTGATTACTATTAGATTAGTGCATAGTTGTAAGCACCTACATTGATTGGAAACACTACCTCAATTAAAGTATTTTCTTGGTTACCAAAACTATTTGCTATAGCGTAAATTAAATAATTGTTAGGCAGTACTTTTGCACAAATTGAATGATTGTAAACAGATATGAGCTACAGTGAAAGGTAGATCATTGGTCCATTTTATTAACTAGCATAGTAACAGACATGCCTTGAATCTCACTGCATGACAGCCAAGGACAGGTCTCTCCACGGAATGGCCTTGCCATTAACTATAACAGCTGTGAAATAATACTAAGGTGAAACCTGAACCTCCTGCTAAATCCCCCGAGTTCATCTTGCCTGCACAGCAAGTCCTTAGTTCAGACAGAGTGAACACACTAGTTTCTGGTTTCTCAGTGATCTGTCAAAATCTTTGTATAATAAACAACATATGTATGCCAAGCACGCTTTGACATGTTCTCTCCTAAAGTATGTAGAACAATCTAATTCTGCTATTACTAAGGTACAAGTATATTCAGTCACAGAATCACTGGCACTGTTACTACATTCTCCCTCACTGAACTGAACAAATAATATAAGTCATGTTTATGCAGTGCTGCTCTTACCAAACACATTTTGAATATAGTGTTTCATGTTGATTTCAAGTAATCCTACTACAATGTTTGGAATTTTTAAAACCAAGATTCTGCAAATGCAGTGAAGACAGATGTTTAATTATTTTCTTTTGTTAGGCATGCAGATGATCTGAGAGTTTATGCTTGGTAATTGAGAAGATTGGAGTTTCCACATTTTGATGCACAGGATTCTATTTCTTCAAATTATGGTTAACCCTTATTTTTAACGCCTGGATCAAAGTACAGGTTTCTAGGGAAAAATATGATGTTAATTTAAAAAATGCATTTAATTTCTTGGTCTCAATGGACTCTATTGTTTATACTTCCATGTGTTTGTTTTAAAATCTGGACCTATTATGAATACTTCACCACATTGCAAAGGATCCAGAAACACTTGGCTTAGCAAGGGGCTATGTTCACATTTTGATTGACAGGGTTAGCAAGTTATTAACGGATTCTCTTGCTTTGATGTGGTAAAGGCTACATGTTTGTTTCTTCAACATTTAACCACTTGAGGGGATTTAACTAATTCCTTTCCATATAGCCATTTTTTAAAAGGTCAGTTTTTTTCAGTATTGTGTGTGGATAAAATCAAGTTTATTTTGTTCAATAGCCATTTCAAAGGCATCCTGAAACCTGTCCATAGCGGTTACTGAGTAAGTAGTTATGGTGGATACATGGAAGGGAATGGAAAGGGCTGTGACGGCACAAGGGGATACAAGATGGCATGAACAGGGGTTGGGTTATTTGAGGGAGAACAGGAAGATGCGGTCATGGCACAGGCAAGGAGTGCATGAAATGATATGTGGGACATGAAAAGGCATGGAGGAGCCATGGGTGCATGTGATGACCTGAAGGAAGAATGAGGGTATGAGTCAAAAATTGGGAATCTGAGGGGGTCTAAGAGAATGAGGGTTGGGTAGGTGGAAGATGAAGGGCGAGGAATGGAGAGCACAAGAACTATGGTGAGGGATTGGTCAATGTCACAACAAACCAGGGAAGGCCTCCTCACCCATCTGCCTTAGCAACTACACACTTGTAATACTGTGCTACAACTTAGAAAATGCAATCACTGCCTAGCCTACCCACAGGGTAAAAATATGGTGGGTATGACTAGACGGTTGGTTTTCAATCTCGGAAAATGGTCAATCTCATGTTTAACAAGATCATCGTGAAAACCCATTTCAAAGTTTCCACTTGATCAGATTTGAAGAAATATGTTTTCTTTGATGGGAATGAACTAGAAAGCAAGAAATATCACTTATTATTGTCTGTTTTAGAATTGGACTTCTCCACGATTCCAGTTAAATAACATAACCTAGACAGAAACTATATTTATTTCTGCAGAAGGGTAGAAACCCAATAGAACATTAGAACCTTTGTGTTTAAATGTGTGTTCTTAATGGCTCACACCAACCTGAAAAAAGACTTAGATATTTGTTTCATTGGTTGCTTATTGTTGCTTAATCAATTATTTTTGATTGGCAGTTTCCCTGTTTTCTGGCAATAATTCTAATTGTTGTTTCGAACACACAGGAATTATCAGCATTTGTAACCTCTGGACATTTTCCAACTCCTAAAAAGACACTGGAAGTTAGTCAAATTGTAATTTATTTGGATCTTAGATTTATTGACGGCACAGTGGCTAGCACTGCTGCCTCACAGCATCAGGGGCCCGGGTTCAATTCCACCCTCAGGCAATTGTGTGAGAGCAGTTTGCATGCTCTACCCATGTCTGTGTGGGTTTCCTCCAACAGTCCAAAGATGTGTAGGCTAGGTGGATCGGCCATGTTAAATTGCCCAAAGTGTTCAGGGATGTGTAGATTAGGTGGGTTATAGGGGCATGGGTGTGGATGGGATGCTCCAAGGGTCGGGGTCAACTTTTTGGGCCAAAGGGCCTGCTTCCACACTGTAGGGATTCTATGATAATATCCCGGATTCCTACATGTAGCACAAAATTTTGAAATCGCAGGAATCACACTATAAAAATGCCAGAATTCCAGGACCGCAATAGCAATATGACAGTATTTATAAATAAATGGTTACAAATAAATCCAATCTATGTTAAGTTAGTGATCATAGTACTTTATCTTTACCTTACTCTCCACCGACATTTCTCCAACACATTTCTCCAATACTGAGAAAGCTACTTTTTCTGTTAAAGTCTGCATTGCTCACAATCCCAGCCAAAGATAAAGTTACACCCTTTTGCAAGTGTGGTACAGTCTATTGATGTTCACAGAAATGAGTTCACAGTCACTTTCATCCACCTCCAAAATTCTATTCCACCTCTTGTGAGAGCACTTATGTCGCTATGAAAACTGCAGTCTTTTCCACCAAGACAGCCCATTGTAAGAGTCAATGTTTGCATGTCATTAAAAAGACGTAACTCTACCACAAACCACTGCAGGTACTAAACATCTGTAATGGAAACTTAAAACTCTGGAAATATTCAGGAAATATGGCGACATCTGTGGCAAAAGAAATACGATTATGGTCACGGATCAATAACCGTTTATACAAACTGGAAAAGTTCAGAAGTGTAATAGGTTGAAAGCAAATACAAAAATTGGAGGGGTGCAGGAAAGGAAAGAATAAAAGGTGAGATTTGAGAGATGGTGCAGTAATGGCTCCAGTAGAGAAATAAATGATGATTCTAGAGAAGAGTTAAGGAGAAAATGCAACATCACAACCACCAGTTGACATCTAGAAAAAAACAGGAGGTCCAGTTAGGACCTTAAATTGCTGAACTGAGTGGACAGCCGAGAAAATTACATCACACCTAAAGATGAACTGCAGTTCCTCATGTTCACACTGAGCACCATTAGAAAAGTTAAGGAAACTGATGCAAGAGTTGTCAGAATGACAGTGAAGCAGAGAATGAAAAAGTTTGGAAGCAGAGGATCACACATCCAAAATGAAAGGAGATGCTTGTAAAGTGGTCACATAATCTGTATTTACGTGCCCCAAATTAAGGGGTATGAAACTGAGCAAGTATATTTAAATAGCTATTTCTACTGGACGGTTTTGTGTGGGGCCTTGGACAGGAGAAGGGATGAGTAAAAAGGGGCAGGTAGAGCATCTCCTGCGCGTCCATCAGGCATCTTGGGAATGGAAGAGGGGAGATGGATTTTGGAGGTGACAGAGTAGCTATCTAGGAATTCGCAGAAGTCACCGTTCTCTTATAATGTTGGCAGGGGACAGAAGATGTGATGGCACCAAAATGAAGATAGGGAAAATGCTGGACGATAATCCATTAAACACGGAGGCTGCTGGGGAAGTGAGGACAAGGGAACCGTATTCTGGTTTTGGGAAGGGGGAAGGAAAGAAAAACATGAGAAATCGGGGAAAAGGAGGGGTGGAAAAGAAAAATCGGTAGCGCTTTGCACAACTACTGGATGTCGCCAATTGCTTTGTAGACAATTAAATGCGGTTTGAAGTGCAATTAATATGAACTCGACAAATCCCCACAAACATCAAGGTGAGGATAACCATATGATCTGGGGTGTTTATTACGCTGACTGCAAAATAGATATTGGCCAGGTCACTGGGATTAATTCTACTGCTCTTCTCCAAAATATAGCCATCTATCTACATATACAGATGTCATCCGAGAGAAAAAACCTCTGACAGTACAACGTCTCAGTACTGCACTGGATTGTCAGCCTTGATTTTTCTGTTCGAGACAATAAGTAGAACCTGAACTGCAACCTTGTGATTGAGAAGCAAGTGTGCTACCAACTGAGCTACTCTTGTTAATGTCAGGGAGAAAAGCTAAGAGAAAGCATGTGCTGAATGGGCATCATCAAAGGTCCTGTCAATCAGAGAAATGAGGAAACCTTCAAGTTAGGAAAAAGTACAGTAATCTCTTCCCAGCATGAGCAAGAAGCCTTTAATTCCAACACACTGACATTCCAAGAACATCACTCAAAAAAATCTTGGCACAGTGACTCAGTGGTTAGCACTGCTGCCTCACAGTGCTAGGGACCCAGGTTCGATTCCAGCCTCAGATGACCATCTGTGTGGAGTGTGCACATTCTCCCGGATTCTGGATGGTTTTCCTCCAGGTGCTCTGGTTTTCTTCCACAGCCCAAAGGTATACAGGTTAGGTGGGCTGGCCATGCTAAATTGCCCCTAGGGTCCGCGGATGTGTAGGTTAGGTGGATTAGCCATGGAAAATGCAAGGTAACATTATTTATTTTGAGAGAACTTGAATATAAAAGCTGGGATGTACTACTGAGGCTTTATAAGGCTCTGCTCAGGCCACATTTGGGGTATTGTGCGCAGTTTTGGGCCCCATATCTCAGGAAGGATGTACTGGCCCAGGAGCAGGTTCAGAGGCAGTTCATGAGAAAAGTCCCAGAAATGGAAAGCTTAATATGTGAGGAACGTTTGAGGACTTTGGGGCTATACTCACGGGAGTTTAGAAGAATGAGCAGGGATCTAATTGAAACTTACAGAATACTGAATGACCTGGAAGAGGAGATGTTGGGAAGATGCTTCCATTGGTAGGAGAGACTAGGACCCAAGGGCACAGCCTTAGAGTAAAGAGCAGACCTTTTAGAACGGAGATAAGGAGAAACTTTTTCAGACAGACAGTGGTGAATCTATGGAATTCACTGCCACAGAAGGCTGTGGAGGCCAGGTTATTGAGTCCATTTAAGACTGAGATAGATAGGTTCTTGATTATCAAGGGGCCCAAGGGGTTACGGAGAGAAAGCGGGAGAATGAGGTTGAAGAACTTATCAGCCTTGATCGAATGGCAGAGCAGACTCAATGGGCCGAATGGCCCAGTTTCTGCTCCTTTGTCTTATGGTCTGATGGTAACAGGGATAGGGTAGGGGTAAGTGAGGAAGCTCTTCGGAGGGTCAGTGTGGACTCAAGGGGCCAAATGGCCTCGCTCCACACTGTCGAGATTCTATGATTCTAACTTAACCAAACATGCTACTCCAGCATTGATAGAAAGACAGATAGAAAGACAGTATAAGCACATGTAAACTAGGAAAAAAATTTCAAAATAATTTAAGCAATCGTCATATATAAAGCCAAATCCTACCAAATGTCAGAGTTGCTGAATTTTACCATCCAAAATAGGCATCAATAATTGTGAACCCTTTTTACCACGCATGACACCATGTTTCAAGAGATAACGAGGTGTAGAGCTGGATGAACACAGCAGGTCAAGCAGCATCAGAGGAGCAGGAAGGCTAACGTTTCGGGTCTAGACC
>JAHRHZ010000069.1:20261817-20332696 GCA_024137785.1 Ginglymostoma cirratum | reverse complement strand
TCAAGAGATAACGAGGTGTAGAGCTGGATGAACACAGCAGGCCAAGCAGCATCAGAGGAGCAGGAAGGCTAACGTTTCGGGTCTAGACCCTTCTTCAGAAAAATGGTCTAGGCCCGAAACATCAGCTTTCCTGCTCCCGTGATGCTGCTTGACCTGCTGTGTTCATCCAGCTCTACACCTTGTTATCTCAGATTCTCCAGCATCTGCAGTTCCAACTATCTCTGAAACACCATGTTTCGAATTGCTTTATTGGTACAATACCTACAAATCCTAGTTATCCCATCTATTTCAAATGACTAAAAGGTAGATAAATTCAAAAAAGTGTTTTTACAATCCTTACTTTAGATACCCTTGTGCTAAATATTTCTAAATATAATAATTCACATTTTCTAACTTAAAGCTTTGCATATGTCTAATGGATTCAATTAATAATAATATACCAACAGAGACTATTGTTCCTCATTTTGAGGCAAAGCTTGCAAAATGTCAAGCTCTACTGGCATGGTCAGATTTAGTTCATTTTCAAAACATGTAGTTGGAAACACTTAAATTCTGAATTATTCACCTGCTATTTGGGAAAAAAATTTACAATATGTGATAGTGTAAATTTCAGAACTTTTAATAACGGTTTATAAATTGAAAGAAGTAGCAATAACTATGTTTGGAATAAACTATTAAAGGACAAGGACAAACTTATACAGGAATTGAAAATAATTAACCATGCCCGGGAAAAGGCAGAGTCAAAGTTACACAAAAAAAACGGTTTTATCAATTGCTTGATGAATGGCTGCCTCACGCCACAAGGTCAATTGATTGCCCTGCAGAAGAATTTAAGATTTAAGGAGTTAATCACAGGAAAGCAGTGTCTTCGAACAGACAGTTAAGGCCAAATGTAACAAGGAACAAAGAAGCTACTTCTGATAAGGCAATCTGCAGACATGCAATATTCTGAATGAATGAATCTAAAGAATTGGGAAGTAACCAAGTTGAGTTATGAGGCTTAACTTGCTTACTTGAGGAGTCTTATTTTGGTTGCTACATACAATAAAGTTTAGATGGTTGTCTGTGAGATTTCTTAATTGTTAGCCAAATTGTTAACCAAATTACAGTGATTTACCCACAACAAAGTGCTTATTTTTGACCAGTAGAGACTTGAAGGGCTGAACAGCCTTTATGTGTATTGTAAACCTCTGTGACTCTATGACTCATCCTTAGTTTATATTTAAAGAGGCAAAATTGTATGAATGCTGGAAAGCTTAAACAAACAGAAAGCTGTAGAAACCCAGCAGGTCTGGTAACGTGTGGAGGCAAACACAGTTAGCATTTCAAATCTTATATGATGCTTCTTCAACACTCAACTTCAACTTCAGAATGGTTCTGAAGAACAGTCATACCAGACTTGAAATATTCACTCAGTCTGTCTCTCCACAGGTGCTGCCAGACCTGCTGAGTTTCTCCAGTGCTCTGTGTTTGTTTCATACTCACAAGAACTGACTAGGCACTACAATTGATCCTAATGCCCTTGGGTGGGAAAAAAAGAATTAGTCAATTAAGCCTTATCAACATTTGGGGTCTACGCTGGAAATGAAGGCATCGATATCAGATGAGGACAGGATTGAGTTTAGCAGCAATTCCCCACGGTCTTCAGTCTGTCGACATTCACCATTGATGTCCACAAAAAAAAAATGCCACTTGAGCGTGATTCACGACTTGGGGATGAGCAGAGCACAAACTCAGAAAGGAATTACTGAAAGCAAATAAAGAATACCAGCTTCATTACAGTTATGACAAGAACTGAGATACTAAGTAATCTTAGCTGAAATTTACTATTTAATGCGAAGAAAAGCAACCTTAAATCCATTTGCTTTTTTTCTAAAAATTGAAATGCAGTGCTTTCCCTTCCACAAATCAACAGAATCATCATTGGAGTTTAGCTGTTGTGCAAGGATTTTATCTAACACACAACACAGTAAGTGGCTAGGACATTAATGTCACACTTTCGAAATGAGATTTTGATTTGTTAGGCTCCTGGCAATTATTTGCAGATGCTTGCATCCATTTACAAAAGCCCAATGTAAGTTCACTCACCAGCATGTGCTACACTGATCAGCTACAGCAAGAAGCTGTCACAGAAAATAGACTATACCACATCATAAGAAATGAAAAATCTCTCTTTTGGTTCAACAATTGGCTATTCACTTATGACACCCTTCCACCACCTCACAAGAACAGACTCAGAATAATAGGTGACCAACAACATAGCTCTTTCTCTAAAATGCATAGAATTCAAGGGGCCCTGACAAGATTTACAGTAACAAGACATGATCGTATCTGACATAATGATTATTGAAAGCTCCAATCTACATCTTTCTATCATTGTTGAATATTTTTCATACATTTAGAAAAACTGCAACAAATGAAGAAATTACACGATGATAATGTCCTCTGTTCACCAAACTGACCTTACCTGTATTACACTCACACAAACATAAGAAAAGGAATTTACTTATCTTTGTTTCTAATTTTTTAAGTTCATGGTTTACTTGAATAATTATTTTTAAAAAGGCCTGAAATCAGTACTACAGCATATACTTCAGTAAAAGTCGGTCTCACATAAAAGTCGACCCCTTATTTTTGGCCAAAAAATCTCGAATTTTCCATTTGTCTTGTGTAGGTGTCAACCCTAGTTCTTCACAGAAAACAGATCAACATTTGAGAGTCAAGATTTTATCCTATAATAAATGTTACGATGAGGAGATGATCAGTGAGACTGTATGAGAGTCAAACGTCTGATAGCTTCTTTTAATCAGAAATAAAAGCTTAAAATGTTAGTTTGAAAACCTAAAACAACAATATTTAAGAGAAAACAGAGGGAAATGGAAGTATTTGGCACGGAAGTTTAAGACGCATCAGGTCAGAGTCAGGCACTCGTGGAATACAGTTATATACTTAGTTGAGGTTATAAAATTTCATCATTGTGTGTAAAAGTGCCTTCCAGAAAAAAACAAAAAAAATTACAGCAGTGTTTAAACTGAAAGTTACTGAAGTTGCAACAGAGACAAATAACTGTTCAGCAGCAAGGGAATTGTGTGTTTTGGAGGAACTTGAGAGAGAGTGGAGAAAGCAACTGAACCAACTTCAGACAAAGCCAAAACAAAAGCGTACCAACAGATGTACACCTAGCAAATGGCCACAATTAGACAAAAAAGTTGCTGATTGGTACTTGAAAATCGTCAAAACGGAAAATGTGTTAGTTGTGAAGCCATCCAAATCCATGGTGATAGACTGAATCAAAGACCGAATTTCCGATTTTAAGGCAAATGCTGGACTTGTGCACAAGGTTCACGAGAAGTTATGACTTAGTACTTCAGCAGAGAACTAAGACTGCACAAAAGCTTCCTGTTGAACTTGAAGATAAGATATTAAAGTTTCACCAGTTTGAAATCAGAAATCGGCAGAAGGAAGGCTACAAGTTATTACGCATTGAAAACATGAACAAAACACCTATTACTCTCAACAAGACATAGGATCAAACTGTGAACCAAAAAGGAGAAAAAAACAGTACCGGTGAAAACCAGTGGCCATCAGAAAAGTAGGTTTACTTCAGTTCTTTCTTGTACAGCTGATGGCACTAAGTTAAAACCGATGGCTGTTTTTAAGAGAAAAATTGTGCCAAAGGAGAAATTTCCAAATGGAATTGTGGATGTATATGCATCCACAAGGCTGGATGGATGAAGGTGGATGTAGTATATGGATAAAGGATGTTTGGAATTTACAACCCATTTGCTCGTCAGGGACCAGGTTAGATCACATCTTGTGAAGAATGTTGTTGATAACATACGATCACATAACACTGATGTAGTTATAATTATTGGCAGACTTACAAATGTTTTGCAACCAATAGATGTTAGTATCAATAAGCCATTTAAAGGGAGTGAAGAGAATGAAGTGGAACAACTGGATGCGTGATGGAGAAAAAACATACACGAAAGGAGGCAGTATGTGGGCCCTATCACTGCCATTGATCTGTGAATGGATTGTGGATTCGCGGAAGGAAGTAAAAGCTGACACTTTTTCAAATCATTCAAGAAATGTGGAATTTCGAATACATTGGACGGTACAGAGGACAATTATCTATGGGATAACAGATGAAGCAGCAGCAAATGATGAGCCACCTCTAACTACGGACAGCCAAGATGAAGAGGATCCATACGATGATATCATTCATTCTGATGATTATGAAGTTTTATTCGGTGTTGAAGATGGTGAACAGTGTAATTGTGCAGGACTTTAACGAACTTTTGTATTTGACATGTTTAATTTAAGATGTACAACGTAACTTTAATTTAAAGACGTACTATAGTTTTATTTACTTTTTGTATGTATAAATAAAAGCTTACTAATTCACTTTTATTTCTATTGTCTTTATCCGGTAATTACTGTAATTCATTGCTTGTTTTCTTTATTCGTTTAGAAGTCAATTAGGCTTCTGCGAATGATACGGTATTTTGGACTAGATCACGAATGTCAGCCTCTCAAAAGTAATATCCATGTAATAGGCGACTCCATAAATTTAACCTTAAAAAATAGTCTAAATAATTCAACTTTTACATGAGTATATACGGTAAATTGCTTCGATATCTTGGGTTTGTAAAAGATTAATTATTTTTATACATCATTTGCTCCATAACAAATGGTATCAATCATGCAGAATATTCTAGTGTTAGTTTTCATTTGGTACTTTCAAGATGCAATGGAGTAAATGAAAGTATGCAATTTACAGGAAAATATATTCTGGCACAAACTCAATGCACATCAATGTTACAAAATTAGGATTTTAGTGACAGACTGGCATGACTGGCAGTGGCACAACAGTACAATGGAATATTAATAACAAAGAATAAAACAGCTTCAACAATAATAATTATTATTTCATGACCTTTTAAATATACAACACTAGAAATCATCAATCAATGCCTTTACCAAAAGTAACAAAAGACATATGGAGCGGACAAAATGTGGTCACATAAATAAGGAGGGGGGCAGCACGGTGGCTCAGTGGTTAGCACTGCTGCCTCTCAGTGCCAGGGACCAGGTTCAATTCCACCCTCGGGCGACTGTCTGTGTGGAGTTTGCACATTCTCTCTGTGTCTGCATGGGTTTCCTCAGGGTGCTCTGGTTTCCTCCCACTGTCCAAAGATGTGCAGGTTAGGTGGATTGGCCATGCTAAATTGCCCATAGTGTTCAGGGATCAGTAGCTTACGTGGGTTATAAGGGGATGGGTCTGGGTGGGATCCTTCCAACTTATTGGGCCGAAGGGCCTGTTTCCACACTGTAGGGATTCTATGATTCTATGAGGGTAGAAAGCAAAGGATTGGAGTGAGGTGAAATTCACTAGCTGGAAAGTTTTGATGAGCTACTCTTACTTACTCGGAGCTTACCTGATCTGGACTTGGTATTTGAGTGAACAAAATTGAAATTTGATAATCAAACCAATTTGGCAGGGCCATAAATTAAAATGAAGTCTGTGGAAAAATCTGAAGGCAACATTGATGGGATGGTGGAATGGACAACTGAATGGAAGAAGCAGTTCAATGCATAAAGATATGAAATAATATATTTTGGAAATAAGAACAGGGAAATTAAAAAAATTAAACATAAGAGAAATAAGTCTTTCTTCACAAGAGCTAAGTGTTCACATGACGATTTACTGTAAACCTTCTCAAACATGAAGTGTTGTCATAGTGATAAGGTGCTTCTATTGCCTCATGAGACAATAGCAACAGCGTACAAATTTAAGGCTGAAATTACAAAAGTTATTAAGAAGTTCAAAGAAAAATATGCCAAGGTTGACTACAAACATGGAAGCGAAAAATGGTCATTGAAGCTGTGTCTATAAGTCTTTTAAAAGGTAAAATGACTGTGGCTGGAATGGAAAATCTGTTCCGGTACCATCCCAAAACAAGCATCTACCTTGCAACATGTGCCCAAATATGTCCTGTCTACAACATGCAGGACAGAGCTGAACTGACCAATTACAATCCCATCAATCTACTCTCAATCATCATCATGCAAGGTGACATCAATAATGGTATCATGTGACACTTGCTGAACAGCAACATGTTCATTGGTGCTCAGTTTGGATTCCACATGGCACAACTTTAGTCCAAACAGGGTCAAAAGAGCTGAACTCAAGATGGGGTCAGGGTGACTTCCCATGACTTCAAGGCATTATGAAACCCTAGCAAAACTGGAGTCAATGGGAATGACAAGGAAGACTCTTCACTGTTGGGGTCATACTTAGCACAAAGGATGATGACTGTGGTTTTTTCGAGATGAATCACCACAGCCACAAGACATCAATGCATTGGCTTCACTGGGAAAGATTCTAAGTCCAACCATTTCCAGTTGCTTCGTCAGTGACCTTTCCTCCATCATCTTGTCAGAGGTGTGGATGGTCAGTGATGATTATATAATGTTCAGCACCATTCACAATTCCTCAGATAGTAAAGTAGTCCATATACAATTGCAGAAGCTTGGACAACATTCAATCTTGCGTTGATGACTGACAAGTAACATTTATGTTAAACAAATGCCAGGCAATATCAACCTCCAACAAGAAAGAATCTAATCATTGTTCCTTGGGATTCAATGACAATCACTCAATCTCTCAATCTCTCACATTCAACCCAGAAACTGAAATGGACCAGCCAAATGGATATTGTGGCTACAAGAGCAGGTCAGAGGATGGCAATTTTGCGGTGAGTAATTCGCCTCCTGACTCCCCACTATCTGTCCATCATCTACAAGGCACACGTCAGGAGAATACTTTCTACTTGCCTGGACAAAGCAGTCCACTTGAATGGCACCCCATCCATGACATTCAACGTTCAGTCCATCCATCATAAATGCATGAGGCAATAGTTTGTGCACTATCTACAACATGCATCTCAACAACTCACCCAGACTTCTGGGACAGCACCATACAAACCCATGAATGCTTTCATCTGGGGACAAGGACCGTAGATACTTGGAGGTTCCCCTCCAAGCCACACACTATCCTGATTTAGAAATACATTGTCAATCCTTCATTGTCACAGGATCAAAATTCTGGCACACTTCTTAACAGCACTGTGGATGTCCCTATATTCCAATGACTGCAGGAGTTCAGGAAGGCAGCTCGCAACCACCTTCCCCAGGTCAATTAGGGGCAGGCAACAAATGCTGCTCTAGCCAGCAACATGCACAGCCCTGAACAAATATGAAACTGATCCAATGATCTGCTATATATTCCATCTAGTTTAGGTCATAGGCTTCTACAATATAGCACATAGTTAACACCTTTCCTCATTCCCATACAGAGTTGCATTTTCTAAATATTTATTCACCTACCTTTCAACGAATTCCTTTATAGAATCCATTATGGATTTATGCTTCCACCATTGTTTCTGGCAAGATGGCTCATGCTTCAACAACACTGCGTCAAAAAAATTCTAAAGGATTATCCTTATTTTTCCTGACGATCTTACTAATGATAATGCGAACTCACCAACTAGATGTCATTTTTCCATGAACTGTGAATGATAAAAAATTTATCCTTTCAGATTTGTGCCATGTCTGGAAGCAAGGATTTGAACTGGAATGAAATGCATGTCTGCCAACATTTGTGCTAAATAGTTCCATGGAGCAAATTTAAAGCAACATATTATGTTGAAATACATTGACTGACTCATATACTTTATCCATACAGCTTTTAAAGATGATAGCACTGACAAACTAACCTTGAAATTTGTGGAAAGACAAGACGTATTGTGTACTTTTGGGATGTTGGAGTGTGGTAAAGTGTGATATGTTAAAATTCTATTGAACGGTAATAGTTAACCAGCTATTTTTAAAATTGCATGCTCAAAAATTACAACAAATTCATCTTTTTATTAACAGCTTCTTAAATTACAACTCAGCAACATAATCGCAAAAGCTTATTAATTCTGACAATCAAAATATTAGATTTTGATAGGCTAAACCAGTGTTTCATTTGACCCCAGGCTACAAGTGTGACCCTCATATCAGTTTGAAAATCCATTTCCACTTTGAAACTTGGCTTGTCCACCCGAATTCAGCCGATCTGCTATTGAAATCCTCATCCTTGCTCCTGCTGCCCCGAATGTGATTAAACCAAGCTTTCATGGCCAGTCTCCCATCTTCTACACTCCATAAACATGAGCAAATCTCAACCTCAGAGATAAAGGGTTTAGGCCCGAAACGTCAAGTTTTCCTGCTCCTATGATGCTGCTTGACCTGCTGTGTTCATCCAGCCCCATGCTTGTTATCTCCAAATCTCAACCTCACATTGACTGTATCCTAACACACATCAAGTCCCTTTCACCCACCATGCGTCAGTGTATTCCTTTTTGAATAACTTACGGAAGTCATGCTGCCAAAAATAAAAATCAATGGATAATTTCAATTGAACTTTTTCACTCTTCTAAGGAAACCGAGTCTTCGCACTGAAGCTATGCATCTACGTATGCATAATTTCCATGCTGTTTCATTCAAGCTGCACAAGTTAAGTTACAAACCAGAAGGCATGGTTGGTAACATCTAACTTGTCATATACCTGGATAATCCTTGCTTATTAAATGCACAAATTGTGTTGGAATTTGGATCATTGCATTACTTTGTAGAAAGCTGAGAAACTTAACCACATTCAGAAATTACACAAAGTGGGTAACGATGGCACACAAAGATTGCTCTCCTTTGATATGAACAGTTTGAGAATAGGTGTAAAAGCACCTGAACTCTCATATTGATAATTTTTCAATGTAAACTGGCATGGGTCACACCTCCAATCTCAAATCTTCAGTCAGCTTCAGCATAATCAAATTTTACACTCATACGTATAAACAGGTGTTAATTCAGGCTGCCTCTTACTTTATACATCATTGTTCCATTGACTTCATCTACCCAACATTTGTCTAATTGGCATGAGAATGTACCTTACCATGATGAAGAATAATCCTTTCAGAAATTAGGCCATCATTTAAATCATCTCATAAGCACACCTCCAGCAGCATGAGATATTCTCCCAATTTATGAATACAAAGTAATTAGCTCACAATAATACCTTTTTTTAAACCGACTACCATAGTTTTTGATTGTTCCTGTATCATCCCATTAACCAATCTGGCACTGCATGTAGAAGCCAAGAAGGATAAACTATTTTCTCTTCCATGAGACACAACAATGCTTGCCCATATTTCTCAAGGAAACTCTGGGCCTCAAAAAATAAATTGATAAGCCTGGTTTAAAGCACCACAACACATTATATTGGTGACACACCATTTCAAATCCGTGTATCACGTGAATTCTGTTTAATCGTATGCCTGAAAGTATAACTAGTCCTATTCCAATTGAGATGCAGAGACAGAGCTAAGTAGCCAAGCAAACTGTAGGAGGTCAGCAGGAAACTTTGCATAAGGATTTTCAGACACCTTATGCCTAGTCCAGATCATATTAAAATTTAGCAAAATTGATGCAAACACTTCTGTATTTGACAATAAGGTGAGGAAATGATGACAGACTGTAAATTCTCTAAGTCCAAAATAAATCATTGCAACTGTTCTCACTGCTCAAAAGATCTATTTGACTTATCATAATTTACAATTTAATATACAATATAACTGTAAGCTAAAATCAGCAATTAATGTTCGCCCCCTAGATACAAAATAAATGTGCAATATCCAAAGCAGGTAAAGCATGAGCTCATTTCCACAGGTTATAATTTTGTTCACAAAACAGGAGTGAGAGATGGTATATTTGGAGTAAAACCCTAAAACTACTTACAAAAATACTTACCAAGTATTTTTCTTAAAACAAATATTAATTCTATGTTATGCTCTCAATATCTAACTACTTCTATATATTTATTCAACCTGTTAGTAGTTTCATTACTTTCAATTGTACATGATCTTCTACGAGAGTATTTCATAAAACAACTGGTGATCCAGGGGATACTATCATTGTCATACACGTAAAAGGACAAAGGGTTTAAGATTACGAGACCATCACTTCCTTCTAAAGTCACCCTTTCTGAATGAACATAGAAGTATATTGGGAGACAAACTGACCTCAAGAAATGTGTCTATTTTAAAATCAACAGTATTATAAATATTTCATGTTTTAGTACTCTGATAGATTTTGTTCCCCAACAATCCAATGCAACAATTATTAAGAATGGAGTCATACTGACTATGCCACTGACTAATGATCCAGAAACAACATCTAAGCCCATCATGTCAGCTAGGGAATTTAAATCCAGTTAATTAAATAAAGCTGGAATAAAAAGCTGCTCTCTGTAACGGTAGATATGTAACTGCCTAACTGTTATAAAAACTCATCTATTTCACTAATGATTTTCAAGGAAATAAATTTGCCTTCCTTACTCAGTCTCACTCACCTGTGTGCTCAACTCCAAAACATATCCTCTAAAGGGGTATAAACTAGCCATTCATTTGTATTTAAGGACCATTGAATTACAATCTACTAACCCCTCCAGCTGAGGAATGAGCATTCTTCAATGGTGAACACCACTTAAAATGCTAGCAAGAACACGGAGGTCCCTGTACGGAGTACATTCTATGTCCATCAAAGTGGCTCGATTGCATCACTACTGGCTGAGCTGGCCAAGTCCTGAAGAAAACACAAACAAGCAACAAGACCTCTCAGCCCTTTGAGCATGCTCTGTTATGCAACAAGATCATGGCTGATCTGATTTTATCCTCAACTCTACATTCCTGCATACCACCAATAATCTTTCAGCTCCTTAGTAATCAAAAATCTATTTACCTGTGCCTTAAAAATATTCAAAAATTCTGCATTTACTGTCTTTTGAGGAAGGGAATGCCAAAGACTCTCAAATCTCGGACAGAAAAAGAGTTCACTCATTTCTGCTTTACATAGTCAACCTCTAATTTTTCAACTGTGACCCACCAGTACTAGATTCTGCCACAAGGGGAAACATGCTTTTAATATCCACCCAGTCAAGTCCCCTCAGTATCTTGTATGTTTCAATTAAATCTCCTCTAACATTTCTAAACTCCAGAGGTTACAGTCCTAACCTGTCTCGCCTTGCCTCATAGGGCAATCCACTTATTCCATGTATTAGTTTACTAAACCTTCTCTCAAAATACTTCCAAAACATTAACATCCTTCTGGAAGTACAGTGATCAGTATTGTAAACAGTACTCCAGAAGCAGTCTCACCAATGCCCTGAATAACTGAAGGATAATCTCCCTAGTCTTGTAGTCAATTCTTTTTCCGAGACACCAGAACATTTCATTGACTTACTTGATTATTTGCTGTAGCTGTAACCTAACTGTCTGTGATCCATGGGACACTTAGATCTCTCTGCCTCTCAGAGCTCTGCGATAGCTCATCATTTAGATAATATGTTTCTTTTTTATTGTTTCTGCCAAAATGGACAATTTCACACTTTCCCACTTTGTCCTCCATTTACCAGATCTTGGCCCACTCATTTAACCTTCGCATAACCATTTGTAGCATCATTCCTCTTCACAACTCACTTCCCTACCTATCTTTTTGTCATCAGCAAATTTAGCTACCATACCTTCGATCCCTTCACCCAAACCATTTAAATAAGTTGTGATGAGTTGAGGCCTCAGCACAGAGCCCTGTGGCATACCACTCGTGACCTCCTACCCAAGCCTGAAAAAGATGCACTTATTCCTACTGTCTGCTTCGTGCTAGCCAGTCAATCTTCTATCCATGCCAATATGTTACCCCAACACCATGAACTTTTATTTACTAAATAACTTTTGATGTAGCACCTTATCAAATGCCTTCTGGAAGTCTAAATATAATAAACAGGTTCTCCCTTATCTATAGCACAAGTTAGATCTTCAAAGAACTCCAATAAATAATTAACCATGATTTTCCTTTGACAAAACCATGTTGGCTCTGCCCAAATACCTTGAACTTACCCAAATGCCCTGTTATAAAGCTTTAATAATATCTTCTACCATTCGGAGCAGCAACGTCATAAGCTTCTAGGGTAATTCAGGAGGTTCACAGCAGAGATTCATCCCAAGGAAGAAGAAATATACTAAAGGGAGGATGAGGTAACCATGGCTGGTAAGGGAATTCAGGGACAACACAAAAGCAAAAGAAAAGCATACAATATGAAGTGGGAAACCAGAGGATTGGGAAGCCTTTAAAACTCACTAGAGGACAGCTAAAAAAGCAATAAGCGGGGAGAAGACAACATATGATGGTAAGCTAGCTAGTAACATAAAAGAAGACTGCAAGAAGTCTTTCAAATATAGACAAGGTAAAAAAGAGGCAAGAGTGGGCATTGGACTGCTAGAAAATGAGACCGGAGAAGCAGTAATGGGAGCAAAGAAATGATACAGGAACGGAATAGGTTCTTTGCATTACTCTTCATGATGGAAGACAATAGTAGTATACCAAAACATCGAGAGTTAGGGAACAAAGGAGAGTGTTGCAGCCATCACTAAGGAGAAGGTACTAGAAAAGCTGAAAGGTCTGAAGGTGGATAAATCTCCCAGACCAGATGCACTATACCGGACAGTTTTGGAGGAGATTGTGGAGGAATTGGTGATCTTTTGGGAATCACTGGAATCAAGGAAGGTCCTAGAGGACTGAAAAATGGCTAGTATAACATCCCTATTTAAGGAGGAAGAGGCAGGAAATCATAGACTGTTTAGCCTGACCTCGGTTGCTGGTAAGATTTTAAGATTCCAGTATCAAGGATGAGACTGGAAGTGCATGGTAAAGGAAAGCTGAGTCAGCACAGTTTCATCATGGGAGGTCATGCCTGACAAACCTGTTAGGATTTTTTGAGGAGGTAATGAGCAAGTTAAACAAAGGAGAGCCAATGAATGTGACCAATTGGATTTCCAGAAAGTCTTTGACAAGATGCTACACAGGAGGCTGTAAAATAACATAAGAGCCCACCATATTTGGAGCAAGATACTGGCACGGATAGAGGATTGGCTAACTGGCAGAAGGCAGACAGTGGGGATAAAGGAATCATTTTCAGGATGGCAGCCAGTGAGCAGTGGAGGACTGCAGGAGTCAGTGTTGGGACCACAACTATTCATCTGAATGAAGGAACTGAGGCCACTGTTGCTAAGCTTGTAGATGGCCCAAGTACAGGTGGAGGGACAGGTAGTGTTGGGGAAGTGGGCAAGCTGAAGGTGGTCTTGGACAGGCTAGGAGAAAGGGAAAAGTAATGGCAGACGGAATGCAACATGGGAGAATGTGAGGTTATGCACTTTGGTTGGAAGAATAGAGACATAGACTGTTTTCTAAATGGGGAAAGAGTTTCAGAAACCTGAAGCACGAAAGGACTTAGGAGTCCCAGGTCAGGATTCTCAAATACAGGTTCAGTTGGGACGGCAAATGGCATTTATTTCATAAGGTCTAGAATACAAGAGCAGAAATGTATTACTCAGGATGTACAAGGCTCTAGTCAGACCTCATTTGGGATATTGTGGACAGTTTTAGGCAATATATCTAAGGAAGAATGTGCTGGTATAGGAAGGGGTCCAGAGGAAGTTTACAAGAACGATCCTGAGGATGCCTCCTTCCCGTCTCATTCTCTTTTCAAATAAAGGAGTAACATCCATTATCTTCTAAAGAAATCTTCCCCGAGTCTCATGAATTTTGGAAATTTAAATTGATGCAGCTACTGGCTACATTTTTTAACCCTCAGTTAAATCCATCAGGACTTGGAGACTTGTCAACTTGCAGTTCCAACAACTTGCTCTGTATTATGTCCTTGGGAATTGCAATTTTTGAGTTTCTCCCTACTTTCAGCTCCTGACTTACAGGTATTTCTGGGATGATACTTGTATCATCTCCAGTGACAAGTGACACAAAATAGCTGTTCCGTTCATCTGCCATCCCTCCTTTACTAATTCCCCTGGCTCACGTTCTATAGGACCAACACTTACTTTATTAACTCATTTATTTAAATACCTGAAGGTGTTTTAAATACCTGAAGATCAAAGCTGCCAAAGAGTTTGTATGATAAGTGATGAGAGAACCAACACAAGAGGAAAAAGCTACTTGACCTCATCCCCACTAATCTATCTGTTGTGTAACTATGGTTGTCACTTCTCACAATATAAAGTTCCTATGGAAACGACATCCGTCTTCACACTGAAGATACCTCAAGTGGGATGTGTGACACTGTTAGTATACTAAATTAGATAGATTCAGAACACATCTAAACAGTTCAAAATTGGTCATCTGTGAGGAGTTGTGGGCCATCAACAGCAGTTTGTAATCTGACAATCTGTAAACTCACAACCTATCACTTCTGCACTCTACCAACTCCTCAACCTGGGGGACAAGCCCTTACTCTTTTTTTATATTCTTCATTAGTGATTCATTCCTTGTGAATTCTATAAAACTGCTGTGGGCACTCGAAACAAACCCAATAATATAGTGTTGAACCTGATGGGCCAGAAGTAGCTTCTCTTGGAAATGTGGAGAATTGCCCAGGTAATGCATAGAAAGGAGGGAAAATCCATTTTACTTCCTTAGTTACTCATCTGTCTACTCTCAATTATTAGCAATGTTACAGGAGGTGCTGATGACAATGTGATCAAACAGCACTTACTCAGCAATAACCTGTCCATTAACATTTAGTTTGGGTCATCAGGCTGAGATGTCCGGGGTTTGAGTCCCCAGGTCAGTATAGATGGAGGTTAGAGTCCTCCTAACTGTAGGTGTCGGGAATTCAGAGGTTAGAGTCCTCCAATACCGGGGTTCGAGTCCCTGGAACGTAGTACCTAAGGTAAAGGATAACTACAGTGTCTGTCTCAACCACCCTGCCTTAGACCGGTTGTTAAGAGGGGAAATCCCCCACGCGAAGGTCGGGACCCTGAAGTGGGTGTGGAGACCAAGGACACTGGACTAGTACATAGAGATAAGTAAGAAGTTGAAGCGTTACAATGGGACAGACATTGGATAAGTCGGGTGTCGGAACCCCTTTGCATCGGTTATGTCGGGATGACCCCGAAAATGAAGAATGGTTCAGACATCTGTCGGCATGCCTAAATAAGAAATTGGGAAATGAAATTTGGCCAACTGGGGGAATGTGGGACGTAGATCAATGTATTAAAGCCGAAGAGGCCATTTGGAAACATAATGCGGGAAGCAAATGGAAAGGTTTAATGTCATCCTGGAGAAAAAAAGAGCTGAGGAGCTGACTGAGAAAGCAAAACTGACCAGTTGGGTGGATAACGCACGTAGAAGAGGGATTAGCGCCTGTGATAATGAGGGGAAACCAAAAAGCTGGGAGGTTTTAAAGCTGCAGTGTGAGGATCATGAAATGAATGAAAGGGAAAGGGTTAAACAAGAAAGGCTGGAAAGGGAAAGACGAAACAGAAAACAGGGATTAGAGCGGCAGGCCGAATTGATGAAAAAGAAATAAATCGGAGGTACCTCCTGACATATCTGGCTTGCCGATGTTGTTCCAAAGTAACAACAGACGAGCAAGACAAGGAGGACTGGAGAAGGCACCCCTCTGCCCCAGCGGGACCACTACCCCCTCCACACTCTACTCAGCGGCTCAGAGCGTATGCTCACCCCTGAACGTATTTCACCTATTCTTATGAACCCCTTGCCCACCACCCCTAAGCAAACGAGGGCCTTTTTAGGATTGGTTAATTTTGTCGACCATGGCTCCCTAACGTAACTTTACTCACTAACCTACTGACCCCTTTGGCTTCTTGTAAAGCCCCAAAAACCTTCACCCTCTCTAACGAACAAAAGTCAGCCTTTACAGACTTAAAAGCAGCCCTTGCTGCGGCCCCGGCTTTGGGAAGACCTTTATAAGACAGGCCTTTCCAGCTATATGTTAATGTTTTGGATGGAACTGCTACTGGAGTCTTGACACAGACTCATGGTGATCGCAAATGACCGGTTGCCTATTACTCTACCCGCCTGGACTCTGTAGCTCTGGGAATACCTCCTTGTTCTTAGATTCTTCCTGCGATTTATTCTTCAGTCACTGCGGCCTCTAATGTTACTCTCCACCAGCCTCTTACCGTCTTTACCTCACATGCTGTTGTAGCCCTCCTCACCTCCCACCAGACTCAACACCTTACCCAGGCACGTTTAAGCCGCTACGAAGTAGCACTCCTTAACAATCCCGTCTTGACGTTCTCTTTCTGCTCCACTATTAACCCAGCCACGTTTTTGAGTGCCCATGCCTCCGAAGACTCTGTAGTTACTCAGGGCAACGCTCGGGCTGATCGGGCTGCCAAACAGGCTGCTGCAGATCACACTTTTATTGTGCCCTCTATGAACAAGCAGGTGATAAATCACTCGCCTGCTTCGCACACGACAGGCATGCCAGATATTGTCACTGTTCAGCGCTGGCAGGAGGACGCCCCTGACTATGAAAAGGACATTTGGAAGGCGCATGGATGTTCGCATTCTGCGTCGTCAGGCCTCTGGGTTACTCCAATCGGCCAAGTGTGTATACCTGATGCTTTGTTGCCTTTGATCATTGATTGTCTTCATTCTGATACTCACCTTGGCAAGGAGGGAATGAGTGGTATCATGCTCCGTACCTGGTGGCACCCCCGACTGGCTGAGGCAGCCCAGTCTCGTATAGCATCATGTTTGCAATGCCAGCAAAACAATGTTGGTCAGGGGGTGAGATGCTCACCAGGAAGAACACGCTTGCCAGGTGGACAGTTTGAATGTATTCAGCTAGATTTTATTGAATTACCGTGTGTACATTGCTATAAGTATTGTCTTGTGGTTGTTGATATATTCAGTAGATGCACAGAGGCTTTCCCAACGACAAGTAACAAAGCCTCGACGGCGGTAAAATTGTTATTAACTAAAGTAATACCGAGCTTTGGAGTGCCTCGACAAATTAGTTCGGATAACGGCCCCCCACTTTGTAGGAAGGATTAATAAGGAATTGTGTGATGCGTTACACATCCATCAACAATTCTACTGTGCCTACCACCCCCAGGCGGCAGAGATACTGGAAAAAGCTAACAGAACTGTCAAAGCTAAATTGACTAAGCTAACATCCGAAACCGGCCTTAACTGGTTAAAGGTTTTGCCCCTAGCTCTGTACCAGAAGAGAATAACGCACCACTCCACTACTGGACTCTCGGCAGCAGAGATAGTCTATGGCCGTCCCAGTAGGACACCCTGGGATGCCAATACCAGCCCACCCACTCAAAGAGACTTGAATGTTATGGGTGAGGAAATGCAAAAGTATTTCCAGCAGCTAACGTCGTCTCTAAAGCTTCTCCATTCACAGGTAAAGTGTGCCTTCGGACCACCTTCACGGATATCAGACCAGGACCTTGAGGATCAGAATTGCTCTTCGTGGCCGCAGATAGGAGATTTTGTGCTCATTCGAGATTGGGATCGTCCCAAGGTTGGACCAATTTGGAAAGGGCCATTTCAAGTGCTTCTCCAGACTCCGACAGCGCTTAAAGTCAAAGGGCAGAATCGCTGGATCCACCTAAGTGACCGTAAACGATGGGTTCCCTCACCATCTTGAAAATAATCATTGGACTACGCATTGTTCCGACCGTGCGTGGGTTGGAGGACAATTTGCTTTATAAGACACATATCCAACAGCATGGTAATCGAACCATGTGTGTTATCAGCTAGCACAGTCTGTAGAGGCTTTATTTGTAGCAACCCCAGGATGGAACCCTCACCAACTCTATGAAGTAGATTATCCTGGTGAGCCTTGCCAAGGGGAGGGAGGAACTTGGAGGAGGGGTGTGCAGGGTCGATGTGTGGAATTGATAGTTAAGGGCCCCTCCAATTGTACAGGTACTAAACCTAAGTCTGGGAAGGAAGGGGCCAACTGTACTGATCCTACCAGCTATCCGCTTTGTTTTAACGGTACTGGAAGTTGTTGCGTATATGCCTTAGTAAACTTCACTAACCATCCCCATGATGCTTCCTGGCCCCATGAGTGTGTAAAACAAACGTGTACAACTAAAGGCAGGCTATTGAACTGCCCCTGTTTGGAATCAAGCCTGGTAAATGTGACTTCGGGCATACAGTGGACTTGTGAGAGTTGTAATGGCACCCATGTAGAAACTGGGTATGGGATGTTTCCGTTTCGCTCCTCGGACTTCCAAACATTTAAGGGTCAATCCTCCTGGAATTGTTACAAGATAGCACGTGAGTCCGTTACCTGCTACCGTGCTAAGAAGGGATTCGTTTTCCTTCTCAATGGAACCTTTTCAACTGCTACTCCAACTTTGCCGGTGCTGTTTGCTGTTGGGACCATTGGGCCTCTCACGGTCCCTTGTCCCCAACAAGCACATACTCGACGACGAATTGTCACACGCTCCATAAGCAAGGAGTTTTGCGCTGAGTGGCAGGATCTGGTCATCCTGGGCTCTCCCTTGGGATATGGTTTCCTGGGAACTGTCACTTTGGGAGTCTCCTCAGGGATGGTGTCCGCTAAAAACCGAAACTACCTTATGTGTGGACTCACTGTCCTGGGAAATAGCACGATGTTGGCCTTGGAAGCAGTAAATCGAGAATTAGCCGAACTTCGGCTCTATGCTCAGCAAACCCGGTATGCAGTGGACTATCAGCTGGCTCAACAAGGAGGAGTACATACAGTTATAGGGGATAAATGCATTACCCATGTTACCGATGAATCCTATAATATTACTCAAGCTATCCAAGCCATACAGGGTCAGTTGAACCAGTACGGAGAAAGAGCCCGAACTGGGGAAGGATGGTTGGGACGGCTTCTGGGCAGTTCTTGGGGCTTATACCTACTGTATGGGTTGGTTGTCTTATTAATTGTCGTAATTGTTTGCTGTGTGTTCCTGGTATGCCTGAATTCTTGTTGCAGAATTATTACCGACAGGCTAGTAGCTCCCTTCTTGACCCCGATATAGGTTATTGTGGAATGATAAAAGGAGGGAATGAGATGCTAGTGGGTTAACATCCCATGAATTTTTATGCTCCTTATACAGGGGTATGTGAACACTGTCTCAACTTCCTGCCCAAATAGGATTGGGCGTGAAACATCTGTAAACACAAAAAGCATTAAGTTCTGTAATCTTTATGGCTCTACCCACACTGCCACCTACCCCTGTTTCTGCTGAAATGGCCAGGTCAGTGACCTTTGATCAAGCCAGGCAGTTGTCACCACTTGAAATCGCATCCTGTCGTTATCATACACTTCGTGACGACCGAATCTGTATCGTGTTCGCGTTATAGCGATGTGACCACATACTCGTGATGTTTCAGATGTAGTAACTGTTTTATGTTTTCGCCAATTCCAAGGGTATAAAAACGGGGACTGTCCCCTGTTTGGACAGAATCGCTCATGATACTCAGCACTCTGTGCCGGGTTGCATACAGCGATCCTCTGCAGCTTGTACTTGCTTAACAATAAAGGATTGGGTTTTTGTTACCAGGTCAGTGTCTTGCTCTTGCATCAAGTCCGTGAGGGTCTCTGAAAAACAAACCTAACAAGGCAAGTCATCTCGGAATAAAATTGGGTAAAATTAAAGTCCATGAGAATCAGAGGGAAACTCTTTCCATTGACTGAATTTATAGCCAGCATGAAAATGCATGTTATTCTTGGAGACCAACGATCTCAGTCCAAGACATTTCTGCAGGAGTTCCCCATGCCAACACCTCAGGTCCAACAATTTTCAGGGATTTCATTTGTGCTTAATGAAAAGGTACGATTTGGGAATGTTTACTAATGACTGCATGGCATGTAGTTTCATTCACAACTCTCAGATATTAAAGCTGTTGTGCCCATGTGCAGGGAGGAAAAACTGGAATCCATGAAAGCTTGCACTGTTAAATGGCATTCAATTGCCAGGTAATGACTATTTCAAACACCACTCGTTGCTATTGACCGGCATTACTATCATCAAATTTCCCACTAACAGTTCTCTATGGACCAGCATTTTCTATAACCTTATGTGGAATGACACTAAAATGTCCGTGGTTACAACAACATGAGTCAGGATATGTACTGAAATGCTCTCCATCTGCTTAAATAAGCATAGCATCAACATGACTCAACAAGCTCAATACTATCCAGGATATTAAAACAGCTACTTGATTTGCACCTCATTCACCTCCTAAACCTTCACTCCCTCTGCCATCTATGTAAAACATGCAAGCAACACTGTGGCAATTCATTGTGCCTTCTTCCACAGCAACTCCCAGACGTACAATCTCTAACAAAGCAATGTTACTAACTGCAAGTTCCCCTCCAAGCTACAAAATACCCTAGCTTGGAAATATGTTACCATTCCCTCATAGCTACCAGGGCAAAACCTGGCGCTCTGTCTCTAACAGCACTGTTGGAACACCTTCACCTCAGAGACTACAGCAGTTCAGGAAGTTGCCTCACCACCACTTTCCCAAGGACAATCAGAAACAGGCAATAAATGCTTACATCTTGCCAGTAACACTCACATCTTATCAAGAAATAAAAAAAGTTACCTTCCAAAAACTAGAATGGTAACAGATCAAAGAAAATTTAAAACAGCAGAGAAAAAATTTCCATTTATCTACCACATTGCTTAACAAGATTGAACCACATAGCTACCGTCTTTAAAAAGCACACATGAATATGTAAAATTAAAGAAATATTCTGAATGTTCAGTGCACATCAACAAACACCTTCAGTGTGACAGCACCGTAGACAAGTTGCATCTGCAAAAGCAATGAAGATTCAAAATCAGCTGCTCCAAGTAGATCCCATTCTATCTAATGGCAACATTAAAGGACCAGTCATTCTTCACTGATACTTTAGATCATTCTGACAGTCTGCTCTCACAATCATTTGAACCTTACTTTGTATTAGTTTTAACCAAAGAAGAGAATGCTGACAAAACACCAGTAAAGTTGTTGATCGAAGCAGTGATAGATGAAGTGAAAATCGATAAGCAGGATGTACAGGAAAGGCTGACTATCCTCACAGTGGATAAGCTGACTGGTTCAGATGGCTTATACTCCGATTGCTAAGGGAACTGAGCGTGAGAACGTAAAAGGCCTTCACATAATTTTCAAAGTTTGCCTTGATATAAGAGACGTACCAGAGGATGGAAAGTGACATCTCTATTCAAGAAAATACATTAGGATATCCCCAGCAATATTTGGTCAGTCAGCTTGACATCAGTGATGTAAGATTTTAGAAACAACTGAGGTTTGATTAAATTAACTAACTAGAGCCTGCACTTTTTGTTAAACGCAGATCATGTCTGACTGGGGACAGTGAATTTCTTTGCTGAAGGGTCAGAGGTTTGACAAAGGGAATGCAATAGATGCTGTCAGTATGGGTTTTGATAAAGTACTGTTGTACACCTGTCTAGGTGTCTGAAAGGGTTAATTCTGAGGAATGTATTAAATACCATCCACTATGTTCATGTCATATAAGCTTGTGGGAGAACAGTTTGGAATCGTGACAAAGTGAGACCCACCATATAGATCTTCCCTACAGCCTCTGTAACAATATGAATGTAACATGTACCTAGTTGTTATCATGTATTAAAGTATAATTTGTTTAAGACAAGAGCCTCTTCTCATTAAACTACCATACTAAATCAAGCAGGCGCTGTAGATCCCAACCCGCAAAAACGATGGTGACAGCAAATCTATCTTGTAGTGAACAACTGTACAAAGAACTCATTACAACATGATGACCAGCAGTATGAATTGCTCATACAAGCACTAATTAAAAGGACAGTTAAAACTGAGATTCACAGAATAGGAGGATCAGTATTAACGTGGATAAAAAATGTTGGCTTAAGTACAGGAAACAGCAAGTTGTGGTTCGCTTAAATCATTTAGGGAAGGAAAACCACCTGCTGTATCTGGTCTGACCTATATGCAACTCCAGTCCACAGCAACATGACTGACTTTTAACCACTGTACCTCTGAAATGGCCTAATAAGCTAATCAGTTCAAGGACTAGAGATGGGCAACAAATGCTGATATTGCCAGTGATACCCGCAATCCATTAAACAATAAAGAGATAAATTGTTCTTGGTGTTGCAACGTGTTAATTGGAAAGGTTACGTATCAGTTCTTTTTGTAAACTGCTGTTGATACCACTCAACTTACTCAGTCTCTTAGCAGCCTCCAAAGCATCTTGCGAGTTGTCAGCAACAAAGAATCTTTGAACTGTGACCCCATGATCCGCCATGATTTTTTTGCTCTGGTACTCTTGAAGGTTCAAACATCTCACAGGGATTACTCGGACCATCTGTGTTTTTGTAGAGGAGAGAAAAAAAGTTAAATCAGCTGTCTAGCTAGTTCATGTATTTACAAACACTCATTATTTCATGCTGCTGAATAATTAAAAATGCTCCAATGATTGGCCATCATAATAACTGGTCATTCTAATGGTTCACTGAGCATGTTCACACCTCAGGCTGTAAGAATCTATTCTATTTTCCATTATTCCCAGTAGTTCAGTACTATTGCCATTCCTTATCCACTATCCAATTTAATTACTCTGGTTCTAATGTCATGGGAGCTTCAATCCCTGCAAGCTTGTTCCAAGATGCTCAGACAAGATGTTAATGAAGCAGACTTGGAGAAAAGGGACAAGGTTGACCTGCCTCAGCAGCTGTCAGTGAAGGTTGCCCAGGCGTACTCCTGCTTTTTGCTGCCTGCCACAATCTCATGATTATCTACTGCTATCACTGCATGTGAATTAGGTGGTCTTTTTACTCTGTTGGTATGAACAACATTTACTGTACCTCAAATAATCAGTGAGTAAAAGTCATTAACTGATATTCAAACGAACAGGGACTAATCACTTGTAAATCATTGTGAAACTATAGGCAGAGGTTTTGTACGAAGAGAGGGTAGGACATGATATGAATAGGGCATAATCTTCACTTTAAAAAGCCATTGATAAATCCTGCATTAGTTACTAAAATTGCAGACAAAGTGCTTTATACAAAATACAGATTTAATAAACCACAGTAATATAAAGTACAGGAAGAATGCCACTTGACCAAATCAACTCAATCACAAAATATTTTTATATATTTGATGGTCCTACTCTCTGCTATATCAATTAAAAAACTATTCATTAAACTGCTTGTTATTCTGTTCCATAATCCTGATTTCGTACAATACATTGTTCACACAATTTTCTTCATTATTTTAGAAAATTTGAGAAATTTTCATAGTTGCACTATCATTTATGAAATAACATATTGCAACTTTCTGTTTAACTTCATTACTACAACTTCACACTTTGTAAACATGTTTAATGGTGCAATGTGAGAGGCGGTGGCAGTAGTATTGTCATTGGATTTGCAAACTAAGACGATTTATCCTCTGGAGACCCTGGTTGAATTTTCACCACAGCAGATAAATCTAAAATTAAAAATCTAACGATGACCACATAACCATAATTGATTATCGTAAAAGCCTCTCTGCTTCTCTAATGCCATTTAAGAAAAGAAAACTGCCTGTACATAAATAATAGGACAAATGCAACCTGGCCAGTTATTTCCCTGTTAGCCTATACTTCTTCAACAGCAAAGTTATGGAACAGGTCAGCAAGTAGCACTCACTCACAATAACCTGCCCTGTGATGCTCAATTTGGGTTCTGTGTTCAAAGCAAAAATTTTATTTGTATTTTCTGGAGGAAAGTAGAAGTTGTCACGCTGATGACACTAGTCTGAAAACCGATCACTCCTTAGAGATGGATAAAATCTGTGGCTTAGTTTATTTAAAACAGGAAAATATGTTATAAAACAAACATCATAGCAGAGCAGTTGAGTTCAACATGGATTGCCTGCACATCCTAGCCAGACTGACTGGTAAGCAGCAACACCAGGAGTCCTTAAAAGTTACTTAGAGGCAAGGGGACAAATACAACATGCTCCTCCTTTCCAAAGGAAAGATGAACTATTTATAATAATGTGAGCCTATGAATCTTTTATAATACGTTGTTGGTTTACAGATCCATCCAAAATCTCATCATGGCGGCTTTGTCTGGAGATATCATTGATTTCCACAGTCACCATGATATTCTGTCACTCCCATTGGTCAAGCTGCATTTTGCTGGTCTTCTCAGAAGACTAGGCCACTTACTGCTTGTGGTTATTTTGGTTTCCTCCATGACCTGCTTGAGTTCTCTCACTAGAGCATCAGTGTTGCCATTTATTTGTTAAATGACCATCTCTTGAAGCTCAGTTTCTCACAATATGCGCTATGCATCTCCAGTGGGTTTTTTTTTTTAGGTCTGTCATTGCTTTGGGCTCAAGCTGATGTTTCTGCGGTTGCTCCTTCAGAGCCAGATTTGACTCATCTGCAAGTTGCTTACAGTCTTTCTATAGAGTGGCAATCTTTACACTGGAATGGTGACTTGTAGTTCATCCAACTTCCTTTCTTGCTCTTTCAGATCATTGTTCATCTTGGTGGGATGCACGGAGGTAACCATTGAAGACTTTACGGATCTCCAAGATGGCATTCTAAAGTTTAGATTTGAGCTTAAGAACTAGGAGCAACTAGGTAATTCAGCCCCTCAAGCCTGCATTGCTATTTGATACGTTCATCCCAAATTCATCTCAGTCTCAACTCCACTCTCTTACCTGGTCTCCACAACTTCACAAGCTAAACTGCTCAATCTGTCTTCACAAGACAAACCCCTCAACACTGGAATCAATCTAGTGAACCTCTTTTGAACTGTCTCTAATGCAACTACATCCCTCCTCAAGCACGGGAACCAAAATTGTGCACCATACTCCAGGTATGGTCTCACTAACACCTTTTACAGTTGCTGCAGGACTTTCTTACTTTTATACTCTATTTCTTTAGCAAAATTTCAAAATGCCAAAATTTCATTTGTCCTGCACCAATTCAGCCTTTTGCTCCTGAAATTTCCAAAAAAGTCACATCAGACTTGAAACATTAACTCAGTTTTCCTCCATACAGAAGCTGCCAGACCTGACGAGTTTCTTCAGTATTCTCTACTTTTAATTCTGACGACAGATGAGAATTTTTGCAAATGCTATGATGGTTTGATGAAGTCAACGCTTTCAATGAGATCAACAACGCAAAACATGTATTGACTACATAGTTGCACACAGTCAGATTCTGGTCCGTCAATCACTTCATATACATATCTATGGCAGAATACTAGATGATTTTATTGTAGATTAAATATATCTCGTGTGTTTTGTTTGGATCAGCGTATAGTTTATTGCGGCTACATATGCCTTTGGTCCAGTGTACATACTCCACCAAGGGCCTTCTCAGTCAGTGGCTTCATAAAATTTATTGAAAGCTAGGCATTTACTTGGTGCATGCAGAAGGCTAGATGTTCCCAATGTCTTGCTGTGTTCGGGTGTTCTAGTGATTGTATCAACCGTTAGGTTTGTATTAAGGACTGTATGCACTGACCACTTCATATTTATGGCTATTCTTCAGTCACTGTTTGACATCAAGTCTTCAGTTTGTCTAGCAAATCTTTTTGGACAGCATCCATGGAGCTTGGATGTAAACAGCAACTTAACACTTTTGGCAGCTAGCTCACAATCCAAAAAAATCACATAAATCACATTTACTCCTTCTCTCAGCATCTGTCTGCAAAGTGGACAGTGGATTCTGTAAGCTCCTGTCTAAATGTCAAGTTCTAGTTGATGAATACAGAAAGTGAATCTGGTTCTGAGTTTTTCTTCTAACGTGGCCCTTCTCTTTTGCGGAATAGTTAAGCTATTCAGCTGTTAATCCTGATGTACTGAAGCCACTCCCAATTGCTAAGCAAATCTTAATGACTTACTTCACTGCGGGCACATCTCAGTCCAGAAACCATTTCTCTGAATGCTGTCTCTTAAGTCTCTTAAAGGCAAAAGTACGCAAACAATAGAAATATTGTACCAACAGTTAATCTAACATCATACATTTGGATGAAACAGTAACTGGAGAAATTGCCAATTCAATTTCCAGCAGTGGTCTAGGCCTACGCCAGAGAATACAACCACATGAAAATGAGATTTTACAGTATTTATCTGGAAACACTAGAATATATGCTCCGATACCATGAGCAAAAGTACTAACACCTAAATTCCAGACTGATGATCTATTTGTAAATTCTATTAAAAATTCTCAAAGCCTGCCATTTATTAACATTGTGCTACTTTAGTAACTTGGCTTAGAATTTTCAGGTTTATTAGTCAAGGTTTCTTCCACTATTTTTCCCCAGTCCTCGAACTTTGTATTACAAGTTGGCACTTGTGTAATTGCATTCTTCATTGTGAACGTTTGAGTGACAAATGATTGCTTGAGCAAAGGTGTACTCATAGCTCAAGCAGTCGATGCTTGGAAACTTACCAGAAAGTCACGAGGTTGAAATCCTACGGCTTATATGAATAACACTTTTCCCTAGCAATGAGTGAGAAATGAGGTAAGAAACAAGGTGAAGGAATGAAGGTTAAAAGACATGATATATCATCAGCAATCATGGAAGACTCTAGCTAAACAACAATCTAGCTTATTCTTCACTCTGTTCTGATTAAATCTATTCCATTGTTTATCTAAATGGAGCTTCTTACAGAAATAAAACAAAGTACATGTGAATGTGTGTGTTACATAAATAACCTTGTGAAGTCTTTTACTCATTTGAAAATCAGGATCATTGGCCCTCATTTAAATATTTGCAGAGTAATTACCGTATCATTTCAAATATGATTTCTCTTAAACATTAATTACTATTTGAATGCTGCGGTCCATTTTCAGATGAGCATAACATGGAAAAGCACTGCTAAACTAGATTTGAATTAAAATACTGCACATAAATAGGTTTATTAAGTGTCATTCCCCTCAGTAAAGGAAGTCGTGAAGCTTAGGGCTTCCAATTTTCCAAAAATAGTACTTTTTACACTCAGCAGGCACAAAATGAAAAAAAAAACCTCAATTTTCAAAAATTCACAGTCCAGTAGCCAGACATTGAACTGGGAAGTGAGATGTTACATACATAAAATTGACCGAAAATAAATGCTATGCCGCTTTCAATATGTAATTTGTTTATATCTACAATGGCATTGTTGCAATCACCCATAATGATGCTCACTGAATGGCTCATTATTTTGTCTTTCCTAAATAAAAATCTAACAAAATACAAAAAATTACACAAATTACTATAAATTAACCTTCAGCTTGTGGATCATTTGTGCTCAACTGTGTAAAGTCTCAAGTTTCTTTTTTAAAAGGCTGGCTACACAATGTATTGAATGGATGACTTGCTAATATATATGTTTTCAGATCAGTAGTAAAGACTTAAACATTATTTTAATTTTAAAATATTATTTCAGGTGTTATTCAATGGCAACTTTCAATGATTAATTTTCTGAAAAGTAAATTCAATGATAATTCATAACCTAACTTCCTTAGCAATGGACTGAAGGAAAGATTGCTACATTGTTGACTGCATCTGCAAACTGACCATGCATACCCTCTGATCAAAATGCCCCTTATTCAATTGTCACTAAAGGAAGTAGAAGAGAAGTTCATTAACTACAACAAATTGTCCCTTAAATTAAATGTCAGGTGAATACTTTCTCCTCAGGTGCTAAAACAATGTTTTGACACTTCAGCTTCAACAAATCACTGGTTTGACTCAACATCCTTCCAAGTTACTTTACCAGGTCACTGAATTATTTATTTAAACATTAATAGTATAAAAACATGGCAAACTAGTTCATAAGTATCAACATCACCTAAGATTAAAGCTCATTGCAAATAACTGCAAACACTTATTGTTCAAGTGACAAATAATTTAACTTTTTGTACGTCAGCTAAAGTGAAGTAAAGACTATAAACTACACAACAGCTTGTGCTTCAAGATAATGTGGTCTCTACAGTACTTGTTACAAAAACAGTAATGGACAAAATTGACAGTATACAGAAATGTTGCCAATTGGATTTTAGAGAACCATAATAGGTGTTTGAAGCTACTGTAAAATGTGTACCTAAAAAAAACGCATTCATCTGTACAATTATAAGTTTGAGCCTACCAAGCTTGCGCAATACAACATTCAAGTGAAGTCTTGATTGTAACAAAGATCTTGTTGTTGTGATCAGAGCAATTTAGAGATGGTGCATTAAGAGTAGTTTATATTGTAATTTAGGTTGCACAAACTTATTGTTGTTGCTATTAAAGTACACTGGTTAAAGTACTATTTTACTTCCAATATAACACTATCAATATTTGTGATAACATTGCACAATAAACTGAAAAAACATAAACAACGAACAGAAACAAAAAAAATGTCAGATTCTAATTCATTTCAGACATTCCTTTACAAGACACGACTATGTTCTAAATCATGGGTCATAAATTGCATTTCCAGTACGACTAAAGGATTAACTGAGAGCTGTCGGAAACATTAAGTACAATGACTGAGGGAAAAATGACTTGTATTTGCATAGAACATTTTACATCTCAAGAATTCCCAAAGCAATTTAGCCAATCAATTATTATTCTAAAATAGACTGGGATGGTAGTAGTGTGAAAGACAAAGACCGGGCAAGAGTTCCTAGAACACATTCAGTAAAATTTTCTATGGCAGTGTATTTTCAGCCCATGAAGAAAGAAAGCACTGTTAGACCTGGTTCTTGGCAATGAGATCATCCAAATGGATAGAGCATCAATAGAAGAATCTTTATGGGACAGTAATCATTGTTTTCCAAGGTTTCCATTGATCGTGGAAAAGGACAAAGAATAATCCACAGCAAGAATAATTAACTTGGGGAAGACCAACTTTATTGGGATGAGAATGAATCTGGGACGCACAGCCTCTAGAAGGTGAGATAGCAAATAAGAAAAGCAAAAGACAGGGTGTGAAGACTGGCAGCAACTGCAAAAAGGAATCCCCAAATGTTCTATAAACAGGAAAACAGTGACAGAAGACAGAGGCCTCATGAGGAACCAGAAAGAGGATTTATACATGGAAACAGTAGGCAGAGTTGAGGTATTAAGTGAATCTGTCATTACCAAGGAAGATGATGGTATCAGGCCATCAAGAAAAAGTAGGCAATTCTGATACTAGGATTTAAAATTGATATGGGTAAGGTAATGGATAGGCTGTTTCTATTTAAAGGTCATAACGTACTAAGGATGGAAGAAATGCATTCAAGAATATGGAAAGAAATAAGAGTGGAAATTAAAGAATGTTAGAGATGGGGGACCTTCTGTGTGTTACTTTGAAGAATAAGTACAGAAATACTTAAAACAATTGATAGGCATAGCATAACACCACACCAGCAGAGAAACTGTTTTCCTGCTCTCCCTGGAAATACACAAACAGTCTGTGCAGAGGTCTTCATTCAGGCTTCCACAATGCTATTCCTAAATTGGTGTGATGGTGCTTTGTGTACTCTTAACTATACAAGTGTCAGGAAACCACTAATAAATGGCTTTCAGCATGAAGTAAACTAAGAAGTGACAATTAGCTGGATTGGGAAAAAGGCTGCAAAGAGACAGCAGTTTTAAACCTGTCAACAAAGGAACACTCAGTGAACTGGAGCCAGAATACTTGAAATCATTGATGCAATGAATCACATGCAAATGAATATGGAATTTCTACCACATTCAGGAGTTACTATAGGAGAGAAAAAGACAGTGGGAATATCCACTGTGTTGTTAGATATTTTGTAATCAGCCTGCTCAGTGATGTTGTTACACACCTCTGGAGCAGGTTGGACTTGAACCCAGGCCTCTTGTTTCAGGGTGATGAACACTACTGCTGCACAATAACAGTCTCCTTCCACTTTGTTGCAGTTAACATGGTGTCAATTGTTAAATTTAAATCTGAGATTGAGGTCTGGTTAACATATTCAGCTTTGTAATATGTGACGAAACCGTGTTAGATGCAACTTCAGCAATCTGAAAGGTGATGGCTTTTTGAGTGTACGAGTATGTCAGTTATTTTGAAAACCAAAAAGATTTGGTTGCTACTTTAAGACTATAGTCTTGTGCCAATTTAAGTATTGTGGTTTCTAGAAAATCAACTTTTTTTTAAAATGCTGTAGATTCAAATTCAATGCAAGTTAATAATTTGAACACAAGTACAGATGTAGGCCATTCAGCCCCTCAATCCTGCTCTGCCACTCATCAAGATCATGACTGATCTGTTGTCTAACTCCACATATCTGACTTGGGTCATTGTTTAATAAAAATTTGTCTATATCACATTTAAACTTGACAACTGAATTAGCATCAACTGCAATTTGAGGAAGGGAGTTCCAAACCTTCAATACTTTCTGCGTGTCGAAGTGCTTTCTAACATCCCTCCTATTTGGCCCAAGATCCCTTGTTCTTAGACTGTGCCTCCTGATTCTAAACCTTCAACCACAGGAAGTAGTTTGTCTTTATCTACCCTGTCTTTCCCTGTTCATATCCTGAACATCCTGATTAGATCACCCCTTAACCTTCTAAGTTCCAGAGAACAAAGGCCTAATTTGTCTAATCTCTCCTGATAACTGAACCCATGAAGTCCAATAATTATCCTTGTAAACCTACACTGGACTCCCTCCAGGGCCAAAACATCCTTCCTAAGATGTAGTGCTAGATCTGCTCATAGTACTCTAAGTGTGGTCTAATTAGGATTTTGTATAACTGCAGCATAACGTCTGCATTGTTATACTCCAGCCCTTCAGATAGGAAGGTCAGCATTCCATTAGACTTCCTGACTATTTTCTGTACCTCCTTGTAGCATTTTGAAGAGGGTATTGAAAATAATTACTGAGGATATTGATGAATTTTCCAAAGCTTGCATCGGTGACAGCCTGAATATCCCCCACATCAATACAAACACAGAAGACAATGTTACTAAAAGACAACATCACGTAATAAACTAGTTAGTGAGAATGAGAAAGAAGGCCCCTAACAATCAAAATGTAGATCCCAGACAATCACCAAATATAGCCCTCAATAAAATCTCACAAGGTCCTCCAGAAGTTAAAATTATTTTGTGCCCTGGTATCTGCCCTATATTCATTGGTTGGAAAGGTTCAAACAAACTGACATAGACTGAATTGCCACCCTGAGAAGCAAATTATTGCATAATCTACAACTTATGAAGAATAATAAGAGCAGGAGTTAAGCCATTCAGCCCTCAAACCTCTGCCTCAATACTCTTTCCACCAGCTTTCTTCCTTTCTAAAACCTGGTTTGCTGTGATTACACTTCACACACTCAAATTTCTTCTTTAGAGAACAATGTTTCGTAATCAAAGATAAGAAAATACAACCACAGTACCCTAAAGGTCCAACTGCAAGCCAACCTCCAACCACAACAGAATCTCACACAGAAGATTGTCTGGTTTAAAATTTAAACAAAGCTTAGTGGTTAACTATCAATCATCGGTAACTGGCACATCCTCCATGGCAATGCCTCAGAGTCCACGATCAGAGTCCACTTGCTAACCAGTCAGCATTCTCCTCTGTAAAATGTGCAAATGCTGGTTTTCCCCTTGGATTGAACGTGCTGTGAATTGATGAGTGCAAGATAAAAGTTTGACAATCTTTTTCAGCAATACTCAAGCCATGCAGGAGGATTAGAAAGTTGGTATCAAGACAGATAATTTGTCAGGCATGGAAAACTGCTCTGAAGGAGTCGGCAAACCGTTAAAGTTATTTACAATTGTTGTTAGGCAGAATGATTTCCATTCGGGAGACAGAATAGATCTAACGCTTTTCATCAAGAATATTCATTTCTAAATGAATCTTGTTAAGTTGGAATCTTGAGGTGTTGTACCAAAGGCTGGAACAGTGATTAGCTTTCAGGCAGCTGGTTTCTGGCAGGGGTCAACATTTCCCCCTACCCCACACTGAGGACCGTTCTTGAAACTTTGTTTGGGGCAATTTTGACTTTTACAGGGTTAATATTTGGTCTTCATAGTAATCAATTCCACTCAAATTCTCAGATACTGAAGAAGTCGACATGCCGCAAGACTTTGGCAACATTAGGGCTTCAGCTGATAAGTGGCAAGAAATATTTTTGCCACACCAATGGTAAAAAATAGCCATCTCCAACAAGAGAGTATAACTGTTTCTCCTTAACATTCAACAACACTATCAAATTTCCCCACCTTTAACTTCCTGAGGTAAGCATTGACCAGAAACTAAATTGGAGCAGCCACGTAAATACTGTGGCTAACAGAGAATATCAGAGGTTTGAAATTCTATGTTGACTGACTCACCTCTGACTCTTCACAGCCTGACCACTATTTGTAAAGCATAGTGTAAGTCAGGAGGACAATGAATACTGCCCACTCACCTCAATGAATGTAGTTCCATCAGTCCTTAAAAAGTTTAACACCTTCCAAAACAATACATCCCACTGGATTACCATTAATCCAACAGTTTACATATTCATTCTGTCCACCACATTTAACCTTCACAACGCTGATTAACAGCACAACACAGCAACCGCATACCATCTAGAAGTTAGGCTTCAGCAAAACTGCTAAGAGTTCTTGGCTAACATTTCACAAAGTCACAATCTCTATTCTCAAGGACAAGATGTAGTGAGCATAAGGGAACACCAGCACCCGAATTACATACCATCCTGATTTGTAAATATATTGCAATTCTTATGTAATTACAGTTTGTTAATCCTGAAACTCCCTGCCTTCACCACGGGGTCTGCAGTGATTCAAAATAGTTTACCATCACCTTCACAAGGACAATTAAGGATGGGCAGTAAATGCTAGAGGTGATATTAAGCTCACATCTCATGCTTGAATCAAAATAAAAGTACAGAACTGTTATCATTCCACTCTGCCAGCTAGAATATGATGTATGAAAACAATGCCAGGAGTTAAAAGTGAGAACAAAAGGAGAAACAACATTTTTTTTTAAAAAACAGAAAATTAGAAATTAAAGGCCGTTCAAAATCCTTGAGGCAATAGGAGAATCAAAATTTCAACCAACTGTGGCACATTACATAATGTCACCTTTTTCTTCGTTATATCTAATTTCTAAATCACCAACGCTGTGGGAAGATAATATCAGTCAGTTAACTAATCTGATAGTGAGACCGCATTCAACAATATTGCCAATACTAATTAAAGCCTCGGTATTTATTCTCCATTGCTCCCAGAGTGTTCAGTTGTCCTCTAATCTCACCATTCAGCTCTAGATGTCTCATGCCAGACTCTTCAGACTGACTCCAGATGCCCAATGCAGACACAGACACCCTTGGCCTGATTCCAATAGCCATTTATTCTCATCGTCAATAAGTCACTGATCTTTCTGGCTCGGTTCCAAGTTGACCCTGTACCCTCCTGACCTGTTCTGACAGGTAGATACAAGGATACGTCTTCTTGGAAACAGAAGCACTGAAATAAAAGAAAATTGCCAAAGGGAACTAGATAAAAAAGGCAAAACATTAAGAAAATCCCGAGTGCAAATGCAAATTTAAAGTATCTTTTGAAAGCACAAAATAAACATGAGAGATTTAGAGAGGTCTGCAGTTGTGCATAGAAGAAAATAAATATAAATTGTGATAAAAAGAAAAGCAACATTAAGAAATGCAAATCAAAGTTAAAGGATATCACTGTATGAAATAGTTGGGCCATTGTCAAAAGGATCAGGCCAAAATTACTATAGGGTTTCCTTCATTTCCCTGATGCAGATTTTGAATCAGCTTCAATTCAGGTCAAGATTTTTCCAATACTATTTTGTCATGCAAACAGTCTGGCAGCTTCAGTGAGTGGAGCACATCTCTTTCTGTCCAAAGACTGCCTCTCCTTTAGTCGTCAGTTATACCAAATTACTGCAGCACTGATTTATGAATTAAACCTGATTATAGAGATGGAACCTATCAAGGAACTGCACCTCAACTCTAATCAAATAAAAATACTTAAAATAATAGGCCACCTGAATCAGAATAAAATAATCATTTTATTTCCCAACTAAACTTAACTAAAGAACATACGTAATAGATGATTACTGTGGAGCAGAACCAAATATAAATACCATCCTTCTTCCGTGTAATGCTGCACTCAGGTTCTCCCATACAGACTCACCAAGATTAAATTAGGCAAGATACAAAACCCTAGCTTTACCTACATTTTTTCTAAATTGCAGGAATTATGGTTTAATTTTTCCTCTTACAACATAGGTTGCTTAAAATGCTTACTAAAAACAACTTGCCAACAAACCTTTTGAAAGAAGGCAAATGAGTGTAAAAAGCAAGACTTATCAGGATAAACTATTTAAAAGAGGTAACAAATAGCTAAATTTTTTTCCACAATGAATTTAACAGGATGTCTCCTCCTTTTATGCATTCTTGCATGATCTTCAGACAAAATGTTCTCAGATCGATGCAAGATGTTTTGAGTAAATCTTTTGCTGCAATTCAAATTCAGGCAATAGTCAAGGAAAATTTCCAACCGAAAACAGGTATTCAGTAGAATATAAATGGTTCAGCATATTTAATGTATTAGCTTAACATCATGAAAGGGAGAGATTTTCTGGATCACATCAAAGTGTGATATCTTTCAACTGCACTGCACTGATATTCAATTGAAAAGGGCATCAACCATCTGAACTAGGAGAGCACACTGGAACAAATATTATTCATCCACTGCGATTACAAAAAACTACCGCCGATTATATGCCTCGCAATATAAAATAAGGCCCTTGCTTCTGCACTAATATAGGTATTTCTTCAGTAACAGTAAATATCAAACACAGCATTACATTCCTGGCTCACCTCTAAATAGAGGAAAGCAAGAAATTACTGCTGCATGCTGCACTTAACTGAAAAAAATCCTAAAATGGTTAAAATAAAGAATACAATGTCTCAAAGGAATAAGATCAAATATAGGCAAGGCAGGCGGTGGTCATTCGTTCAATTCAGTCTGTTCAACAGCAATTTGGTTAGTCCCATTCTCCCACCCATTCCTTGTAGCCATGGAAGTTTGTTTTCTTCAGGAGCTTATCCTAATCTCTTTTAAAAGCCACAACTGATTTAGCCTCTATCACCCTCTCATGCAATGCATTCCATCTTAACCACTCACTGGGCTGCATAAAATGTTTTCCCATGTCACCTTTGGTTATTTTGCCAATTACCTGTAGATATAGTAGTTTTAGCTGTATTGTACAAAGATAATCAATGGCTGCCCAGGTAGATTTTTCTCACGGTAATTAACTAATTCATCACTTAATCTAGAAAATGCCAGTACTGTATTAATATGATTTTGCTGGAAAATCTGTTACTAACTTTTGCTTTCATACAAATAAAATGCATACGTTACATTCATTTCTAAAAATGAAAATGGTCAGTACTTGATCTTTGGATACTTTACATTTTTAATTCTATCTCGCAGTTAGTTGTATCCAATTCAGCTTCACTGATCAGGTTAAACAATAGAGTCACAGAAATGTACATCATGGGAACTGACCCTTTGGTCCAACTTGTCCATGCCTACCAGATGTTCTAAATTAATCTAGCCCCATCTGCCAGCATTTGGCCCATATCCCTCTAAACCCTTCCTTTTCATGGACCCATCCCTTTAAAATGTTGCAAATGTACCAGCCTCCACCACTTCCCCCGACAGCTCATTTCATACATGCACCACCCTCTGAGTGAAAAAGTTGCCCATAAGGTCCCTTTCAAATCTTTCCCATCTCACCCTAAACTTACGCCCTTTAATTTTGGACTCCACTACTCTGGGGAAAATATCTTGGCTACTCATCTATCCATTCCCTCATGATTTATAAACTTCTAAAAGGTCACTTCTCAGCCTCCTACGCGCTAGGGAAAACTGTTCGAACCTATTCAGCATCTCCCCACAGCTCAAACCCTCCAACTCTGGCAACATCCTTGTAAATCTTTTCTGAACTCTTTCAAGTTTCACAACATCTTTCCTATAGCAGAAAGACTAGAATGGAATGCGGTATTCCAAAAGTGGCCGAACCTAAACCTACTCTCCCAACTTCTTTACTCAATGCACTGTCCAATAAAGGCAAGCTCACCAAACGTCCTCTTCCCTACCCGGTCTACCTGCAATTCCACTTTCAAGGAACTGCGAACCTGCACCTAAAGGTCTGTTGGTTTGGCAACACTCCTCAGGACCTTATAATTATGTGTATACGTTCTGCTCTGGTTTGGCTAACCAAAATGCAACATCTCACATTTATCTAAATTAAACTCCATCTGCCACTCCTCGGTTCATTTGCCCATCTGATCAAGGTCCCATTGTACTCTGACGTAACCTTCTTCACTTTCCACTACACCGCCAATTTTGGTGACATCTGCAAACTTACTAAACATACTTCCTATATTCACATCCAAATCATTTGTATAATGACAAAAAGCAGTGGACTCAGCGCCATTCCTACAGCGCACCACTGGTCACAAGCCTCCAGTCTGAAAAGCAACCTTCCACCACCACCTTCTGTCTCCTACCTTTGAGCCAATTTTGTATGCAAGCAGCTAGCTCTCCCTGGATTCCATGTGCTCTAACCTTGCTAACAAGTCTACCATGCAGAATTTTGTCGAACATCTCACGGAAGTCCACCATTCTGCCCTCATCAATCTTCACTGTCACTTCCTCAAAAAACTCAATCAAGTTAGTGAGACACAATTTCCCATGCGCAAAGCCATGTTGACTATCCCTAATCAGTCCTTGTCTTTCCAAATTCATAAAAATGCTTTTCCTCAGAATCCCCTCCAACAACTTATCCGCCACTGATTTCAGGCTCACCGATCTATAGTTCTCTGGTTTTGCCTTACCACTAAGTTATGGTAAAAGCAAAATGCCGAAGAAACCACAGCAATATTAGCAAATAGCTGTGCAGACAAAGCTCAGATTTTCAGCATTCAATTGATTCATCGATTGATTGATTTTATTGTCACGTGTACCGAAATACAATGAAAAGCTTTGTTTACGAGCAATAAAGGCAGATCACAGCAAGCAAAGAATGTACAGATCAAAAAGACTTAGAGGTACACAAGTTACATTGCAAGCTACATTATTACAGGCTAGAGACCATTCAATAGTCTGATAATGGCCATAAAGAAGCTGTTCCTGAATCTGCGTGTGTTCAGGCTTCTGTATCTTCTGCCTGACGGAGGAGGTTGTACGAGATCATTACCAGAGTGCGATGTGTCTTTGATGATGTTGGCCACCTTTCTGCGGCAGCGAGCCATGTAAATAGAATCCATGGATGGAAGGTTGGCTTCCGTGATGGTCTGGGCTGTGCACACCACGTTCTGTGGTTTCTTACGGTCCTGTGCAGAGCAGTTGCCATATCAGGCCATTATGCACCCGGACAGTATGCTTCCAACAGTGCATCTGTAGAAGTTGGTGAGGGACCTTCTGAACATGCCAAATTTCCTGAGCTGCTGAGGAAGACGAGGTGTTGTTGTGCCTTCTTAACTGTTGTATCTACGTGGGAAGTCCAGGACAGGTCGTCAGTTATCATCTCTCCGAGGAACTTCATGCTCTTCACCCTGTCAACCTCAGTTCCGTTGTGTGGACGGGGCGTATTCTCTTCCCTTCTCGCTGAAATCAAAGATCACTTCTTTAGTTTTGCCGACATTGAGACACAGATTAGTTTCACTGCATCATGTCACCTAGCCCTCTATCTTCCTTCTATATTTTGACTCCTCATTGTTCGATATCCGTCCCACTATAGTAGTGTCATCAGCGAACTCGTAGATGGCGTTCATTCGGAATTTGGCAAAGCAGTCATAGGTGTACAGAGAGTACAATAGGAGGCGGAGGATGCATCCTTGGGCGGCCCCAGTGTTGAGGGTTATTGTGGAGGAGGTGCAGTTACCTATCCTCACTGATTTCAGCCTATGGGTCAGAAAGCTGAAGATCCAGTTTCAAAGGGCAGAGCCAAGATGAAGGTCACGTAGTTTTGACATCAGTCTGGAGGGGCTAATGGTGTTGAAGGAGCTGTAGTCAACGAGGAGGAGTCTGACGGAGGTGTCTTTATTGTCCAGATGCTCCCAGGATGAGGGCAAGCAGGATCCAGGACGGGGGTGCGCAGGCCAGGGAAACGGCATCCTATGGTGATCTGTTATGTCAGTAGGCAAACTGTAGGAGATCGAGGCAGGTTGGGAGACAGGAGTTGATGTGGGCCATGACTCAAAGCACTGCATAATTATTGAAGGCAGAGCTAATGGGCAGCAGTCATTAAGGCACACTTCACGTGTTTTCTTGGGTACGGGGGTGATGGTGGTTTTCTTGAAGCAAGTGGGGACTTCGATTTGTAGGAGGGAGATGTTGAAGATGTCGGTCAATACATCTGCCAGTTGGTCGGAACAGGATCTGATTGCTCAGCTGGGGACACCTTCCAGACCCGTCGCTTTCCTCGGGGTGACTCTCAGGAAGACTGATCAGACTTTTGAAGCGGTGGTAAATGGAACAGGTTTGCATTCACAGCAGCTTTCTGTTTTTTGAATAAGTCACAGTATTTGTGTATTATCTCAGTGAGATAATTAAGTAAGTCTTAAGTATTACTGAAAAGACTTCCTGGAATGTAGATATTTCCTTAAGTGTGGGGTCAGATCTTGCTTACTTCCATCATCATTATGTGTCTTTGTCACAGGCTGTACACATGGGTGAGCACAAAAATCGATGAAATATTGGTCCAAAAGACAGTCAGGGATGCCTCATAGTAACTTCGTCGTCAAAGGAGAAAACCTCCTCTGCTGACATGGGGGTGGGTGGAATGAGGGAAAATAGCAGGGTAGAACATTCATGTATGGCAGGTAGTTCACCCTTGTCAAGCTATAGTTGATGAAGCACTTGGCGACAGTGGATAGCTCGACCTGTTGTGCTGCAGAAGCAATCTCGCGACAGCCATCAAGTTCATTTACTTTGCAATCAATGCTCCTGTAAGCTGCTCAGCAATTCAGCAACCCAAAGCCCATTGAAAAATGGACCTCACACATAAATAAAACTTCCATGTACTCCATAAAAGTGTTAAAAGGAACACTGCCGACAAGTGATGAAGGGCATGAGGTGATACGAGACATTTTCGGTGTTGCTCAGCAGACTCTTGTGGTAGTGAATTTTGATAGTATTTATCACGCTTTGGTCAAGGGTTTAGAGGGCAAAGGTGCTCTTGCCTTAAAAAAAAACACTACGTTGATGTTGAAAAGACATTAGATTGCAGGTTGAAAATGACCTTGCACTTTCAGCAGCACATTTAGCTGCTCGAGTCCATAACTCAAAGTGAACAAAGCATCCAGAATTTTTGTGGTCCCAGCAAACTGGCTTTGCAGATAAATCCAGGTAACGGAAATGCTTGAGCTTAATATAATAACCAATGATCGGAAGTATGTTGAACACTCTTAACAACTTTCTGTGCAAGACAACAGTGATGTGATATCTGATTTTTTGCTTCCTTTATATCACCCACCGAGCTGATGAGGGTCTGACTGGACACAGCGAGAAACATTCTAGTCTCATCCATATTAAAAATGGATGCATTATTCAATTATTTACCCGTGGACATGGAGCTACTTCCAGTCATCGACAATACAGAGGTAGTTTCTCACATTCTCACCCAAGATGTCTTGAAATCAAACAGTTGTCATAACTCAAGACTAGGCATCCATGAAGTGCTGTGGGCCATCAACAGCAGCAAAATTGTACCTCAGCCCACTCTTCAACCTCATGGCCTGGCATATCCCACACTCAGACATTAGCATCAAGCCAGGGTGTCAACCCTGGTTCAATGGAGAGTGCAGGAGGGCATGCCAGAAGCAACACCAGGTATACCTAAAAATGAGGTGTAAACCTGGTGAAGCTCGAAACAGGACTACCTGCATGACAAACAGCATAAGCAGCAAGTGACAGGCAGAGCTAAGAAATCACACAACCAATGGATCCAATCTAAGATCTGCAGTTCTGCCATATTTAGATGTTAATGGTGGTGGACAATTAAACAACTCACTGGACGAGGTGGTTCCACAAATATCCTCATCCTCAATGATAGAAGACTCCAACACATCAGCACAAAAGATAAGGCTGAAACATTCACAGCAATCTTCAGCCAGAAGTGCTAAGTGGATGATCCATCTCAGCTTCCTCCAATGGTCCCCTGCATCACAGATACCAATCTTAAGCCAATTCGATTCAATCCATATGATATCGAGAAACAGTCGGAGGCACTGGATACTGGAAAGGTTATGGCTCCTAACGACATTCCGGCAATAGTACTGAAGACTTGCGCTCTAGAACTTGCCGCTCCCCTTGCCAAGCTCTTCATGTACAGTGATGATGCTGGCATCTGCCCAACAATGCGGAAAATTGACCAGGTATGTCCTGTACACAAAATGCAGGACAAAACCAACCCAGCCAATTACCGCCCCATCAATCTACCTCAATCATCAGGAAAGAGGAAGGGGTCATCAACAGTGCTATTAACCAGCACCTGTTCAGCAATAACCTGTTCAGTGGTGCCCAATTTGGATTCCGCCAGGGCCACTCAACTCATGACCTCATCACAGACTTAGTTCAAACAAAACAGCCGTATTCTAGAAGTGAGGAGAGAGCAGTAGCCCTTGACATCAAAGGCTGCACTTGACGGAGCATGACTTCAAGGAGCCCAAGCAAAACTGGAATCAATGGGTATCAGGGAGCAAACTCTCCACTGGTTAGAGTCGTGCCTAGCATGTAGGAAAATGGAGGTAATTTGGAGGTCAGTCATCTCAGCTCCAGGACATCTCTGCAGAAGTACCTCAGGGTAGGATCCTGGGCCCAATCATCTTCAACTGCTTCATCAACGACTTTCCCTCCATCATAAAGTCTGAATAGGGATGTTTGTTGACAATTGCACAATGTTCGGCACCATTCATGACTCCTCAGATACTGAACCACTCCATGATCAAATGAACAAGATCAGGACAATATCCAGGTTTGGGCTGACAAGTGGCAAGTAACATACATGCCACACAAATGATAGGCAATGACCATCTCAAATAAAAGACAATCTAACCATCACCTCTTGACATTCAATGATATTACCGTCACTGAATCCCCCACTATCAACATCCTCAGGTTGCCACTGAGCAGAACCTCAACTAAACTTGGCACATAAAGACAGTAGCTACAAGAGCAGGTCAGAGGCTAAGAATGTTGCAGCAGGTAACTTACCTCCTGACTCCCCAGAGCCTGTCACACCTTGGAAAACCGCCCCCTGCAAGCTCCAACCCCCTCCAAGCCACTCAGCATCCCGAGTTGGGAATATGATTGCCATTCCTTCCTTCACATTCGCTGCGTCAAAATCATGGAATTCCCTCTCCAATGGCATGGTGGGTCAACCTACAGTACATAGACTGCAGCAGTTCAAGAAGGCAATGCGCCACCACCTTCTCATGGGCAACCAGGAACAGCAATATTTGCTGGCAAGCCAGCAATGCCCACAACCCATCAATGAAGAAATAAGAAGTAATTTACTCCAGCTTCCCAGTGAATCATATTACATCTATAAAATAGCCAAACTAAAGAGATTTTTCGTTAAAAGACTTTACTAGCGGTGGGCATGGATTGTGATCAAGCACCCTGGAACGAGACATCAAGGAATTCCCCCTTTAGAGAGATCAAAACTCTGGAAATGGAATTCAAATGCATGAAGCAGCTAATTTGTATGATTCAAGATGCAGGAAACTTGTGCTTTACTACAAGGTGGTTTTTGCTAACTCGGGTTCTTTTGCAGCTGTGCTCATGCTGGCTAATGTGCTGGAAATTTTTATCCAGCAATAACCCATTTCGCAAATTATTCCTGCTAAACATCTGCCAGACAGTCTTGAAGAAGCGATTAAGATTATGACCAGTGTGGAACCAGCTTTTCAGAAGTAGACATATCTGTTTGGAAGCAACAAAACATGTGTCTGTCCCTGCCCCCACCACCAATCCCAATAAACATAGCATGATACACGACTCAAGGTTGATTGGGGTGCATATATTTCCTGTCTATGTGCAGACCACAGCGCATGTCTTTCAGGTGTACATGCAGTTTGAATATTGACAGGGACAACAGCCTATGGGAGATTCAAAAAGTAACAGCCTGAACAAGAAGGAACAATGAGCTTCAAACTGATACATAAGCTACACACCTTGAATATTTTCAAGAATTAAGTCAGATTGTGGCTTTATGTTCAAAGCTGTGAACGGATTTGGTGCATTAAAGACTGCCTGTAGTTCCTAATTTGCAAATGCCCATGGTTTCAAGACATAGACTGTATCAATACCATGAATTATTCTGTACAATCAATTAATATCCTTTTTTTAGGCTGTCAATTTGAACAAGCTTCACTGCATTCTCAAATTATCTTGACTCTTGCACATCATGTTTTGAGTAATTCCTATAAAGTACATTTGCACTTGTGCTTGGAAACTACAACCAAGCTTCTGCTTGGACTTGCTCTAAGTACTCCAATATTTTCTGAAATGGCGAGTGTCAGTATACAGCTCTCAAAGCAAACTCCACACTGTACATCAGCTTAATAGCATCCACTGTGAGGAATCAGGGATGACAGTCACCAGAGAAAAAGTAAATTTTCTCAAAAGAAAAAAATGCTGCAAACAAAATAACTCAAACATTCTACACCGGATAGACTTTGAAAACAATGTATTTAGTGACTGATTGAATCATTCAGTTAAGTCACCTGTCTCAAGCCTACAACTAAACATGGACTTAAAATAAGACCTTAAGGCTTAGGAGCAGAAGGAGGGTATACAGCTTATTCAGTCTGTCCTGCTATTCAATGAGATCATGGCTGTAGTTTCCGGTCTTTTCCCCATAATCCTTGATTCCCTTTCTGATTAAAAATCCGTATATCTCAGTCTTAAAGACCCAACTTCTACAGCCCTCTCTAATAAAGAATTCCAGATTCACAACACTCAGAGAAGAAATTCCTCCTTATCTTGGTCTTAAAAGTGTTACCCATTATTGTGAAATTATGCCCTCTGGTCTCAGATTCTCCCACAAGGGGAAATAATCTTTCCACATCTGTCCTGTCAAGTATCATTAAAATCTGGAATGTTTTGACAAGGTCATCTCTCATTCTTCTATACTCCAATGAGCACAGGTGCAAGCTAATCAACTTCTTTTCATAAGACAGTACTTCCATTTCTGGTATCAGCCTACTGAACCTTCTCTGGAATGCCTCCAATAAGTAAGGAGCACAGAACTGTTCACAGCATCCACCCATGGACAGACTAGTGCTTTATTCCTGGTTAGCAGATCCTCCCTACTTCTATACTCCATTTCCTTTGAAATAAAGGCCAACATTCTATCGGCCTTCCCTATTACCCACTGAACATGGATGTTAGCTATTTGTGATTCATGGGCAAGGACACCCAAATCCCTCTGTTCTGTAGCTTTCTGCAGTCTTGTTCCATTTAAACAATATTCAGCTCTCCTATTCTTCCTGCAAACTTGCATGACCTCACATTTCTCCACTTTATATTCCACCTACCAAGTTTTTGCCTGCTCACTTAATCTGTCTATATCCCTCTGCAGACTCCTTGTGTTATCCCCACCACCTGCTTTCCCACCTATTTTTGTGTCATTCATAAACTTAGCAATACTATATTCACTTTCATCATCTAGGTCATTAATACGAATGTGTGGGTGCCAGTGTTGGACTGGGGTGGACAAGGTTAGAAATCACACAACATCTGTTGGTTAATAACCTAGTGTTGTGCGATTTCTGACCTAGATCATTCATATATATTGCAAACAATGAGGGCCCCAGTACTGATCCCCATGGCACGTCACTAATTACAGGTTTCCATCCTGAAAAGGCACCTCTTATCCTAAATCTCTGCCTTCTATTAGTTGTCAATCCACTATCTCCAATGTACAATCTCTAAACGTACTATCTCCAACACCATGGCTTGTACCTTATTAAGTAGCTTTGTGTGTGATAGTTTATCAAAAGGCTTCTCGAAATTCAAATACATTGCATCCAGTGTTTCCCCTTTATCTCTCCTACATGTTATCTCCTCAAAGAATTCTAACAATTTTCTCAGGCATGACTATCCCTTCATGAAGCCATGTTGACTGCTTGATTGTATTATCTATACTCTGCAATTACATCCTTTATAATAGAAAGTGTGTCGTACACAACTAGTTGGGCAAAAATAAATGTAGCAAAGTGTATACGAATCCCAAATGTGTCTGACACATGAATTCCAAATGTGATGAAAGTTGTAGAATTAACTGAAATTTAGCCAAAAAGAAAAATATGTTTCAATTAGTTTTTACATCCGCTTTAACTTTTAGGGCAGCATGATGGCACAGTGGTTAGCACTGCTGCCTCACAGCACCAGGGACCCGGGTTCAATTCCAGCCTCAGGCGACTGTCTGTGTGGAGTCTGCACATTCTCCCCGTGTCTGCATAGGTTTCCTCCGGGTGCTCCGGTTTCCTCCCACAGTCCAAAGATGTGCAGGTTAGGTGGACTGGCCATGCTAAATTCCCCGTAGTGTTCAGGGAGGTGTGGGTTAGGTGGGTTATAGGGGGATAGGTCTGGGTGGGATGCTCTGAGGTTTGGCATGGACTTGTGGGGCCGAAGGGCCTATTTCCACACCGTAGGGATTCTATGACATATCTATGTTGCTAGTACAATTGCAGTTATAATGTATTTTAGCAGCATATATTGAAAAATTAAACAACTCCAATTTTTTTGCACTGGTACCAATACTAAGTTGCTTTTGCCGACATGATAGTAGTTCTGCCTCTTTCTTCATGACTACTTTGACAGGATATCTTTTCAGAACACAAAGCTTTAATGATAATCAGCGCCTGCTGCTGCTTTTACCTCATTCGATGGAATTACTCCATGAAATCAGGCAGTCTAAATATCTTAGATATAAAAGGTACTGCAGATGCTGGAGAATCCGAGATAACAAGCGTGGGGCTGGATGAACACAGCAGGTCAAGCAGCATCATAGGAGCAGGAAAACTTGACGTTTCGGGCCGAAACCCTTCATCAGAAATGGGGGAGGGGAAGAGGGTTCTGAAATAAATAGGGAGAGAGGGGGAGGCGGATAGAGGATGGATAGAGGAGAGGATAGGTGGAGAGGAGGCAGACAAGTCGAAGAGGCGGGGATGGAGCCAGTAAAGGTGAGTGTAGGTAGGGGGGTAGGGAGGAGATAGGTCAGTCCAGGGAGGACGGACAGGTCAAGGGGGCGGGATGATGTTAGTAGATAGGAGATGGGGGTGTGGCTTGAGGTGAGAGGAAAAACAGGTTAGGGAGGTGGAGATGAGCTGGGCTGGTTTTGGGATGCTAAATATCTTATTTTCATTTTTGTTTTGAATGTCAAACACTGCATTTCATAAGCTACGAATGATCCACTACTGACCAAGGTTACGTAAAGCTATAGGTCACAAAGTCATATGGTACTTTTAGAGACATTAGAAATCTAAAAAAAAAGACTAATATTTTGTAAGGTATAAATAAAAGTTCATCTGCTACCACTAACAGCATGATATGACAATGCATCCTTATGCTGTATCACCATGTCACCTTCATGAGGTAATTTTCTTTCAGTCATGTATTTAATGATCGCTACTGCTTATGGATCTATAGCTAGCTGTTAGTGTCAAATGCTACTCCGGTTACTGAGAGCATTGATTTGACATTTTCATGCTCCACTGATAAATAATTTTAGATTGATAATTTAGATTTTAAACTTCATGTGTGCCCTGCACGTTGGTGGCATAAAAACCTGTATCATGCCCCAAACATAACAATATCTGTAGTAGTTTACTGGGGTTATTTCGAGCTAATTAATTTTAAATTAATTAAATGTGACCTTGCACTCTTCAGATTCATACATTAGTGACACCCAAGATTATGGTGTGCATCAAAATCTGAAACTTTCAAATTCAAAGAACTCAGTAGCTTTTCTGGTCTCATCATAATCTAACAGGCTATCAGAACTGTGAACAGCAATCGTACTGAATGATTCTAGGGAATATTAAGGATTTGTTTAATTCTTGTGAACACTAAATCTGTTGACATCTTCAGCCAAATTAAAATGGCAAGAATGTGACAGTGGAGAGAGATTTTCTGGTATGTAAATTGACTAATATTAACGAAAAGAAATAACATTTACAGATTACTGTAATTGTAATTAGTTGTCATTTTGAGCCATTTGCTAAAGGTTAGTTGAAAAATTGCATTTTCATCTTTTACAGGACTGCTTTTTCCCAAATGAAACTGGTTTGAATTTCTGAGCAGTATAGAGTATTGATTTTTATGACCAAGGGCAAATCAAGTGAACCATGTCTTTCCAATGGAGAAAGAAGCTGACGTTATCAGTCTGGCACATCTGGCTTGGCATTATACAACGTTCTGTGATGGGAGACATACTGAATTGGACATGCCATTTAAATAAAGCATTTGTGTCTAAGCCCACGAACCTTCTGTGAAATTAAAAAAAGTCTTGAACTTATAGCTGTTCATTTCTCAACCATCAAAATGTGGCTAACCAATTTAAATTTCGTAGTGCATGCTTAAAACTTCAAATCCAACGAGATTACTTCTCAGTTTATATTTTTATGCATATGAATGCTGATGATCGTCCCTGTCCTAAGTTTGACAGCCAATATCACATTTAGATCCAAATGAAAGAATCTAAGACATGCATGATATTAATGAAGCTAGACAACTGATGAAGCGTGCGTTGTCTGGCACTAGATGTCATTAAAACATTTAGCGTCTACAGATACTGGATTGTATTCATCAAACGTGCATGAAACATTATTGCCATACAAAATTTCTTTAAGTTTAACAGACTTACAAATATCTGACATAAAGATGCCCCGTTTTCAAAATTTGGATAGAAGTTGCCAATAGAGTCATAGAGTCATACACATGGAAACAGACCCTTCAGTCCAACCAGTCCACCCAGAACATAATCTTCCCTGTTCTTGGCCCATATCCTTCCAAACCTTTCCTATTCATGTACTTATCCAAATGTCTTTTAATTTGTGTTGTACCCACATCCACCATTGCTCAGGAAGTTCATTCTACACGCAAACCATCCTCTATGTAAAAAATCTCTCTCCTCTCACCTTAAAAATGTGACCCCCTAGTCTTGAAATCCCTCATCCTAGGGAAAAGACAACTACCATTAACTTTATCGATACCCCTCATTATTTTGTAAACTTCTATCAGGTCACCTCACAACATGACTTCCCAACTCCTATACTTAAAGGACTGAGCAATGAAGGCAAGTGTGCCTAATGCCTTTTTAACCATCCTATCTATATGAGACTCAAACTTCAAAGAATTTTGTACCTGCACCCCTATGTCCCTCTGTTCCACAACACCACCCAAGACACTACCATTAATTACATAAGACTTGCGCGTGCTTAACTTTACATACCTTTTAACACAATAAATTAAGTTCAACTCCTGTATGCATTTATTTTCTCCATTTCATAATTTAAACTGATATGGAGAGTGATTTGATATTATTAATGTTGCTAATTCAGTTATAGGAATTAACACAGGGTTCTTTGATAACAAAGGTTATTTGAATGTCTTCAATGTCACAAATTACACCTTTGTGAATGTAACTGTGATAAACTACTCCCTTTTAACCTTTTCAACCTGTTTGCAATCTTTGAAATGGTTGTACACTATCTTCCTCCAACAGCTCTTCTACAGTCTTCAATTGGTAGGGAATACACTGACTTGAAGCACATCCTAAATAAAAAGTCATAGGTGGAGAGAAACACATGTAAGGGTATCCCTTTCCTGCTCCCTGACTTTAGTTCCTCACTGGTGGCAGCCACGCTTTCAGGTGTCTTGGATCCAAGAACTGGAACTCCGTCACTTCCCGACATTCCTACTAATCCTCTTTCTTTAATATGTTTCTAAAAACCTAGATCTTTGAGCAAGCTTCTGGTGGGATGTTTCATAATTGTCTTTCCCACCTCAGTGTTAAGACATTTTTAACAACATTATTCTGCAGTTCCTTAGGACTGTTTTTAAGGTTATGTGCCTTTGTCCTCGTGTTTTCCCCATCAGATGAACAGATGGTTCTCTATCTACGCAATCATTTCCTTTCAAATTCTAAAGATATCAATCAAATCAGATCTTAACCTTATATATTTCTGTGTACGAGTAATCTCTCCTCATCTAACCTTCAGAGCCCTGATAATATTAAGTGAGTCTGCACTGTGCTGCTTCTAAGTTCAAGATTTCTTTTTCTAAGGAGCAGTGTCCAGAACTGTACAGCTCTAACCTGAGCTTCATACAGCTGTAGCAACACCTCCTTTACATTGAAAAACATCTTGTTATAAAGGCTGACATTCCATTAGCTTTTAAGACATTTTTGGACCATGCCTTAATGACTTGTGTTCTTGGACAGCGAAAGCTCCTTACTGTTCCACTGCTCTTTGCTTTCTGTCATTTACAAAAGAATGGTCCAAAGTTGATGACCTCATACCCACCTGCACTGACATTTATCTCCCATGGTTTTGCTCAATCTATTAACGCCTTTATTTTCTAACTATGTATTGCATCATTTTAGCTGAGATCTTGGCAACATTAGCATGCTTCAAACTGTGAACATTTGAAGTTTTAACCGAAGCACAAGAAGATGACCTTGACAGTTTTTTTCTTTCATCTTACAGAAAGTGATATAATTGCTTCATTTTTTTTTGAGTGTAAATACCTCAGAAGGAGTAATCAATTTAGTTTAATATAGCTTCTGCCAAAACAAGGTCAGTGAGCTGACTCTTTCTTCAGACAAACTTACTGAAGGTAAACAGTTCCAAAACAGGTAGAACGTGGGATCACAGCTCAAATGCAAGTCAATACTTCAATTCGATACCTTGTAATACAGAGCACACAGGAAAAGGGATAGAAAAGGAAACAAGAAAGGAGCTGCTGTCTCAAGTGAGGGACTACATTTTGCACATTTCCACTTGGTCTAATCCATTTGAATGTACTCAGTTCCCATACTGAATTAAAACAAAAGTTTTTTTGTAAGAATACCTGCTTGTCTAACTAATTAGAAACCAAATGACAAATGGCATAGAGATAACAAGGTATACAGCTGGATGAACACCACAGGCCAAGCAGCAGAGGAGCAGGAAGGCTGACGTTTCGGGTCTAGACCCTTCTTCAGAAATGAGAGAGGGGAAGGGGATTCTGAAATAAATAGGGAGGGGGGAGGCGGATAGAAGACAGGTGGAGAGGAGACAGACAGGTCAAAGAGGAGGGGATGGAGCCAGTAAAGGTGAGTGTAGGTGGGGAGGTAGTTGAAATGGTTCGCAACTGGGAGGTGCAGTTGTTTAGTGCGAACCGAGCATAGGTGTTCTGCAAAGCGGTCCCCAAGCCTCCGCTTGGTTTCCCCGATGTGGAGGAGGCCACAACATGAACAGCGGATGCAGTATACCACATTGGCAGATGTACATCTGTTTGATGTGGAAGGTCTTCTTGGGGCCTGGGATGGGGGTAAATGATAGCTTGAGCTCATTTGTAACCTAAAAGGAGCTGTGCTACTGTCTCTAATGTCCTACCATTATTTTCCAAACTGAAATGAGTAATCTGCAAATAAACTAAATTAATTGAAGTGCTATTCATTTTTGCATAATCTAACAGATAATTTTAGTGGACTACAACCATGCACCCTCACACAGATCATTTAAATGTACGCGTTAGGAACAGGTATTATGCAGCCATTATCCTCAAAATTACTTGAATTGACATAGAGCAATAAACCTGCTAATTTAACTGTCAGTTGATTGATTTCAAAGAAGATACTTCAAATAAGCACACTACACACTTTTACACACATACATGCGGTGGCGGCAATGGCCTATCGCTGGACTGTTAATCCAGAGACCCAGATAACACTCAAGGGGCCCGGGTTCGAATCCCGTCATGGCAGATGGTGGAATTTGAATTCATTAAAATATCTGAAATTAAGAATCTAATGATGACCATGAGCCCATTGTTGGTTGTCGGAAAAACCCATTTGGTTCACTAATGTTCTTTAGGGAAAGAAACTGCCATCCTTACCTGGTCTGGCCTACATGTGACTCCAGATCCACAGCAATATAGTTGCCTCTGAACTGCCCTCTGGGCAATTTGGGATAGGCAATAAATGCTGCCTGGTCAGCGACACCCTCAACTCATGAATGAATAAAGAATAAAAGTATACAAATTACAACTGGCTAGTTTAAAAATCAAATACATTTTAGAAAACAGCTAATTATATAAAATAATTCCTCTAATACTGTTTTTCCTAAAAGCTACAAAACACCAGGATCCTCTGCTACAATTTTTACATTTTTAAAGTCTGAAAAAAATCTCAGAGACCTATTAGAGAATAATAAATTATCAGATATGTCAATAAAACACATTCTTACAAAGTGGAAGACCTATGGTAACTGTCTTGTTTCCTATAGTGAATAGCACAAGCTAGTCTTCATGCATAGAAGTTACAGTCTTATCCAGGTATGCTATTTGAGAGCCTTTTCAAATTTGACAGGTCACCAAAAACTAAATCCTGTATTGTGGATAGTGATAGCTTTTGTTTATTAAGGCAAATCATCATTAGTATCTTCCAAAATTATTTTCTCTCCTCTCTTTGCAATGTATAATTCAGCACTCCCTCACAAAATTATTCAAAAGCTTTATCATGTGACAAAACTCTTTAATCTAACACCAGAGTTTGAATGGCACAAAAGGATTTGGTATGAACTGTTTTCATTAATCTGTGCAAATAGAACAGTACAGTTCTTTTATTTTAAAATTATATATATTTATTGAGTCACTATTTTAAATACCTTACCACACAGGTGACTGATAATATAGTTCTGGTATTGACTTGTTTCCTTCAATCATCTCTAACATGGTCAAAATCTTAAAACCTCAATTATCTGAAAGATACAGCAGTAGAAATGGCAAAGGGCACTGATGTAATATCACAATGGTTGCAGTGGCTTAAAAAACTATGCTAAGGGGCAGACTCAAAGACGAGGGATTATAAAGATTTGAAGATAAGGACAGGAGCAAATTAACCGGTTCAAAAAAAAACTTTAAAAGCAGTCCTAATTTCTTTTCGTCACTGACGAACAATAACCATGAGCTGGGAAGTAATCAGGAATTGAATAAAATAAGACCCAGGAGACAACAGATACACCAAGGGAAACTCAACTAGTGCTTGCAATGTAACATACAAAAATGTAACTTTTATCATACTGCACTTAGTGGCTACCTTGTGAGCAAAGAATTCAAATTTCAACACACAATTACACAAGAGCTCACTTTGACCATGTGCTCAACTGGTGCATCTTAGATACAAGAGGTCCCTGATCTATTTGCATCCTTACTTATGACCTCAATCCCATACAGATAATTTTAAATATACGAATTTTTCCTCGACTTAAGAAAGGCTGCTTTATATTGTCCTGCATCGTGTTCCAACTGGTGTACAAATTTATCTGCAAATAGACTCGGGAACAGAAACCGTTCACAACTCAGAGACTGCCTGTACATCAAAACAGTAAACTTAAGCACAAGAACTGAGAATAATTATGTACGACCATTCATCTCAAATCTACGTTAGCAATTTGGAATTTTAATCAATGAATCTTTAACATTCAGTAAAACTCTACTGGCTGAATTTTACATTCTTTGGCTAAGTCCAATTTGCATCAAGATTTTTTAAAGACGATTTCTTTCTTCGATGCCCATCTGGTTTTCTTACCCGATCTTACCAAACTTGTCTTGTTAACTGTCTACCACGCCTAATGACTTCATCCATGTCCGAATTCTGCACCATCTTACCACACTCTGCCAGTGTAAATGCCGCAGTCCACTTTCCGATATCTTACGCTCACTATCTCTGCTACTCAGCCCAACATGGTCTACCACTCTCACTGCTGTCTGCAACATCTTCTCTCACTCCATCACTGCTAACCATGTACATCCTCTGTGCTGCTGCTCACTCGCTCAGAACTTCTCCTCACGTGTACCACGAGTAATAGCTGTGCCACCTATGCTGGTCTTTCACAATACCGCCTGTTTGTCATTCCATGAGGAAAATAGACCACAACAGGCCAGGAAGACTTAGGATGAATGGCCTGATGCCTATCATTCGGCTCCTCACCCCTTATGAGGAAAAGATGCTGGCTCTGGCAGGCCTTTGACTGGTACCAACCTAATATGCCAGAAACCTCTGAGCAAAGGCCTGCTGTCAGTTATGACAAAGCTTCCTGAATTTATGTCCATACTAAACGGCAAGGCTGGCTGTGGGGGAAAAAGCGAAAAAAAGGCAAGGCACCGATGCTGTGAACATTGATGAGAGGTCAAAGTGAGTGAGCACTACGACCATAAGCGGACAGCCCAGAGATAAGTCTGGTCCTGGCCGTAAGTTGGCTGCCTGTCTCTGAACACCGTGTCCTCACTGCACCATTAGTGCAACTAAAATACTTCCTGAAAGACACATCATACCGTGGATCACATTACTTCAGGATATGAAACAATGAATTACATAGATGAATAAAATCAGTTTGTATTTGAGAATGATACGATACAAATATAATTGTACAATCAAATATTATAAAAGGACTGGCTTTGCTTATGCAGAGCAAGAGTTTTACAACATGCTGTATTCACTGACCAACTGGACACAGATTATAACCCTAATTTTCAATTGTTATTCCCAAATCATATCGGGGGGAACACCAAATGACATTCGTGTTTTCTTCATGAAGGAAGGCAGAATACAATATACAGTACAATACAATACAGCACAGGAACAGGCCCTTCAGCCCAGCCATCTTGTGCCACTTCCTAATCCTTAGTTAGGCCCACTATTTATCGCTCATGCACAATGCCCTCTGTTGCCTCCCATTAATATGCCTATCAAGAAATGCCCTAAATGTTCCTAAAGTGCCTGCTTCCACCACCTCCGCTGGCAGTGTGTTTTAGGCCCCCAGCACCCTCTGTGTGAAAAATTTTCCCACTCTCACCTTGAACCTGTGTCCTCTTATAGGTGACTTTTCCACCTTGAGAAAAACCCTCCAACTAGCCACCCGATCTATGCTTCTCATAATTTTGTACACCTCCATCAAGTCACCCCTCAGCCTTTGTCTTTCCAGTGAAAACAATACAAGTTTATCCAACCTTTCCTCATAACTAAAACCCTTCAGACAGGAAACATCCTGGAAGACATTCTCTGCACCCTCTCCAAAGCATCCACATCCTTCTGGTCGTGTGGAGTCCAGAGCTGCATGATGTCCTAAATAAAGTTTTATACAGCTGAAATATAACTTGCCAACCTTCATAAATCGATGACCCTGCCAAAGAAGGCAAGCATGCTGTATGCCTCTTGACCACCTTTATTCACCGGTGTTGCCACTTTCAGGGATCATAAATCAAGCAGTCCTTATGAGAACCTTGAGAAAACATCCATGGGCATAACTCCTGGAAGTGAGCTATCCCTGAGCAACATCAATTTGTTGAAATCAAAGGAAAAAATGAGAGAGCAACATTAATTGTAGTTTCTATTAAAATCTAACAACTGTGAGACCACAACTTGAACCCATTGAAACAAAATGATTACCAATAAATTCAACAAGCAGTTCAGGTGAAAACTTAGTTAACTATTTGCAATGTTGCTCACTGATGAGGCAAAGAGCATTGACGGATTTAAGAAAAGCATGACGCAGATGATTATGCCCATAGGATTAATTGAAACGGAGTGGGAAAAACTTTTGTGGAGTATAAAAACTTGAATAGACCGGTTGGGCTGAATATTTGTTTCTGAGCAATATATTCTATGTCATTTATGTTAAGACGTTTTAAGATTATGTTTCCTTCCAAGGGCTCTCATTTTGACTTCTTTCAAGGTCTCCATATTCCTGAATTATGTGACAGCATCAAAAGTTGGAAATATATTCTTAAAGGCTTTAATGTGTTTGAGTTTAGAAATTAAGTATCACATTTCTATTTTTATGTCTAATATCCAAGGTTATTTACATCCAAATATACACGATATATAACTAATTTCATGTACAAATTTTATTTTAAAATGCATTGATTTAAGTTTCCTTTAAATATTTATATATTTAATATTTAAAATGCATTTCACAACCTCTGAATGTGCCTAAGCACATTAAGACAATTAAATATTTTTGAACTGAAGGGTTTTGCTGTAATAAAGGAATAAAAATAATAAAACCAAGGGCTACCGTGTAACAAAACATCAAAATATTATAAATTAGATTGTTTTAACATTTTTTATTTGAAGAACATCTTGTTTTTAATAAATTAATTGCTTTCCTGAAACTGCTGTCTCATCACAGAATCACAAAAGTGTTACAGCACAGAAGGAGACCAATTGGCCTATCAGCAAGGGAATTAATTCCACACGTGCCTGTGGGATGTCTCAGCTCAATGAGTTTAAACTGCAAACGTTAGCAAATTCACCAACAGCAGGATGACACACAGCTGAACCCAACATTGTCCTCACCAGATGTTGATATAGATACATATTTCAGTGGGAGTCACCATCAATTACACATTAATTATCTGCAAGTAGTCGACATTGATGGGGATTTCACTCGTCCCTCTAGAAAAAGCAACAGATGAAACTGTGGCTGTTGGGTGAGAAGGTAGATGTTTGTATTTTGAATATCTGTAAATAATTGCTTATAAAAATGCATAAACATTAGCTACGTTTGGTGCAGCATTGCATACACATGCACATACAACATTGATTTTGAACTCAGAATGACAGAAAACTACACATTAATGTAAGTAAGGTCATCAGGGCCAGAAGAATACAAGTACACTTGGGTCAATGGTTCAAGAATACTTAGGGTAAGATTGCCATGTTTTCTGTTGCCATAAACTTCACTTCCCAAAGACAAAAATCTTCTCTGGTGCTTCACCCAGGTGGTATTTTTTGTAAGCAGTCATCGTTAGGAAGCGATTTTTTTTCTAACCATTACTTCTGCTTCTTGTCATTTTGCATTAGACAGAGTGTGTATTTAGATGCAGCCTTTCTACACTTATGGCATAATGTCTCAAAGGCAACAGTAGCCATAATCAATGGTGACACCCTACCTTCTACATGGGGAGTGCACAATCTGATAGAGATTGACTATAGTTCCATCCTTCCCCAGCTGGTCTTCTAACCACAACATGATAGCAGAGAATTTTTGCCTAAAGATGATGGTTGTAAGCTAAAATCAATTTTTCAAAAAGGATACTAAAATCACAGTGACCATTCTGGAAAATGGCAGAAAGCGAAAGTAAATTGTTAGGATATGAATACTCTTTGATGCGTTTGGATTCTAAGACACCTAATCAAACAAAAAATGAAGTGGGGATATGTGAACATAGATGAATCCCTACCCAAAAAAAAATAGCTTTGGTGTTGTCACTTCCAATAAGCAGTAAAACCAGAAGCAATCTTTTGAGCTCGAAGCCAGTCTATCATATTAAGAAGATGAATTGAACAAAATCTCTAAGAAAGATAACTGTTAGATATCCACAAGTTTTGATCAGATTTCAACAGATGTTGGAGTGGAGATAGTCATTCCATGAGATAAGATTGTGATGTAGTTGTAGTTGGACCAGGAAGCCTGGGCTCAAGGCCCACCTGCTCCAGAGGTGTGTAATAACACCTCTGAATAGGTTGATTAGAAAAATGGGTTAATATATGCACTTTATCAAAGTAAACAGACGATTAATGAAATTCAATTTTGTAATCTCTGGGTAAATACCAGTTTTGAAAATGATTAGGTCATACCATGGGTTCTCATATAGGCTGGTCCTATCGCAGAGAAGGAGATTCTATTAGGTCAGGAGCATGCTGCCTTAAAATAAATTCCTGAGGTCACTCTAATTTCCTTCATGGAACAAACAAAACATTCTTCTGTACCACAAAGAAGAAAAGATTCAGTAATTTGCCAATTTCAAAATTGTTTGGACGCTATGCACAAGTGTCAATACATTGGAAGGGCACAGCACCAACAACACTCAAGAAGCTTGAAACATTGCAGGTAGAAAGCACAAATGAAACAACATGGAGCATTAAAAGACAATTATTTCTGGAAAGTCAAGTAACCTGGAATTCAGGCTAAAGACTGCTTTAAAACATGACGGCATGGCTGATGAATAATACGAGACCGATAGAAGTACAGTAGGTCCTCCCTTAATGCTGACTCACAACATTGTTGCACACATGATGGTAATTTCTTATGGGATGATACTGAAGAATTCAAGAAATGTAATGCCAGCAAGATTGGAGTGTAGGTTAAAATTAGCAATCTGTCTTATGGGCTTTTAGACATATTGGTTTGGATATTAAGCAAAATGAGTCTGACATAACTTTAAATCAACAAACCTTTTCAGAGAGTCTTACTCCAATCCTGGCTAATCACCTAAGTCATCACAGAAAGATGATGTTAAATCTAGGGAAACAGAAGGAATTCTAAAGTTTGAAATGGTGTTGTACTGAGACTACACCAAATGCCAATTTTGATGTGTTGATCTTAAGTATTAAAACAAAACACCCTAAGGTTAAGAATACAGGTAACTTAAAAAGACTTTGGACGTGCTTAAGATCACATCCATAGGTGACCCAAAAAAACACAAAATTAGTCACTTGTAGCAATGCTTGACATGCTAATCTTTCTCATGTGAATTCTAGTTCAGCTGGTTTCATAAAATTTCTGATCGATGAGAATGGGCTATGTTGCGCTAACATCTTGGTGAGCTATGGAAAAAGGGATGTCAAACATACTATGGCTGGTGAAACACTAGTTTTGTGGTCACAGTGGGTATGAAACATGTTAAAATATTTCAAATGAGGCTCTGTCCAATGGACATGCTAAAGGTAGCATAGCCATCGATTATAACAATGTCTTCCTCGTGGAATAATATCTATGACAAACATGAGTGAGAAAACGTTATGACTGACCTTGCTGGCTTAAGAAAAATGCCAGAGAGAAAAGGATTCTCAAAAATTAAACGAGTGACTGCAAGTCATCAACTGTCGAGAATGTACATGCATTTATTTTTGTGAATAACAAAAAGAAACTGTTCTGTGTCCTTCAGTGAAATGCCTTGTACAGAACATGGAGTATTTTGATTTATTTTGTTTTGAAATTTCAGTTTCACAACTAAACTCAGTAAAGAGAAGGGAATCTATTAATTATATATTAATTGTGTTTAACTGCATGCAGGTATATACTTCAACTGGGGATTCAATTGTGGCCCTATCAAAGAGTAAAACTATGGTTGTTGGGTGAGGAGGTCCATGTTTGTCATGTTACACCTATGTAAACAAATGCTTATAAAAATCTGTAAAGATTGGATCCAGTCCGTTCTACATCACCAGGCTTTCTGAAAAGCAATTACATATCAAAGACCAAATTGGTTTATCCTGGACGATGCATATTTTCTGTCCAGTGCATGGGTTGATCTTACCTGTAGCAGACAGACTGCTTCCTACAGTTACTGCAACATAATTCGGTGTTAAAACCTGGGATTCTCTAACCTGAAATGCATTAGGCAGGAATGATTACCCACTAAGCTGGCCATTTTTCTTTTGAGAGGATAGCATTTTCTTCCCACATTAAGAAAATAGGTTAAGGTTAAATTGGGTTTATTCCTTAAATATTTTCTCAGTCTATATTTTGGTTGCGAGTTTTTAACCAGTAAACAATGTTAAATTTTTAATGCTGATTTTCTATCAATATATTAAAACAAGCCAGTCTGTTCCCATTTAATTTCAATTTGAATTATTATCCACTGAAAATTACTCTAAAACAAATAAGAGGGTTAATTAGCATATTTTACTGACAGGATTGTTAGTTATTTCAGCTGTTCCCAATTTTATTTTTAAACCTTTTGTGCCCACCTCTAAATGTTTGGTAAAAGAATAGGCAGAGAAAGGTTTCTGCATTGTCAGCATTAGGAATTTATCAAAAACATGCTTGCACCAGGCAAATATCACATCCATTTTTAATACTTCGGCAGCTGCAGGTGCAGTCACTTCACTGTCCTACTTCAGATATGAAGTGCTAACTGCAATATTAACCCGAGTGTTCAGGTGTTTAACTACAAGCCAACACATCTTGAAAAGCTTTTATTATAAACATAAGACTGACCTAAATAAATGCAACTGCTTTATTGCTAAACAGGTTCTAAAAAAAACTGCCATACATGCTTGGGAACAGGTTGTTATTGCAAGTATTATTGGTACAGGGTTTGTAACAACTGTAGTCTTTTGATGTCTTCTAAGCTTTTACACAGATTTAGGGACAACAAAATACAAAGGTAATATAGTTTTAAAACCATCATGTAGCATGACAACTTCATACAAAGTATCCTTACAACATATCCATTGGGTGCAATTTTCCATCGATAAGAGCCAGGGGCTGCACTCTAGCTGACAGCTACTTAATTTTCCAGCTAGTTGTAAAAGAAGTAGCACACCACTTTTTTATTCTGATCTCCCCAAATCAAACTATCATGCTAATTCAAGGTCTGGAGGCATCTGCCAGAATTTCATGATATATCATTATTTTCTAGATTTTATTTTATTTTGTGCCGTTATTGGCTAAAAGACAGGCAGGAACAGAGTTATCAACAATATAATAAGCTCTCTTTCATCCAAGATTTCATCTCTTCATTGATTCCAAGTTCAATGTTATAAATTCCAGCTATATGTAGTTCAGAACAATACAGATGAAGTCACCTCTACTATTCCCTGCATTCATCATTGCAGCATGCACTCTATTCCTTGAATAGCAATATCTTTTGTGGTTGTACCTACAGATAGAAAGTATTTTCTTGTTTTAGGCACAACTATCCACTGCGATCTCGAAAAAGGACATTTTACAGTTCAGAGAGCAGCAGGGTTAACTTTATCCCTATTGTTTTAGGTTACACACAATTGGAATTATACAAATTGGAATCAATGAGGACAAGGTGTCTTACCTGAAAAAAACTGGCTCTATGATGAACAATGATTCCTCATCTTAATTTTGTTTTTTGTTTGTTTTTTGTTATTTCTTTTTCTTGTCTGGGATGTGGAAGTCACTGGCAAGGCCATCATTTGTTGATCATCCCTATTTACCCTTAAACTGACTGGCTTTCTAGGTCATTTCAGAGGCTATTAAGAATCAGCCACGTTGCTGTGGGTCTCGGTATCTACTATTTAAGAAATACTAACCACCAAAATCTTATATTTCTAATGTGCTTTTAACATGGCAAAACATCCTAAGGTGCTCTACATGTGTATTATAAAGTAAAACTTGACTCTGCATCACAAAGAGATATCAAGGCAGATGAACAAAAGCTTGAGCAAAGAGATAGTTTATAAAGAAGCATCTCAGAGGAGGGTCAAGAAAAGTAGGAGGCAATTCTAGAGCCTAGATAACTGAAGGCGCAGCCACCAATGAAGAACAATTAAAATCAGTGGTGTTCAAGAGGCTAGGATTACAGGAGTGAAGATATCTTAAAAGACAATTATAGATCAGCAAGTTCAGCTGTTGTGGGTAAACAGGACTTTGCCAAGGTAGGGAATTGGCAGCAGAGTTTTGGAATGACTTCACTTTTGTGAGAAGTAGAAATCGGGTGGCCAGCCAACAGTGCGCTGGAATTTAAAATCAACTGTCAAATACCTGTTGTCACAAAGAGTTGCTACGTTAAATACTAAATTATAATTGCATTGGCTGGTTATACATGAAAACTTTTTTAACAAGATACTTACGCTAACCAAAGGGAAGACTGAGCAGGTCGAACCCATACTCGTTGGAGTTTAGAAGAATAAGAAGTGATCTCATTGAAACATAAAAGATACAAAAGGAGGCTTGGAAGTGGAGATGCTAAGAGAATAATTTCTCCCATGGGGAATTTAGAACTGGGGGCACAGTCTCAAAATAAGGGTCTCCCATTTAAAATACCGAAGAGGTTCTGTGCTGAGACGGTTATTGGACTTGGAATTCCTAGCCTAGCAGCAGTGGAAGTTTGGTTATGAAAAATATTTAAGGCATTGTTGGAGAGTCTTTTTTTGACTGACAAGAGGGATAAGGATTTATGGGGACTGGGCAAGAAAGCAGAGTAGGAGCCAGAGTTAGATCAATAGGCCAAATGGCCGACTCCTGCTTCTATTTCTTATCATCTAAAGGACACTAATTTGAAGTTGCTGCTAATTTATACCTGAATGGAACTCTCATTCTATTCCGTAACGTTCTATTTCCTTTTGCATGCTTGGGGAGTACGTGTATATGTGTGTTTTCACACGCTAGTAAGAAAGTAGGTAAAGTACTTTTACCTGATTAGGTTTTGGTAATAAAACTAATGCCTTCCAAGTTTAACTCAAAAATAACTCTGACTTGTTTCTTACAAGTTTGCACACAACAGAGTACATACTGAATTGGCAATCCAGAATTTTGTAAATTCAAAAGGCTGTTGCAGTCAATTGAACATAAAAACTACGAGCAGAAGTAGGCAATTCACCTTCAGCCTACTCTGCCATTTGGTACAATCATGGCTGATCGCACCTCAGCCTTGACTGCACTTTCCTGCCTACTTACCACAACCCTTCAACCCACTATTATTTAAAAATCTAGCTATCTTCTCTCCTTAAACTTCATCCATGTCTCAGCATCCACCACACTCTGGTGCAACGAATTTCACAGATTCAAGATCCTGTGATAGAAGCTTCTCTCATCTCAGTTTTAAATCCGCTACCCATTATCCTAAAACTCCGGCCTCTCATTGTAGGGTGGGGAGAAAAGGAAAACCGTTCCATCCCCCCAACACTGTTGCAGCAACCTGCTGAGGGAGATTATTATTTAGACACATTAAATATCTTTCTGAAAAGAATGAACAATGATTTACAGCCCAATAGGTTTCCTCATACTAGATCGCTGCAGCAGACAGTACTGAACTATTGTTAAAGTAGGGGAGCATGCAATGCATTAATTTTTATCAATATTCTCTCTTATACACCTCAAACTGAAGACTGAAAAGAACATGTTCAGCAAGAAAACGAAGTGTACCAAAAGCTTCCGAAAGCAGCCCCTTCAGACAGCATGTCTACCGGTAAGATAGAAACCTGCTGGGTAAAACCAACACAGGCTTCACTCAGACTTGTTACTCTGCGTGAAATACAGTAAAGTGTTTACTCTATTCACATGTACCAGGACCTGCAGATCCCCAGGTGGTTGCTTACAAAGAGTCCATCCACAGGTGGTTTTTGCATCTGTTACGTTGATGATAGCAATCTGAACTTTATCACTCCCAAGCTCCGTTTGTGTCTTTAGAGAATTTTACATTTAATAATGGTGGATTTACAAAACGTCACTGCAGCTTAGCTGCACTTAACTTTCAACTAAATTCTTATTCTTCGGAATGAAGGAGACTACAACAGTTTTGCTTGATTGTAATCTAATTAGCAGAGGACACAATTCAGAAAACATTATCATTCAAAAGCTTTAGAACACTCTATTAGGACCTGGCGGCTTAAACAAAAGTATACTAGCGCAGAAAACTTTTTAAAAGTCTACCTTAGCCACTCACTCAGAGAAGCTGGTGGTGAACCACCCCCTTCCACCATTGCAGACCAAATGCAAAATTCTGGTACTCTGTGGGAAGAAAAGTCAAGGTTCAAACCTCACATCATATTCATTCCCACAATACTGCTTGCCTCTGAGGCTTCATTCTCCTGCTTCCAAACCGGTTATTTATGCTTCTTCCTTCTTGACACTACATTTCTTAAAAGTCCTCTTACCCAGCTTCCCATTCTCCACCTTTAACAAATTCCAATTTATTCAATGCTCACCTGCTCATAACATATCCCACCTACCCAATCTCATTAATCTACATTGGCTTGCTATCCCCAATTTATTAAATTTAAAATCCAAACCTTTACGCAAAAGTTGCCCTTGCAGGTATTTAGACTCAAGTATTGCTCTCTACGGCAAGATTCTTGAAACAGCTAGCTAGACAAGGATAAAGCTTCATAAATGTGTTACGGCTTGACTACCACATGACTTTAGTTACTACTCTTTTACACTTGTGTCTGCAAGCGAATTTCTAAATGCAACCAAATAGCAACATCTCAGTTAGCAAACTCAACTGTGTACTCCTTCAAATGGAACAAGGGCTAAGGAAAACGTCATGTTACAAAAGAGCAATCCCGAACATCTCCTTAACAGTCAAATCAAAATCACTACAAGCAACAGAAGGTGGCATGGATGATAAAAACAAAAACGTAATTATAAGTGGAAGAGCAGACCTTTTAAAGCTGGAGGCTGTTTTTGAAAAGGAAAAACAGAACCAACAAATATACAACACAATTACTACCTCAAAATGACTATACTTCCCATGGATTGAAATAGTAGCAAACATTATGATTTCAACTCAATTAATTCTTTAATTAATTCATTGATTTTGCTCCAGCTCTATAATTATCAGAATATTTTCATTACACAGAGTAAGCCCTCATTTCAAGTTGCCCCACTCGACATTATTTCTTTGTAAACATGTTTATTCCTTGGGACCTATTCTTTCATTTAACATCGCTAATTTCATTTTAACATACCTTGCATGCGTCGTCAGCATTAGAGTTGCACATTAGCGTGGCAGCTGCACAACAATTTTGAACATATGCAATGCACATTAATTTACTGCTGAGAATCAAACATACACTCCCTTCTGTTCTGGCTTTTTAAAATTCACCTTGTGAATCGCAATGCTATCCCTTCAATTATTACAATATTTCTTTAATATCTAATGTTTTATTTTATATTGCAAGCTATTTCAGCTAAGAATGCAGTATGGTTCAGCATTCTAACGTGTATTCTTTATCTGGGCACAAATTGTCTGCAAGCCCTAACTCTACTTTAACATAGTTTCCTATAGAAATCAATGCTTTAAAATAATTTTGATTAGAGTCACAATTTTCCGTAATACAACTATAAGCGAGGACTTACTATACATCACATATAGTCAATTTACAAACAACGGAAAAAGAGACAAACAACTACATGACAACACGATTTAAAATTCTGCTGCTTTTTGGTACAAAAACAGTTAACATTCAGTCCAAATCAATGAAGCAGCTGATACTGACAAAAATGAATAGTGATAAATAACCTTCAAGATTTGTCCACAATGACATAAATTGGAAAAACAAAAGAACTGTGCCTAAAGCTCCTCAATAAATTTCTTTAAAATAAAAATTAACGAAGAGCTTCCCTCATCAGTGATGACCACGAACTGCTAGCAAAGTGAGCTCAATTAGTAGCTACAAAAAAAGGTTTAGAAATCAATACCAATCATTGGGCACTAAAAAGGCACTTTACAAATTCTATCCTTCATTATTTAGTCACCCACTTTACATAATGAGCTCGAGGACAGGAATTCTGAACCACTTCTAATGCCATAAATGACGATATCTTTAGCAACTAGAAAGAAGGGGCAATGAAGACTGCTTGAGCTGTTAGTTTCTTTTCAGATATTACAAAAAAGTTGTACTTGCAAAATACACTTCAGTCTAACTCATTCTTGGGTTTTTGTCTAGAATGTGTAATTACAAAATTACATTGAGAATAATGGATTATTTTTGTTCAAAAAAAATCAATCACCATGGATTACACAGTGTTGCAATCTCGCCCTCGTACACTGTTATCTTATAGAACGTTTGCCAGATATCACTCGTTGTAGATAACTTCTATTGACTAAAATTATGGATTTAACCTTATCAATACTACATTTTTACAAAGGGTTTAAATTTTAAGCTGTTTCAACTGTAGCTTCAACAATTCTACTGCGTGGGGCCCATTGCTGAATTCAATTCTCAAAAACATGTCTAAAAGATTGCTATGACTGAACTAGATTTCATTGTCAAAATCAACCATTAAGACCATTCAAAAGACAGGACCAAAAGCTGTCAGAATCAAATTAGCTAGAGATCAGAAGCGAACCTACTAGAGCTAACTGGATCATCTGAAAAGTAAACTAAGGTCCAATCCAATCTGGCCAATATTACCCAATCAGTTCACTCTTGTCCATTAGAAAAGCAATAGAAAGTGTCCTCAGTGCTATCAAGCAGCACTTACACAGCAATAATTTGGTCATCAACTTGAGTTCCACCAACGCAACCCAGCTCCTTTGTCTAAACTCTTTACAAAAGAGCTGACCTCAAGAGGGGAGTTGAGATGCCGGTTCATGAAGGCAGCTCTTGACTTAGTGTGGCATCAAGATGCCTGAGCAAACTTGCAGTCAATGGGGAACTGGGAGGAGAAGCTCTACACTGGGTGCAATCATATTTAATACAAAAGGAAATGATTGTGGTTCTTGAAGGTCAGTTATCAAGGTCCCAGGACATCATGGAAAAAGGTCCTCAGAATAATATCCAAGGCCCAAAAGTCTTCAACTTCTTTTTCAATGTCCTCCCTTGATTCATAAGGTCAGAAGTCGGAATGCTCATTGATGTGTGCACTCATTTAATACCATTCAATAACCCTTAGACAATGAAGCTGTCTGGCCATGTGCAACAAGATTAGTCACCATTAGGCTTGAGCTGATAAATGCCAGGAAATGGCATTCTTCAACAAGACAGATCCTATTCATCTCTTCTCCTTGACATGTAATGTCATTACCATTGCTGAATCCCACATTATCAACATCCACTATGGCAACAACAGCAAGTCAAAGGCTACGAAACCTGTGATGAGGAGTTCATCTCCTGACTCCCCAAAACCTGTCTACCATCTACACAGCACAAGTCAGCAGTTTGAAGGAATACAGTCTACCTGCCTGGATGAGTGCAGTTCCAACAACATTCAACAGGCTTGAAACCATCCTGGACATAGCAACCCAAAGTAAAGCAATTACTCAAACAATCTTTGGATGGCAGACTTCGATTTCTGGCATGTTAACACAATGACGTGTAACATCAGTTACAACTTGATGTTTTTGTTGAAACAGCACTGAATTGATGCTGTAGAAACATCTAAACATCACAGTACCAGTAATTTAATAATTATTTTATAGCTTTCCATTCCTTTGTTAAAATTACATTATTAAGCTTAGTAGCAAACAAATCATCAAATAGTTTTGCAGACTTGCTCACCGACCCAGTGTGTTTGATTGCAGATGTTTCGTCACCCTACTAGATCACATCATCAGTGCACCTCCGGTGAAACGTTGGTGTTCTGTCCCGCTTGTTATTTATATGCCTCAGTTTGCTGGGGTGGTTGGCATCACTTCCGGTTTTGTTTTTCAGTAGTTTGTATATCAGGTCCAGTTCAAGGAGTCTGTTGTTGGAGTTCCGATTGGAATGCCAGGCCTCCAGTAATTCCCTGGTGCGTCTGTTTAGCTTGTGCTATTATAGATGCAATGTCCCAGTCGAATTTGTGTCCTTCTTTGTCCATGTGTACTGAGATCAGTGAGAACTGGTCTTATCTCTTGATGGCTAGATGGTATTCATGTATCATTATTGTCAGTTTTCTTCCAGTTTGGCATATGTAATGTTTCTCACAGTCTCTTTTCTCTTTTAACAGAGAGCCAATATTTACAAGCATCCTGCTTGGTTGTTAACACAAAGCTGTTCTTCACACCGTCACTTCTGTTTCTCTACTCAACAGTACAGGTAGTTCTGCTATAACGCATGTTTTGTTAACATGAATTGGCTGTAACATGATTGATAAATAGTGGACGCTGTTTGGATAATGCAAACTTTCATCTGTATAGGTACAGCAATTTTCTGTAGTGATTTTCTATAGCGCGAGGACACATAAGAACGCAGCTATCGCATTATAAGAGAACGACCCGTAATTCCTTTGCCTCCTCTCGCTCATACAGAATGGTGTGCATCGCTGTCACTCTTTTGGTGTCAAGATATCACTTAGTTTTCAATATGTTTAAATTTGGGTTTATTGGTTAATGTCAACCAGGTCACATGGACCTGTAACTGGGCACAGGTTTAGTGTGGCCACTCTCTTCCATTCAAAACTATGTTTTTCTAAGCATTAAGGCAAAGTGTCTTTGTAAAGTCCAGCATTTGGAACAATATTCAAACTTATAAAAGCTTTTAAGATGCTGGCAAATGCACCAAATTGAATGCCGAAAGTTCAACAATCTGGGAGTGGACAGAGAAATAAATCCTGATTTAAATCTTGTAAATTAGAATGTAAGTCTACTAGTGGCTTTCTAAATTACGATTTCTGCAAAAACATTTTTCTGTCTTTGTAGGATGTGCGGGGTCACAGTAGAGGTCAACATTTGAGCATTTATAGCACTGCAGTACCTAAAAACACAATTAATTAATAAGCCATCCTTTATATAAAAAACATGACTTTTAAAAATACTCTATTTTGGGACTGCGAACTATGAGAGAGATGTACTTATGCATGCTCAAGTGGGAGCATTTTTAAAATTATTTTACTTAGATTTGGCTAAGAACAATAAAATTAACCTCTTTTCATTTCTAAATATATATCACAATGCATAAACAGATAAACACACAGAATTAGCAAATATGCACCTTTCAAAATAAAACCTGACGTGGTCAAATGACAGGTAGAAAGAGAGAAGAACCCATTGGACCCTCCTTACCTGAGCTTCACAGTTATCAAAATCAGAATATATCTGCAGCTTAAAGGGCCCTCTTGTGGTGCAGTGGTAGTGCCCCTAACCCTTGACTTTGAGGGCTGGGTTCAAGGCCTAACTGCTTCAGAGGTGCATAGTAATATCTCTGAACAGGTTGACTGGAAATAATACGTACATCTGCAGCTTAAAATATACCACCTCTGCCTCATTGTGCCCCTTCTCTGAACATACAGCCTTTAAAACAGATGATTTGGCAACATGTGATTTTTCTTTCCTGTTAAAGAGGTTATTCAACTTTCATTAGTCTTTTTTTTGGATGCCAAGCAGGAAATCTTCAAAAAGAGGAGAGGTTTGTTGATGCATGCAATTCTTTAGTTTCCCAGTCCAGAGTTTTGAGTTAGTTTAAATTAGTAAGATGAACATCACCATTTTAGAATTTAAGACTGCATCGGAGATAGCTGATTGGCTAAAACCTAACCATCAACTGTCGATGTTGTTTGATTTCTGTCTAACTGTGATTCTACAGGGACATTTAGAGTTATGGTTATTTAGGGCTAGGGTTAGGATTCGCACTTTGGATCCAGAGTGCTCTGCCAACACTTTGATTATAATTTAAAATGCAGAAATAGAAGAATCATCACTCCATCCATAAAAATTAAGATCAAGCAAGTTTAAAAGGTGCCCAAGGGTCCTTCTCTGAACAATTTGTAAATTAAGCATGACACCACACATTCACTATGATGACAAATCCAATCAGTGAGGGAAAACTCACCTCCAGGGAGGCTCATTGACAGTTTAGGTCCTGACTTCAGCTTTAGCATCTACGTCAAACAGACCAAAATGCTGAATTTAGACCATAAACACAGGTCGTTTTAATCAAATTCCGAATGAATATGGGTAAGTGGCACAGAATCATACATGTTTTATCACTAAGGTAGCAGTCTCCCTTAGATATACCATATTCTACATATATACATTGCCGTTGTTCACATGAAGCCAAAATACACAATAACAGTGACTAACGGTGTTTGCAGTTATTTACCTGCAAATCACACAAAAACTTCAGGTGAACACAGACAGACAGTTAAAATCAAAAAGAAAGGAAGTTGTTGTATTACATCTGTCACACCTCTAAACTGCACACAGGCATCACTTCACCATCTTGCACCTGAGTGAAATGCTTGCTGCTGGGATAAAGCTCCAGAAATTAAACTGACTAGAGTGCGTTGAATGAATAGCAGAGACATTTATTCACTAATTACAGTGAATTCTGGCCAAAGTTTGGGAAACAATACATTGAGATTTAGTCTGCACCTGGCTCATGTTATGCCTAAACTCAGTCTGTTTTGTGCTACTACGAGGCAAAAAATTTCAGTGAGAAGCTGGAGGAACGCAGCAGATCTGGCACCATCAGAGGAGTTGGAAAGTCGCTGTTTTGGGTCGGAACCCTTCTTCAGTGTTCTGACTTTCCAACTCCTCTGATGCTGCCTGACCTGTTGTGTTCTTCCAGCTCCACACTGTGTTGTCTCTGACTCCTCCAGCACCTGCAGTTCTTGCTATCTCAGAAATAATTCAGCGAACTTTTTATTTAAATTTAAGATTATTTGAAGCAGAATGAATTAATGTCCACCCACGTTACAAGGTACTCATTAACTAACATCTAGCTTGCCTGCTAGCAACGTCAGGCAACGTATTCAAAATTGTATTGTCACACAGTCATAAACAATCAGTGCTCTTGAAATGATACAAAGTCTGTCTCATTGGCAGAGACTGGTTCTTCTCTGGTAGTATATTGGTACATCTAATTAAATTAAATGTGCCTGCAATGTTAGTAATGCAAGTAACATGGTCAGCCAGTCATCCATTTTGAAATACAGAGAAGCATTCTAAACAGTAAACTTCATTGTGGTCATAAATGACATACCACCTTTTAATTCAAATATTAAACCAAGGCACCATTCACAAGTCCAGGAGTATGTAAAACCATCGTTCAAGAAAGAAAACATAATATTTCCAGTATCTCGATCAATATTCATTCCTGAAGCAAACCATCAAAACAGGAGTAATTGTTAACCTACTTTGATCTTTACACAATTTAAATGCAAGTTCTTTGTTCCTTTCCCACTTTAATGTCACCTTGTCATAAAAAAAAGAGTCGTATGGTGGCATTAAATGTGAATTAGGCAAGAAATACTTTCATTTTTAAATTGCATCAGTACTTGACCCTAAAAAATATGTAAAACTAAATGTGTACATTTTGTGACAAATAAGAATCACAAAGACAAAGTATAGTTCCTTTACCCAAAGCAGTCTCACACCTCTTATGCAGTCTGGTAGAATATACAACCATAACTAACTTATCACAGTACTGCACAGCTTGAATAATTTAAGGATAACTTACACACTAAATAATTTACATGGTTCAGTTCATAGCACTTACAAGAAGAAAGCCAATTTACAGAAAACTATTGATAATCTTTGTGAGTTATAAAACAAAAAGATAACTTTGAAACAGCATTGGGTTTGTTATTCAACACTGGAAAATTTTGCGCACATTGGGCTGGTCTGTAAAATTTCAAATTCGCTATTTATGTTTGTAATGAATATTAATATAATTTGTATTCATTTCTGCAGTGCAACAAGACATTGTAGAACATATCAAATTCAGAATGAAGCACACAGACTGTGCGGCTATAAAATTTGTTCTCAGTATTGTTAGTGTTTAGCTTATCAAGAGGACTAGCTTTACACCAATTTTCAAATTCTGGTGCTTGGCACAGATATAGCCACATTAATACACATTAGAACTCTCATCATCAAATCACTAGTGCTTGCTTTATTTCACTCATTATTGGTTATTTTACCAATAGGATTTCCAAGTGCAAAATAATTTGCAGCTACGTAGCACACTATCAGCTGTGTGAAAGACTCAAGATATTTCACAGTGAATTACATTTTTGGAACTGCCGTCCCCTACTCTCTCTACATTTTCCTATCGGTACTGCCTTTGACCACACTGATCAGAGGCTTAGAAAAGCCTGCTAATGGTTTAATTGTATATTTCCAGTTTAGCTCCATTGTCTTTTCTAAAGTGAACAAAGTCAGAAGTTATGCAACACGAGGTCATTGTCCAAAAGATTTATCTGAAATCATAAGCTTGCAGAGCATAGCCCCTTTGTCAGATGAAGTGGACCTGACGAAGGTGTAGCACTTTGAAAACTTGAGATTTCAAATAAACCTGTTGGACTATAACTCAGTATCAGATGATTTCTGGCTTTGCCCAGCCCAGTCCAACACCGACACTTCCACATCATGGCACATTGACAAACTGAATACACTGCAGGCAACTTTTCATGTTTAATATGTGAAGTTGGCATGCAAATCTGAGTAAAATAAGAGATGCAAATTTCCTGATATCTCATGGAGTTTCAGTGCTTTTGAACTGAAATAGTAATGCCAAGGAAGTCTTGATATGTTCCATGTAGGTTGCCTGGGATTGTCAGGTGATCACATCAGCCATTTCAGGTCAGCAGTCTTTTATAATACTTTTTTCAGTCGATGAAAGTCTTCGGTCTTAAAGCAAAATGATAAAATTTGAATATTGATCATCCATTTTTGTTACAATCATAACGATATATGAACATTCAAATTACGAGCAGGGGTAGACTATTCGGCACCCCCAAGCCTGTTCCACTATTCAATAAGATCGTGGCTGATAGGTTTGTTTCAAATTCAACATTTCTTCACCTACCCCGGATAACTTTTGACTCCCTTTCCTAACTAGAATCTGTTGACCTCTGCCTTAAAAACATTTACTGACCCCATCTCCACCACCTTCTGAGGCAAAGTTCCAAATTCTGAGAAAAAAATCATTCTAATCTCTCTCCTGGAAGAGCAACCCCCTAATTTTAGCTACAACAGAAATATTTCTTTCCACATCAACCTCGTCTAGACCATTCTGGATTTTAAGACTTCAATCAAATTACCCCACAGTCTCTTATACTTGAGTGAAAACACATCCAGCTTGTCCATGCCATTCTAACAGGACAGGTGTCAACTTCTGAAATGAAAGCCAATATACTGATATTTACAACAATATATTTTTCACTGATGCTACTTTTACAATTTGTCAGCAGGCAAACTGCAGGACCCTTGAAAAACATTAACCTAAGAATCCTGCGACTTTCAAAAGTTGCAGCACTGATAACTCAAAGTTCAATCAATTAATACAGTTCAC